>RCWM02000100.1:0-517500 GCA_003667255.2 Euschistus heros
AAAAAAAGTCACATTGAAACCACTATGTTCTCTCAACATTGCTTATTTCGAATAATCATTAGTTATTTATTTAAATTAATTATTAATCTAAGCAAGTTGATCATTTTAATATTTAAATGTGAATTGGAATAAACTGTAGATTATTGATGGACATATACATGATCTATTGTTTTTCCTAGTCAAGGAGAAATAGATTTTTTTTTTTTTCATTTTAATATTCATTATTATTTCTTTTTTAATTGTAATAATGAACAAACAATAGGCAATCTATGTACTAGATGAGCAAGACAGTCTACTTGGTGATGAATCGTTATTAACAATTTTTCATTAAAAAGGGTTTGCTGGACTGAAGAAGGCACTTTAATATCTGAAAGGAAGAACTAATGCAATATTGTCGATCTGATGTTTTTGAGACAATGAAGGGATCATGTGGGGCAGATAGAATGTCGGTACTCAACAAAAAAGGAAAATTAATGATATTTTAAGCCTTAAACTGCTTTATTTACATGCATAATAATGCTACTTATGTATATTATTATTGCATACAAAATAATTATTATTTTGTTATTAAATGGACTCTCAATTATTTGACTTCCAAGTGTGTATTATTATATTATTTTTTTTAAACATGAGTGAACAGACTTAGGTATTTCTTTTTTTCTTTTATAGTCCAAAGAATGGTGGTATTCTTCCTTGCTAACAGTCAAGTAGTTTTGACTTATCGATATGTTTTTCCCTGTGACAGCTATACATTGGAGAAAGATAAGGCCAAACCCAATAATTAGAAAAAAAAAACTTTACAAATCAAAGTTTAAGTAATTATCTTCTGCAATAAAGTACCTACATACTCCATTGTAGTGCATCATTATTGATATTTGCCAAGTTGTTCTGCTAATTTAATTTTAAAAGTTCTTCCTCAAAAACTAAAAAAACAGAAAAACGACGAAAACGAAGAATTGAATCATAATAGCGACGTGGAGGAAATGGATGTCGAACAATTATTAAATCAGGAAATAGCGGACGAAAACAATTCCGAGTATGACGCGATAATAGAGGACTTAGAATTACCGCCGGAAGAAGATTTAGAAACAATCCATTCCCAGGAATCTAGTAATGAACAAGTACGAATTTGTGAACCCGAAAAATGTATAAATATAGAAAAAAATCAAATAATTATAAAAAGGGGAAATACAAAAATTAATTTCACTAAACCATTTGGAAAACGCCGATACGAATTAAACATTTATGCTAAATCAGATATCGCTTCATTATTAGAACAAATACTCGAACCTAATAAAACATACGGGATAATTTGTAAATCAACCTAACGAAATAACCGAAAATTTATATGACGATTATTTTAGAACAATACAACAAATAATAGAAACGCAATATCCATCGGTTAAATTGAAAAAATACAAACAAATTGTGAATGACGTCGAAAATCCTAATGAACAAATAGAAATTATAGATAATTACCATTTAGGCAAAACTAAACATAGGGGTATAAATGAAACGTTCGAAAAACTCAAAAAAGAATATTATTTTCCAGGGATGCAAAATAAAATAGCAGAGTATATTAATAAATGCAAAACTTGTAAAGTTACAAAATATGACCGTAAACCGATAAAGACCAAATTTCAAATTACACCTACACCAGAAAAACCGTTTCAGAAATTAATGATTGACATTTTTAATTTTAACAATCCCATAATTTTCACAGCAGTAGACACATTTTCGAAACATTTATTTGCTCAAACCTTACAATCAAAGAACGCAATTAATATCTGTAACGCACTGACTAACTATATGACATACTTTCCCACACCTCTACAAATATCATTAGACCAAGGGACGGAAATGAAAAATAATTTGGTAAAGCAGTTTTGTGAAGAAAATAATATTATTTTACATTATACCTCAGCCAGCCACTCAAACTCTTTGGGATTATTGAACAGAGTCCACTCTACCCTAAACGAATTATTAAGAATAATAGGAAAAGAAAAAGATAAATGTTCGATGCAACAGAAATTGAGATTAGCAATAGTAGCATACAATAACACATTAAACAATAAACTGAAATTAACGCCTAATGAAATTACTTTCGGTACTTCCAGATTAGAATCAAACGAAAACATCGACCTGACAGAACAATACGTATTAAAATATCATAAGGACCAACAACTATTACATAAACTAATTAGATCTAAAATTTTTTTTTTTTTTTTTTTTTTTTTTTATAACGGCTCTACAACCCGGTGACAGGTCTTGGCCTCCTCCAACCGTTTCCTCCAATCGTCACGGTCCCGCGCTGACGCCGTCCAGTTTCGCACCCCCAACATGCTTCTGGCATCTGCAGCGACCCCCATCCGACCACCTAAGCTTTGGTCTTCCTTTTCTCCTTGTCCCATGGATCAGTTGGGTCAGCAACCCCTTTGGCATATCTCCATCAGCCATTCTGGCAATATGCCCAGCGTACCTTAAGCGCCTTAACTTGTAGGTTGTAACGATGTCTGCCTCTTCAAAAATCGTATACAACTCCTGGTTTGTGCGGCGTTTCCATTCCTCTCCGATTTTTACCCCACCAAAGATTCGTCGGAGAACTTTTCTTTCAAAGATCATCAGTTCTTTTTCGGCTGCCTTTGATGCTGTCCAACATTCCGATCCATACAGGAGCACGGGGCGCACTAAGGTTTTATAGAGGTAGAGCTTGGTCTTTCTTGAGAGTATTCTTCCTCTGAACTGCCTTGCTAGACCAAAGTAGCATCTATTAGCGGCGGCTATCCTTTTCCTAATCTCCACATCGGGGGTGCTGTCTTGAGTGACTATTGAACCCAGGTACTTAAATTCAGAGACCTTCTCGAACCTGTGTTGTCCTATTGCCACTGTCTCACCTGGCCTCGGAACCTCTTCTGATGCCATGTATTTGGGTTTTGGACTCGTTTACCTCAAGCCCAAGTTTACTGGCCGAACTCGCCAGAGCCAGAAATGCCTCACTCATGGACTGGAAGGAGCGCCCCACGATATCTACATCATCTGCGTATGCCAACAATTGCACGAGGCTGTTAAAGATGTTTCCGCATCGCTCATCTCGGCGCAAGCCCGCATCTCTTATCGCCTTCTCAAGAGCAAGATTAAACAATAAACAGGCCAGTGCATCACCTTGCCGTAATCCCTTCCTTGCATGAAACTCTTCTGTCAGTTCACCGTTTATCCTAACTACACACCTCATATCCTTCATAGTGACTTTAATCATCTGTATAAGCTTCTCAGGTATATTAAGACCCCTGAGGCCACTGTACAGTTTTTCATGCTGTATGCTGTCATACGCCGCTTTGAAGTCTACGAAGAGATGGTGCGTTTTTATCTTGTATTCTCGGCCCTTTTCTAAGATGGTCCGCAGACAGAAGATTTGGTCCGATGTAGATTTTCCTTTTCTGAAACCGCATTGGTACGGACCAAGTTCCCTTTCAGCATATGGCAATAGGCGTTTAAATAAAATTTGGGATAGTATCTTATATGCACATGAGAGCAACGAGATTCCCCGGTAGTTATCACATGCATATCTATCGCCCTTTTTGTGAATAGGGCATATTATTGACCTGTTCCAGTCGCTGGGCATCACCTCATCCGTCCAAATCATAAGGAGAAGGTCTTGGAGTACCTTAGTGAGTTCACTTCCACCACCTTTTAAGAGTTCCGCTGGCAGTGCATCGGCTCCAGGGGCTTTATTATTTCTGAGCTTGCTGATGGCATCCTCTATCTCATCCTCATCCGGGGGCTCGAGTTCCACTTCTTCAGTCTGGTTTATCCTGTCTTCCTCCTCCTCCTCCTCCTCTACGTCTTGGTCTTCCATTCCCAGTTCTTGTTCTTCGATTCCTCCACTGTTGAGAAGATCATGGAAGTGGTTCCTCCACTCTGAAAGAACTTTGTCCTTGTCGGTGATCAAGTTACCCTCTTTATCCCTGCATGATTTTAGTTCATTTGTAAAGGGCTTCCTTTGTTTGTTGACCCGTCTGAAAAAATTCCTGCTTTCCTGATTACAGCGCAGCAGCTCAACCTTCCCCATCTCCTCTCTCTCCCTCTGTCGCTTCTTGTTGCGGTGTATCCGTTTCTCATCCTTCCTTTTCTGTCGATATTCCTCAACTGACCTCCTGGTGCTTTTTTTAATCATGGCCTCATATGAGAGGTTCTTCGTTTCTGTGGCTGCTCTACATTCTTCATCAAACCAGGTCGACCTAGGTTCTTTCTCCTGTGGTCCCAGAACTTCTTCAGCTGCCTCCATTATTGCCCTATGGCAACTTGACCAGCACTTCTGGATATCCTCAACACCATAATTTCCTTGGCGTATCTTTGAGTCAAGAACTTCAGCATAGTTACGCTGGGTCTCTGTATTCTTCAGTTTTTCCAGATTGTGCCTTCTGGGTTTCCCTGCAGCTTTCGAGTTCCTGACTGAGCATATCTTAGCTGTCAAGTGCGCTATGCTTAGAAAATGGTCTGAGTCGACATTGGCTCCTCTGAATGCTCTTACATTTCGCAGGTTGCTTCTATGCCGTCTTCCTATTAGAATATGGTCAATTTGGTTTACTACGGACCTATCAGGTGTCGTCCATGTTCCCTTATGAATATTCTTGTGTGGGTAGCAGGTACTTCCGACGACTAATCCTCTGGATGCTGCAAAATTTACGAGTCTTTGTCCATTGTCGTTGGTCACATCATGAAGACTATGTTTCCCTATCAATCGCTGGTATATAGATCTAAAATAAATGACGAAAAAGAAACAAGGACTGAAAAATTGAATAAAAATAGAGAAGACCCTTTAGATATTCAGAAAAAATTAGGAGATACGGAATATTTGAAAAATACCCAAGCGAAAATAAAAAGTAGAGACAAATTTAAAAAAGTAAATGTACTAGTAAAAGACAAAAGACCAATTAAAACTCATATCGACAATATTAAAAGGCCCACTAGGAAAAAAAAGGAAAAAGAAACAATCTATTTCGGACGACGATAATGAATCCATTCGCGTGAATATTTTGGATATCTCGGATGATTATGACTCAAATGATTCAGATAATGGTAATGATTAAAAATATTTAATTTTATTTAAACAATATTAAAATGTTTTAAAAATCTTTTATTTTAATAAAACGTAAGAAATATAATGGTATTAGGGAGTAATGTTTATGTTATATTGAAAGAATTATCTGTATTAAATTGACAATGCTGTAGTTATTTTAATAAAGTCGGACTTTTGTATTTTGTTGTAAAATATTATATTCAATGTTAATAATGTAAAAGATCATTCAAATTATTATTTTATTTCACAGTAATATTCTGTCCGATTTATTTTGTAATTAATATTTTGAAGTCACTATCATGAATATTAGGATACTATTATTTTGTCTTGAAATATTATTTTGATTGATCATTGAAAAGTAGGTATTTTAATTTGAAATTATTATTAATTGTAATTATTGTAATTATTGTAAAGGAGTGTTTGAATTATTATTTTGATTTAAAATATTATTATTTTAATTGTGTAATTTTGAATCTAAAAGTATTATTTGTAATAGAGGAAACTAATTCAAAGACTCTTATTTTTATTTTTCCTTTTGTTTAAATAATGTATAGATATGAATTGTTTAGTATAAAGAAATATCCTGTTATCTTTTAGTTATAAGGAAAATTGTACTTTAGCATGTAAGGAATTTTGTAATGTATAAACATTTTATAGTTTAAACATTTATGCTAAATCAGATATCGCTTACAAATCAAAGTTTAAGTAATTATCTTCTGCAATAAAGTACCTACATACTCCATTGTAGTGCATCATTGATATTTGCCAAGTTGTTCTGCTAATTTAATTTTAAAAGTTCTTCCTCAAAAAAAAACGAAGAAACAAGAAAATGTTAGGCAAGCTGAAATTCTACAACTTTTCATAGATTTCAAGAGGAATGAGGACAAAAACTAAAGGTTTTATGGGACTTTTAATTTATTTGTTCAATTTGAGAGTGTTGGCAATTTAAAATTGGTCTTTAAAAAGGTAGTAGTGTTGGTAATTGTTAGTGTATTAGTGTCGTATCAATGCTCAATAAATAATTTCATCTAATTTTAAAAGTTGTTTGTTTATTTGGTTTTTACGTCCTTATGTACTCCAACTGGGGCAGAAAATACGGGTTGTCTTAAAGGTTACAAACCTATTCTAAGCAGGTCAAGATTCATTTCGCCAGGAAATATTTTTAACCCATCCAGGTGGGATTTGAACCCACGATTTTTGGCACCAAGTGCGCAGAGACCTTCACCCCTACTCGCTCGGCCATCGAGCCCTCTAATCTTAAAAGTTTTTTCCCTCAAGTTTTAGAAAAGTTCCAATTTGCTTTTCTTTTTTTTATCTTTTTTTTTTTTTTTTTTTCCAGCAGGAAAGGCCGACAGCAATCGGTTTTAAATATGATATATGATACATCAAAAAATTGAAACTACCCAATCTTCAGCAAAAGTAACACTCTTTTATATTCCTATATTTCCTGTAATATTCAATAAACATTTAGCAATTTCTCGAAGCCAATGCAAACATACTGTTAAAAAGTTCTTGAAGTAAACATTAAAACAGAATATAGAACATGTTAGTTAAATCAATTATTGATAAGTCTTTTTGAAAAATTGTTGCTTTTTTAGTACTCAACTGTTTAAACAACATGATGTTATTCGAGGAGTCACTGCAGAGTCTGTTAAAGATTGATTATAAGAACGAATTTTATTTGTATCAGAAATGACTCGTCTTTAAAAGAAGTATGTATGTTAAGGTGTGTACGGACTTTTTTTTTCATTTCTTAGAGATAGATATATTTTCTAAATATAATTTTATATAGTTGCAATTTTGGTCTATGATATCGGCAGGAATGTTCATTTAGATTTCATAATAAATTTTATATATTTTTAAAAATATAGATAACAAAACCTTATAAAATTTTGTTTAAATAAGGAAAAGTTTCTACTAAAACGTTTTCGATTTTATGTAGGTTGGCTAGGTAATAAGTTGCTGCGGTTTCAACTTCAGTGCCAACAGAGCGATTATTTTTTCAGAGCAGAGTGGACTATCACCCGCAAAGAATAAATTAATTGAAAAAATTTTGGGATTTTTATTTGTCTTACTTCCACTGATAACAATGTGTAGAAGTTAAATTGTTTAGGTCATAGTATTGATATCGGACTATATTACGAATCTACTGCCTACTTTTTAATTTATAATAAACTAATTTAAACTTAAACGTTTGAAATATTTTTGTCCCTATTTATGTTGCGAAATAAATTAAGGTGACGACATCGAACCATTTCTCTACCCTAAAATAATTTTATACCATATGCCAATATATAAAACACTTAAACAATTTCGAAAGTAATGTAGTTAACTTCTGATAAACTTCCTTACGTTAGGAAGTGGAAATAAGAAAATATCGAGATTTAAAACATCAAATACACGTTGAAAGTCATGTTGTTACCTTGTTAAACTATATCCCATCAGGGAAAATTAAACTAATATCCCATCAGGGAAAAAATAAAACAAAATAAAATAACAACTTAACAAGAAGAAATAGATACGTAAACTTTTTATAATCTCATTTACATTTTCTTAAATTTGAGAAGGTAAAATAAAACATATATCATCTGAAGTGATACAATCAAACTAAGAACTATTGAAATGGAAGCTATTGGAAAGAGCTATCGATAACAGTTAAATTCAAAGTGAAGCATCGGAATCTATATGCAAGAGTGATGTGGACCTGGCGAATTTGGTGAAGCAGTCTTTTCAGTTTCGTTATCTTAATCAACTATAACGATAAAATACAAGAATATCGTTGTGACGAGGTTGGAATCATTATAATGATATTTAAAAAAAAAAAAAATAATAGCGATAAATCGCGTATCGATAGAATAAACAGATATGGAATATCGGCATTTTTATGAAGATACCTATCTCTAGTTATGGGTGTATTTACAACAGACGAAGAAAAAAACGGAACAATAAACGTAAAAAAGATGAAATAGTATAATATTAATAAAAGAAACAAAAATACATATAAAATAAGGTAAAAAATAAAACAAATGGGAAGGGGAGTGAGGAATTGAATTCTAAACGATCCAATGGCAACTATCGCAGCTCCGTCACTGTTAGTGATGGCTGAGAATTCGGCCATTGCTGGAATTCCTTAATACATGACCATAATATTTAGGACTAACAGTCCTTTTAATAAGCGATGAATTTTATAGGGATATGTAGAACAGTACAATGGTAGATCCAGAGTGTTACAAAGGTTTTCACGTATTAAAAAAATTTAAAAAGTTTAACGTCGAGGACGGATGATCATTTCGTAGTGGTCAACATATTAGGTTTTTCTGTTTAACTTGAATACCTTTTATTGTATTTGAACTGAGTGACCTCATATTAAATTCATTTTATTGAAAATAAAGTAAATAAACTCCAAAGTCAGATTGTTGTGGATAACTATAAATTTGTATTAATATTATATAGTAATTATATTTCGAAACGAGAGGAAATTAATACCCATAAATACTATTTATGTGTAATTCAACACTTCATGGATATATTAATAATGAAAATATTAATTCTAATACTTTTTATAGGTTTGCAAAAATACAAATATCATAACAAAGTACAACATCGTTATTTTAAAATTAAGGAAATAATTTCTTTAATGGAAATATAGGATCCAAAAAAAATAAAATGTATTTAAATTCATGTTTTTTACGATATTGGATCATCAGGTCGGAGGATCGCACAGAGAATAAATATTAAAAAAATTAAAAGAAATGAAAATTTCAAATTTAGTCTAATGGAGCCAGCAAGTTAGTCTCCTCATTTTATAAAAATACTTTTCTAATTTTAGAAATGAGTATGAGAAACGTTAGCCTTGACTAAAGACAAAAAGTTGCTATCTAAAGATATGGAGTGAGAGGAAAATTTGGAATTTTAAGAATGCATGTCCCTAACGCTCACATTAGGCAGAATGTAGAAAAGGAAGATAATATGGCCATCGTAAGAGACAAGAATCCTTGTCGTTCAAAACAGGGAGACCCATGAAAAGATAGCTGGGATGCCTGAATGATATAGCTTCTATAAGTCTCTGAGATTACAATTTTCAAGACAGACAAGAACTAAAAAAAAAAAAAAAGATATAAATTGTTGGGGGTCATAGGTATACAGTAATTAAATATAAATTTAAATTTATAATGACGACATTTCGACTAGCATCGCAATTCTTCATCAGAGCTAGAAGAAAGAGAAAACAAATAAAAATATATGACAAAACCGCAGAAAGTATAAAAGAAATATGAAAAGAATACCTGTGAGAATAAATAACCCGAAACGATGCGTGCCTACTGGAGTCACTTAACCGGTGGGGTCTCGGTTGACTTTGTCAACCACTATAGTTTTCATTATTTTCTGAGAATATATTCAGTCCTGATCTAAATTTGTATTTATTAACATCAATTCTTATTGTTTTAAGTTGTAGTGGGAATCACTTAACCTAAAATAAATTTTTTTTTTTTTAACTATGAGCCCACATAGTATCATCCTTTCCAAAGATAAATTATTTTTTAATCTTATATTCAAAGGTTAGAATAAACTTCCTGCTCGGTTTACTATGACGTTCCGGATTAAAACTATTTATAATTTGATCTTCGGAGTTGAAAGAATCAGACTCCATTGATTTGCCAGTGCATGTTCTAGCTTCTTTTTGGTAAAATAATAAGTTATGGTTTCAGTTTAATATATAAATATAGGACCAGACGCGTGGTTGACATTGTCTACTTAAGCTTGGTTCATATATCATTCAATTACGTAAAACTTTAGGTTTGAAACGGCAACTGGAATTTTAAAGATGGACCTAAAATATCGCATTGTGTCTGTGTAATGCGATTTCACATTACACAATATTTCGAGATATCTCCATGTTCATAATGAATGATAACAGTTACTAATAAATACATTAAAATGTCCGGTTTCTGCACAAACCATAAATTGGCGTTGAACAGTAAAGAAATCAGATAGTGAAAAGTTTTTGTTTTATATTCAGATTTACATTTTCACAATTGTCCAAGAGTTGATGATTATTTCATGAGGCAAAGTGTTCTTAAGCCAAGATAACTTCCTTTCCCGATAAAGCCGTTGTAAATATCCAGCGCTAAGTTAAGCCGCTTTTACCTCCCCCCTCCCCCTCCGGACGCTAACCAGCACGCCGTATTCACGAGCCGGCTAGGCTTAGCAAATTAACAAAATCTTGTTAATGGTCCTTCCTTATTAAAATGCAAGCTTCTTTTCTGAAATCAGTTACCTTTGAAGTTTTAATTGTTTGTTGTTATATTATGTTTTATGTTGGATTTGTTCGGATAGATAAAATTTTGAATCATAATTTTAGTTTACTAATCATTAAGCATGGTAGTCAGTAATAACTTGAATACCTTTAACATAAATTAAAATATTCCAGGTTTTATTTGAAGATTATATTTTAAATTTCTAAATACATTTTTTGAATAGTTTCTTACTTTTAATATATATTTAAAAACAAATATATTAAGAATGAAAATTTTTACTAATTACTATATTGGTCGAAAAACATTAGTGAACTGGGCATCAATTTTTCAATCCAAGGATTTTCTTTGTCATTCCATGTTTTCTTCATCCAAACTCCCTCAGTCGGTTCATCCACTCCTCTCTATCCATCGCTTCCTCTTCTGTTAGTCTCCGGCCAGCTATACTTTTAGCCACGTCATTCCACCTGATGCGAGGCCTATCTCTCCTGCTCTTGCTCCCTGCTTTCTATTCATATCCTATTTTGGGGAATCTTTTACTATTCATCTTTTTAGTATGGCCGAAACATCTTAATCTCCTTCCCTCCATTTCCTCCAGGATATTCCTCCCTACTTTCATTTTTTTCTGTAATAATCCCATTTCTTATTTTTTGAATCCTCGATATTCTATCTGACCACCTTCGAAAATCCCTCTTCACAGCCAGGAATCTTTTACCTTGCAATTCTTTTCCTCTCTTTTTTTTTTTTTTTTTAACAATATTTGCGTCAAGCCTCTTTTAATGGTTTATTTGTTCTATTTTTTTATTACTCTGCCTCTCTGACAGAGCCGTAGATTTTGCGCAGTAATTTTCTCTCAAATATTCTAACGCCATTAGTTGTCGCAATAAGGAAACATGTTTTTTCTATATTTATTATCAGATTTAAAAATTTCTTTGTAAATTTTAATATTCGATTTGTGATATATCTAACTTTTTTGATAATAGTATCCTATTACACCTATTTGATTCCATAATTAATCACCTTACTTATATGTTTTGTAATGAATTGGGGTTCTGTAACATTTTTAACTGTTTTATTTCATTTATTTTTTTTTCTATTTTCTATTAAATTTTGCTTTAATTTTTTAATTGAAATTAACTCTATTTATATCTGTAACATGCCATTATTGCTTGAGATCTAGAAACAAAATCGGATGTTTTTTTGTGCAATATTGTACCGTGCATGACACGAAAGTAGAGAAATAGAAAGTTGGAATTATGTGCTGAGATGTTTTCATTACGCTGTTCCGGAAAAGTTAATTTATAATTTTGTTTCCGTACTAAAACAGGGAGCTTTCATTACTTTTCAATTTCGTTGAGGAGCGGAAGATAAAGAGGTTGCCCATAAGTTATTAGCACAGCTTGATTTTCTTCCTGTTCCTTCCTCAATTTTAAAGGAACGCTGCCAGTGTTATTTGGGATGAAATAGACCAAAGGAAGAATAACGATAACAGTGCTTTTTCTTTCTAATTTTTGACAGTCATTGTTACTGGGAACTTAGTAGGCACATAATCAAGTAAACAATAACGATGAAAAAAATCAGAAACATTTTAATTGAACAGAATGTTGGTAGATTAAAACAGAATGTACTTATATCATTTCAGTTTAAGTTAAAATTAAATTTTATTTGAAACAACTCTTGAGGAAATTTCTATAGCAAAATATAAACGAATTTTAATACGGACCGATGAAAATAAAATTGTTAAGGTATAAAAATTGAATTTAAATATGATTTTATTATAGAATTACATGTAATTAATCCTAACCTGTCCATTTACAAGTTTACTCGTTAGTTTTTATGACTCTCTAAATACTAACCATCGAATTTGGAACTAATAATTCACTAAGACGTTTAATTTTTTGAAATATTAAAAATTGTCTGTGAAATGGCTGTTAGTATGGACCTATACGATAAGACAATGCGCAAATAACCACAGTTATAGAGAAGCCTGAAGATGGGACAAGGGTTCTGAAACATGCTGCACCATATATAAGAATAAATAGGATTTATGCCAAAAAAGACTTGAATAAATAATAAAACCTCCTTCAGTATAAATTGTAATTGAAAAATATCTTTTTTTTTTTTTTTTTTTTTTTTGTGAACATTTATTCTTTTAATTTTTACTTCATATTCTTTACTAGGAAGAATTTTTGGAGCAATTTTTGATACCAATGAGCAAACCTGGCAAATAAGGACAAATTCGGAAATCTCAGAGTAGGTCAACGGTTGTGACCTCGTGCGTTTTATCAGAATTGCTCAGTTCAGGTTGCTGGTCATGTGATCAGGAGCACTGACTGTGCCAAGAAGGATCCTCGAGGAAGAAATTCACTCCACCAGAAGACATGGGCGCCCAAAAGCTGGGTGGACGGTATGGTGAGTGATGCATGCACCATTATGGGAATCCGGTTATGTAAAGCGGCTGCACGGGACCCGGGTGACTGGCAGAGTTTGCTTCGGGCGGTCTTGACTCCTCGCGGGTTGTAGAGCCATGGATGATATTCAGTTCTCACCTTGTAAATGATACTGTTATTTTCCTGAATAAGCTGTTGATGTCCTATCAGAGGACCTATATGTCCTATCTGGGGATGGATACCTGGTCGTCAACAAATACTCGGAATTTGTTCGCTAATCTATATACCCATTTTTCGTAATTACTTTTACCATTATCTAAAAGTGACACATAAATAAACTTATAATTTACCTAACTCTATTTATTACTATTAATATCAACTATAATTTAAAGATCGTTTGATTTCACCATATTGTTTGAGACCACACATGACTTTTTTTTCCTACCCTTCCTTGCCGTCTCAGCTACTAGTTTTGCTGACAGGGAGATTTGGGTTGGTAATTAATTACTCTTTATTAATTCCCACCAACATCAGTCAGGTTCGAATCAAGGATTTTTTATTTTCATTGTTGCAAATGTAACACACTTGCAAAAAAGTGCGTTACATCCAGAGCCTAGCCTACCTCTTGAAAACACACGTGACTTTTATGGCAACTGCTAGCTTTAGGGCAGTGAACTATAACCCACAGTTCAATTCAGAAAATACAAAACCGAGTCTAAAGTATCTTCCTTACGCATTGACTTTTATGTTTGTATCTATATACTCGGAGTGATCTTTGATTAATCTGATTCGTTTTGTTGTTGTGATGTTTTCCAAATTACTTGTGATTCCCTTGTCATCCTTAAACCTCTTCAAAGATCTTTCGAATTATTTTGTTCACACGTAAAAATCGAAAGATTAATTTATTTTTTAAGTCTGTATAAAAAAATGATGAACCTCATTCTAATAAATCAGTTTATAGCTACTTCAGTTAGCTGTTTCGGGCTCGTCCAGGGGATCGGAGTAGAAGTTTTAAACTATTACAGAATCTCCATACACCACCCGATGTGTCTTTTATTTTAGAAATAAATATTCAGTTTGATTTCGAAGATCAATTCACTGGAATACTTTGAAATATCAGTGCCTGGCTGTTGGGAGGTCCACAATGACAGGCCTGACGCAGACCAACCTATCTGCTTACACGGTCCAGTGCCGCCCTGGGCTCGGTGCCAGCCAGCTCCCGCGTCAAAGGCTTCAGCTATCACCAAAGCCTCCTCCAAGTAGGCCAGTTCTCTTTCAGCTAGCAATAGATACCAATTTTTTTTATATATTCGACCATATGTATTTGCTTGCGCATTACATTGGCTCATATAAAGTAATAAGAAAAAATAAATTACGTCTTTATTTGAGTTTTCATTTTACATTTCATTTGATATTGTATAATTAACATGATGCCGGCAGGAATTGCTCTTAAAGCTGCTTAAAAATAAATGTCTGCAATTTATACGTTTTGATGTTCTCCCTCATACATTAGTCCCATAGGCACTTTCACTTATTAGCCTATTTAGAATGTATGCAGTAAATTTGATTTTATTTGTTAGAAGAATTAAAAGACAAAAAACTGCTTGTCGTATTACAATACTCCAAAATTTCCTGGACCAGGCTTCAAACCTCCTATTTGATTAGAATAGACTTATTTACTTTACAGTAATTAAACCCATACGCACATGCGGTGTTGAGCTTTGGGCCTCTACTTAACCTTCCAATTATTTTCATATCCAATTTCTACAGTCCAAAATCCTTTGTAAAATCATTAATGTTCCTTGTTATATCACAAATAATCCATAAAGATCGCAATGTTCCATATGTTGCAGATTTTACCCAAACTAGATAGATATTATTTCATAGTAAACTCTATTCCCACTCGAATCCACAATTTTCCCAACTCACACTCAATTCCCGATAATCCTCCGAGGCGTCTGAATAGATGATGGTCATGAGACCTATAAATGTAGAAATTTTATTTAAGTGCAACTAGTTAATAGTTCTTTACATGTTATTAATAAGTAAATAAATATGAAAAAGTAAATAGGGTGTCTGGTAGTGGACATTAAACAAAATTCACTTAATTTTACTAAACAGACTATTTATAGATGACACAGATTTATGCATATCGATACATGTATGCAATATATATGCATTCCATAATAATAAAATATGGATAATCTGTAAAATAATAGCAGTTTGAAAAACAATTTAAAAAAAATCGATTTATACTAAAAAAAGAAAACTTGCATAGTTTTCTCAAATGATATAGAATTGCTTCAATGATCGCATTAAAAAATTACCAAAATTTACAGTTCATAATTTAAATAACATTATACGAAGAAACGAATAAATAAGATGAGGAAATAGTAGTTGTGATTACACTTGAATAAACTAAATAAAATAATAATCATCTATAGGTAGTTTCCGACGATGGAGAAAAAAAGTGATTCTGTGATTTCAGTGTATGATACTCTAGAACGTTTGAGTAAGCTGATAAAATAAAAAAATAGCATTATTGTATTGAAAAAAAAAATATATACAACCTACAAAAAAAAAAAAAATACTAAATTGAACAACATAATTATTTGTTTCTGTATTTTAAGAATTATATTCTTAGGATTGCATAAAAAATGCTAAACATTACATTTTAATTAAAATTATATCAAGAAGGAAAATAAATTAGACGAGAAAATAATTAATTATAAGTATAGTGTAATAAACAAAACATAATAGTTGAAAAATGCTAGAAATTCCAAATATTAAAATGTTTAAGCTAATGATTTAATAGTACTCGTATTAATTAGGTTGAGTTATGATGATGTATCGATGTTTTAGTTTCTATGTTGTCTATATCGATATAGAATACCCAATATTATTGATATCTCAGATAAATAAAGTAAATATCATCTCCCAATACTATAAAAATTTATTTATTTGCGATGGATTATAAAATTTCAATTATTTCAGACTGCTTTTCATTCCTAAAATGCTGTGGGGTCATCGGTAGTAAATCGTTCATTTAATCAATTTGGTTTTTATGTCCATTACTTGATGTATGAGAAATATTAATATTCTTAATACAGAATGATATTAATTTTTGTTTAATCAAGAAGCTAAGGTCTATGAATGCGTAAAAATAATGACAATATAATAATAATAATAATAATAATGATTATTATTATTTTACAGTATCTGTGCACATGTCGAGTTTGAAATTAATAATAAAAGAATTTTTATATCTCTAGCAAAGCGTTGTTTAATATTTTAACTGCATTTTACTAATTAAATAACTTAACTTTTGTATCCATGGATGGAAATGCCCGCTCTCAATTCGTGTGATTCGTTTTAAAGGAGACCCGTGCATTTGCAAGTTCCCAACTGTTGATTAAAGTCGAAACTAATCCGGTCGTCTTGAAGTTTTCCAAGCAATGCCTTTGACATCGGCTTGAAAGGAATGAAATTTATTTTCTAATTTCTAAAGGCTAGTTTTTGATTAGGACAAGAAAACTGCAGCCAATAACGGTGTAAACAATTTTTTAGGTTTGGAAGTTTACGTTTACTATTCAAGACTCACATAATTAAGTTTCGATATTGTAGTTTATTTCATAATATTTGTCGAAAGAAAAAGATTATGAAATTGGATTCGGTAAGCTACACCATAAGAGAATGAGAACCACAATTTATGGATATACCTAACAGCGCTTTATGAATATCGTATTGATATCGTAACATGTATTATGTAAACTAAAACGTCTCTATAATAATAATTATTTGCAATCCTTTGATTTAAGAGTATTTTCGGTAATAAGATAAATAACAACAAATATTATTTATTTTCTATTTGTTCTCGTTTTATGAGTGATGATCTAAATAATATTAATTGAATGCCGGATGGGGTCAATCAGAATAAAATTTAGGCAATGTTTGAAAATTAACGAACATATTTTATTTCAGGATGGAGAAGAAAATGACTTGGGACGCAGTCATAGTTGTCTCCTAAGAGTGTGCAAGGCAGGTCGAAACGTTGGCACGTATTAAATATTTCTACTTAGACCTGGCGTTCCTCTTTGACTGCACCCCTGATCATCTTCTCCATTCATCTTAACAGTCAACTACACTTTTATCAATATTTTATTCTATTTGTCGACGTTTCGGCTAAATCATTGATGGCCATCATCAGGGCTCAAACAAGGAATAGTCGAATAGAGAACTAAAAAAGAGCGAAAAGCAAAAACTTTTCGAAAAAATAAAAAATAAAAATAAGACTAAAAAAAAAAATATATATAAATATAAATAATAGGGTTGATAAACATTTTGAAATGATTTAAATAAAAATATTTCATATTGTTTATTAACCCTATAATTTTCCATTTTATTTCCATTTTTTTTTCACTTTAATTGTATATCTTTTTCCTTTCCTCTCTTTTTTTATTTCTTTATTTGACTATTTTTTGTTTTTGCCTTGATGATAGTCATCAATGATTTGGCTGAAACGTTGGCAAATAAAATAAATTATGTTTGTTAATTTTCAAACAACGCCTAATTTTTTTCTGACTGATCTCACTCAACATCTTGTTTAATATATTTATCTATTCATTCAACATAGCTCTTCAAACAAATAATATTAAGATTACCATTGTTGTAGACCAGGATTTCCCAACAAAAATTCCAAGCACCCCAGGAAGAATCGCTATAATTGTGTGTCTGTAATTTCCTACCTGTAATGGCTGTTATGAATAATTGAGCAAATGTAATTAACTTTTAAAAAACATATAAATAATTAAATAATCTTTAAATTTGCTAAAACTTTTTGCATTCTATAAAAAACTGTCTCATTCAGGTTTGTTAGTGCATGCCAATTTTTGTTATGCTGGTGAAGAGCAAACTAATCTGAATTGGCCACGTCGTCTTTCCTGCCCATTTTACTTTCTCGTTAGTAAATCCTGATAACATTACATTCCTCTTGACTACAAACTGTAAATGTAAGTCGAATTTCTAAAGAACATTTTTTGATAACAGCTCTGGGGCCCTCTGTGTACACTCTACACCAGGGGTGCTCAAACGGTCGATCGCGATCGACTAGTCGATCGCGAGTGCTTTTTGGGTAGATCTCGAGAAGAAAAAAAATTTTAATAAGTAGGTAGGTAACTAAACTACAAAAATGTATTACGTAATAAAATAACACTGCTTGCGGCAAAAGGTGGCTTTATCAAAGGAACGCGCGGCACTTGTCAAAGAAAAGCCGTGTTGTTTCTAGACGAGAGACAGTACAGTCTAGTTTCGGGCGGCGCGTTTGACGGGAACATTCGAGACTTTCGTTCACGCCGATATAAATGTTGCGCCTGCAGGAATTGGAGTCATTCTGAATTGTAACTTGATGGCGATCCTACGTCGATACAAAGTTTATTATTAAATAGTGGAAAATGAGTGCAGTGAAGAAATCTAAAACGTATCATTTTAATAAGGATTGGGAGGAAGAATTTTTCTTTTGTATGGTGAAGGGTAAGTGCATTTGTGTTATTTGTCGTGCGTCAGTTGCAATACCTAAGCGTGGTAACTTAGAGAGGCATCATAAAACGGTTCATAAAAACTATGAAAAGGATTTTCCGCTACCGAGTGAATTAAGAAAACGAAAAGTAAGTGATTTGATATCTTGTTTGAAAAAAGAACAATCCATGTTCACAAGACCAGCCAAACAATCAAAAGCTGCTACGATCGCGTCATTTAAAATATCTCATATTTTGGCGAAACACAAGAAACCATTTGAAGATGGATCGGTGGTGAAGGAAGCATTTATTGAAGCGGGTGAGACTTTATTTGGAGATTTTAAAAATAAAACAGAAATCATGTCTGCTATTAGAGAACTTCAGTTATCTCGTCCGACTGTCACAAGGCGTATTGAAGTCATGAGTCAGGACATCGCAGATAAACTAAAACATGATATCATGGAATGTACATACTTTTCTTTACAGTTCGACGAATCCATCGATATGACAGACACTGCCCAGCTGTGTATTTTTATTCGGATGGTATTCAATGACATGTTGGCTAAGGAAGAATTTTTGACAATCATTCCTCTGAAGGGGAAGGCCCGTGGCGAAGATATATATGACGTTTTCTTCAATTTTGTAAAAAACTACGAGCTACCAATATATAAATTAGTGTGCATTACAACCGATGGAGCACCAGCATGACTGGAAACAAAAAAAACGGTTTTGTGGCATTGTGTCGAGCTAATGAAGAATTCCCTTCATTTTTTTCATTCCATTGCATTATACATCAACAAGTTTTGTGTTCAAAAGTTTTAAACACGGAGGAAATTATGGGCATTGCAACAAAAATTGTGAATTCCATCCGTGCACGTAGCTTGCAACGGCGGCTCTTTCAGTTGCAGTTGGAAGATAGGGAGTCAGCTGAACACACTGATTTAGTTCTTCACACGGACGTCAGGTGGTTGAGTCGCGGAAAATTCCTAGAAAGGTTTCAAGAATTATTGCCCGAAATAACAGCTTTTCTAGACGAAAGAGGTGATGACACTCAGATTTTGAAAAACGAAAAATGGCTAAATGATTTGGCATTTTTGACTGACATCACAATGCACTTAAACACCGTTAACTTGGAGCTTCAAGGTAAAGGAAAAACTATTATTGAGATGATTAGCGCAGTAAACGCATTCAAAAGTAAATTGCAACTTATGATAGATCAACTGAAAAGAAAGGATCTGAAACATTTTCCGTCTTTGAAAGCAAGGATTCCTCAGTTGAATTATGATACGTATGAGGCTGAATTATCAAATATTTTGGGACAATTCGAAATGCGTTTTTATGATTGCAGTAAATTGGAAAATATAGCATCATTTATGAGTTATCCTTTTTCATGTAAAAACATTGAGGAATTAGCTACTGAAATAGCAAGTCAGTTTAATATGAACTCATGTTCTGTTGAAAATGAGTTGGTGCAGATTATATCAGATATACATCTCAAAGCTACAGCATCTGATACAAATTTCTGGTGTTTTATATCTGAAGATAAATATCCGAATGTAAGGCAAATCGCCCTTCAACTGACGGCATTTTTCGGGTCAACTTACTTGTGCGAGTCTGCATTTTCTGAAATGAAGATAATTAAGTCAAAATATCGCAATCGACTAACTGACGATCATATGTCATCATGCTTGAGATTAGCACTCAGTGGTTACGTACCATCTTATGAAAAGTATGCTGAGGACATGCAGTGCCACGCTTCAACATCCAAAGCCACTCCTTAGTTAAGTTTAACACCATATGTAACTCTTTTGTTTTGTAACAACAAATAAACTCGCAATTTTGAATAACTATGAGTTTTTTCATTGATATTGTAGAGAAGAACCTAACTATACCTAACCCAAACCTTGACTAAAATAATGTACCTATATTGTGCAGAAAGCTAATATCTATATATGCTACGGTACACCCTACCTAGGTAGGTAGGGTGTATCGTGTATGTACGACAACCCTGCATCACACACACACTTGCAGTCTCAGAGTCGATCGTAAGTAGTCTAAAAATATTGAGGTAGATCGCCAGCAGTTCAAGTTGAGCACCCCTGCTCTACACAGTGGGTTCCCAGGCTACGCAACATGTTTTTTTTTTTTGTTTGTTTTTTTTCTCCCTTATTTGCAATAGGGGAATAGAGATAACATTGATTACATTTATACAATATGTACAACTCCGTAAGGGTCTTAGATTCAGAAGAAGTATTGTTTTGTCACCAACGGTTGTACAAGGTGTTTGGTCAGCAATCACACTGAACTGCCAGGTTTTATCTCATAATTCCAGAGTATGTACTAAACTGATCAATGTCGGGTGTGCCTTGTGAAGGTCTCCGTGCCCCAAAGTCGATTTACGGCTGAAATAACTTTAAATTTTCTGACTTCAGGTGGACTTAAACTTGGGTCCCAAAGCTATGAGTTCACCGTCTTACCTACTTAACACACCCGCTCCTGTAAAATAATATAAAAATGTAATAAAGTAAAAAAAAAAAAAAACTACACCAATAGCCTAAAGTAATTCCCGAATTGTTCTTGCCCCATCACATTTGTAAGGAGATGGTCTCCGAGAAATTCTATTTCTGCTTTCTCAGTTGCTTTATAGGTATCTAAGTCGTGTGGACGTTAAGAAAGGGAGTTTAAACCGCAGACTGGCTATTACTAGTAATCCAAAAAATATGTACACGATATGAGGAGACACTGCTGTTTTATTCAGCGATGATTGTTGTAGAAGTGTGTAGAAGTAGATAATGATTGAACCAAAGAGTTGAGATATAGGAAAGGTTTCGATGGTTTCGAAAATTTAAGAGATCAGAATATTTAATGGAAGAAACAGAAAGCAGCAATAGAAAAATAAATAAATGCTAATTGTAAAAATATAGATAATAATTAAAATTATAAAAAATTTTATGTATAACCTGATTTTTTTTTTAATATGTTTTTATCTTTAGGACTCTAGGAGAAGATTTTCTACTGTAGGTAGTCTATAATTATAGATTATGTTAAATACAATTTAATTATAAGAGATAATAATTGTAAAATTATTACAAAAAACAACAGTAAAATTTAGTTTATACAATTAACTACACAACAAAAAAAAACAATTAAAACTTTACTGATTTTTTGAACCTTAAAAACTTGTCTGAGCAAAGTTATTTCCAAATAAAATTCGAGCTTTTTTATCAACACAGCTGAAATAAATTGTAACTCGGTTAAAAATCTTTATGAAGGATTCACTGAATGGAAAAAGAAAGAGAGAAAAGCGAAGTAAAAAATCGGATCACAAAAAGCAATATTCAGACAAAAGTCAGCTGAAGACTGGGGATATTGGATATAAAGATTTGACCGTAGCTAAGCCATTAACAATGCAATAACCTACAGATTAAGTTATCAGTATATTGTCGTTCAATTATATTGGGGGTTTACAAAAGTTTATATTAGAAATATTAGTTATTTTCGAAATTTAATTAATATGTTGTTTATTTTATTCATTTCGTTATATGTATAAAATCATATTACAGATAAGTAGTGGAATTCTAGAACTAGCAAGGACTAATTTCCAGATTTTTTTTTTTTTTTTATTAGATTATCTGTGAATGGATGGTTTTCTCTCAAAAGTAGATAAATTACTCTGAACGGCTATACAAAAGTTAAGGTATCTTTCTAATTCAGCCAGAATTTTACCTCTATCAACGAACTGTGAAAAATTCCAAAAATGGACTTGGCTTTGAAATTCTACGCTCTAAATATTTAATTTTTTAGGCTTTAATTTTGTTTAATCATTCTCCAGCCTGCTAACTTTAAAATAGCATTATCTATTGCTGTAAACCTATTTTAAAACATTCTTTGGGTCGTTGATTCTGGGCATTGAAAAGTATTTAAAACGAGTATTTACCGTGAAATGGAGCTGCGAATCAAAGTCTCTCTAGTGAAAGGTCTTTATGATTTTATTTTACTCCTGCTCTCATATTCTTTATATACTTAAATATCCTTATCTCACAATATTTTAGCTACGGAATGTAATATAAATTAATTAATGTATAAATAGAATGTAATTAAATTTAATTTATTATACCGACTCTATCATAATCTTAATCATTTGCATTTTGTATTATTGCTAATGAATCATTTGGCTCGAATTGTCCTCGCGGTTATGCAAAAGTTAGTAGAAATTATTAATATTAAATAGTTGCTTTGAGCATTCAAATTGTTGGAGTTCCAGGCGCCCAACTATTAGTCTCTTTGGCGTGCCAGAGATAAAATTTAGTCTTATTACAACGCAAGACTAAACAGTGTCTAAATTAATCCCTTTATTTTCATTAAAACTTTATTATCAACTAAGCGATAAATGTTATGATTCAACCAATCAATATTTATTTTTATCTTTAATTTTAAAAAACCTGTACCACTTACAACCCATGAAGGGTCTCGGGTTCAGTACTTAGGTAGGCTGTACTGTTTCTAAGCCAACGGTTGTGAAAGGAGGTGATTTGGCCAGAATTCACGCTCAACCACCAAGAAGTTTTTCCCCCAATTAAGGGTACCCACTTTTTAGGAGGCTGGGTGTGCCCCAGGAGGGTCTCCCGACCTCGAATTCGATCCACGGCCGAAATAACAGAAAATAAATTTTCTGCCTTCAGTCGGACTCGAACTCGGGCCCGGGAGCGTGGTAGTCAAGTGCCTTACCCACTGAGCTACCGCGCCTCCTTATCTTTAATTTTATATTATATTATTATTGATTATAAGAAAACAAAGTGTGTAACAATAAATTATTAGCATAATAATATAGGCAAGCAAACTACTTGAATTGCTTATTTTACTAAAATGTGTTAGCCTACCCTTCCGGAATAGAAACAAAAATTCTAGTGGTACATTCCTAATAATAATAATAATAAAATATATAGTTTAAAAAAACTAGAAAAATATGCTTTGATAGCAAACCTAACTAAAAAGCTAAGTAAGGTGAACAATTTGCAGCAGTCAGACCTTTTGAGTTTTTAGAGTTCAAGGTTGGAACCTAATTTTCCTGTACTGTTTTTGATTTGTTTGCATTTTTAATACAGTTTATAAAAAATGAACTAACGATTGGACTTATCTCAGAGTAGGAATGGGCAACTTATTACCTTAAAAATACTATCTTCCAGAAAATGTAATGATCTACAACTTTTAGTATATAACATTTTTTCAATGAATTAGTTATTTTTGCTTTATAGGCTCTTGAAAATGATCAAAACTAACTTTTTGAAGTTGGTAAAAAACTTCGAAGTTTGACAATCGATTGTGGCTTAGCGCCTAAATCAAATTTAGCTTAAAGGTGTGGTTCCGCATGGAGCAGCCGTACGCATCAGCTGCGCTCAGAAGCCGGAGAGGGTGGTTCCACATGTAGCTTCCAAACGCTGCGGCTGGAAATTCATCAGTTCGTATTCTGGCTTCAGCGGAGTATATTGAGAAGAAAACTAGTGATATGTTATGTTATGAACAGATGAATTGACCCTTAGTCCAGTAAAATAAGGGTTTGCCGAAAAAAAAAAAAACTGCGGAGCTGCGGAAATAACGGTTTTTTTGTTTTTTTATCTATAACACAATAACGAAGCTTTTTTTCCAAGGAAGTCCTTTATTATTAATTGTAGCTGGAACTAGTATCTACATAATGAAAAAAAGAAATCCGTAACCGGACCATTTTTCGCGCAGTTACGTTATTGGTAAAAAATGGAGAAATAGACTAACTTGCCGTCCATCCTACAGCTCCGCGAAAACACATTTGTCGTACTCTTTTGGCTATAACTCTGAAACTATTTGTCCGATACAACATTACTTTTTTCCATCTTAAAGCTGATTAAATTTACTATAAGAATCTATAGATGAAGTTTTAATCAAACCCCGTAAAATGTACATGCCTGCCCACTAATAAAAACGTACTGTATTTTACAAAAGTAAGTGATTTTCAGCGTGATAGCTTGTGTATTTCAAGAATTTTGATAAAAATCTCAAATATAGGATCTAATTCTAAATTTAACCACCTTTCAGATTGAAAAAAAAAAACATTTTGAATCGGACAAATACTTTCGGAGTTATAATATCCCATATACTATAATATCCCAGACGCCTAAAAACCCGTACTGTTGTTAAATCCATGGTTTTCGGCATATTTATCATTATAACTCCGAAAGAAGTTGTCCGATTCAAAATGTTTTTTACCAATCTGAAACGTGGTTAAATTTATAATTAGATCCTATATATCAAATTTTTTTTTCAAATTTCTTGAAATACACAAGCTATCACGCTGAAAATCACTTACTTTTGTAAAATACATGTTTTTTTTTTGGCACATTAGTCGCTATAACTCCAAAATCATTTGTCCGATCCAAAATTTAATATTTTTATCTAAAAGCTGGTTAAATTTACTATTACATCCTATATATTTTACTTATAATTGACACCGTGAAATACCCACACCAGTCTACTGAACATGTCATAATTTACATATTTTGCCAAAACATACACATTTAGCGTGCTAGCTCGGGTGGTTTACAGGATTAAATATAATTTACATAAATAGCATCTGATAGCGAATTTATTCAGCTTTGAGATAGAAAAAAGAAATTTAGGATCGAACAAATATTTGAGGAGTTAGAACGACAAATGTGCCAAAATACACTTGGATTTTACAACAGTACGTTTTTATTAACGGGCTGGCATGTACATTTTCCGGGGTTCGATTAGAACTTCATTTATAGATTCTTATAGAAAATGTAATCAGCTTTAAGATGAAAAAAAGTAATGTTGTATCGCACAAATAGTTTCAGAGTTATAGCCAAAAGAGAACGACAAACGTGTTTTCGCGGAGCTGTAGGATTGACGGCAAGTTAGTCAATTTCTCCATTTTTTTCCAATAACGTAACGTCGCTTAAAATGGTCCGATTTCGGATTTATTTTTTTTTTTTTCATATTTAGGTACTAGTTCCAGCTACAACTAATATTTGAAGACTTTCTTCGAAAGAAACTTCGTTATCGTGTTATAGATAAAAACAGAAATAACGGGTTTTTTAACGGTTTTTTGCGATTTTGAATATGAAGCCGATGGTTGCCGTGGTAGCAAACTTCAGATTCGGATTCAGCACCCAAAAAAACATAAATATCCGTTGAGAATAAAAGTTCCTCAAGTGTGGAATAAAAGTGGACTACCTATGTTTCCCTAAGAAGATAAGGTTTTCTCTCTTCGTTGATTGAGCTGCACCTCCAGAACGACGAGGAGAAATTTAGGTTTTTCCGGCAGAACTTCATTCAATTACATTTTATAATTTATTTATATTTATATTTCTCTAACGTATTAAAACGAGCCGTTTTAAATAAAACTTTTTAATAAACGGGAGCTCAACGAGGGGAATTATGAAAACTAACAAACTGTGGGAAGACCTAAAATCTAGTAAATTGTGGGAACACCAGAAACCAAACTAATACTTGGAAGTCTCCATTGCTGTGAATCCCACGTTTTCCCTTTGGTGATTTTACAATATATATAGAAAGACAATTTAGAATACTCGCTGGAACCACAATTTTATTGTTTTTTCAAATGATTTATAAAGTCCAATGAACGTTTTATTGACAACCCTGTTTTCGTTAAGTAATTTTTATCATGTAAGATATAGTATAATTATGTAAGAGATATTTATACATAAATAAATTGTGATGTTTCAACCTGAGGTTGTATCAAATTATTTATAAATGTATGCTTATATTTAAATTTATATTTATAAAACCTGAAAACTGTAATGTAATTTTAAGAATTGTTTTTGAAAAATACCATATGTGCATATGCATATACAGATTAAATTGGTACAAGAAACTTTGGTGATGTGGGTTTGCATACCACAGAAGCGAAGGAGCGCGTCTGGACTGGTCCCTAGAACAGTCCGAACGCAGCAGCTCAGCTTCTCAATTTTCTGGCGGCAGCCGCACCTGCCCCTCTTGCAACACTTCTGTTAAAACTAACTGAAGCAGTGCCTCGCTCCCAGCCGCGGCGTCTGGCAGACGCAGCTGCTGTGGCTGGCTGCTCCATGTGGAACCCCACCTTAAGGAATATCTTTAGACGCACAATTTAATAAACTTTTATTTTGTAAATAAAACATTTTATGATTGAAAGCATTTTTCTATATTTTTTTCCAAAATCTGAAAAAAGTTCAAAAAGTTTGGATTTTTTTGTACCCCCAAACATTTTCCACTTATCAAATTTAGTCTCATTTCTGATATTTTTTTTCTCAGGACACATTTGGACTATATTAAAATGTAAAACATACTAAGGAGATGAATTTGTCAGGGGTGCAGTCAAGGTTGAATAAACACAGCCAGTTTTTTAAATGAAAAACTTATATTTTGGCGTGCCAACGTTTCGACCTGCCTTCAGGTCTTCATCAGGGCTAAAATAACAAAAAATTGGATGTGACCAAGATGATACTAACATTAAAAAAATTAAAAAAATAAATAATTAACATAATTTAAAAATGAAAAAGAATCAAGAAAAAAAATTTGCAGTTAACTAGATAATTAAATACAAAATAGTAGTGAAGTTTAGTCGAAGATACAGTTGTAATAGAGTAATTAAATAATTTAAATTGAATAATATAAATTTAAAATTTTGTAAACTAATACAACAATACAAAATGTTACAATTTTATTAACAGATGTTTTTTATTAGGAATTAAAAAAGGTATAAGGGATCTATATGAAAAGGAAAATGATAAAATAGAAAGGTAAGCAAAATAATAAAGTTGGCATAACAATAAACGAAGGAAGAGGTTGAGAAAATATGAGAAATTAAAATAAATGGACTTACTGAAGTAGTCTAGATGAAGGCTTGACTAACAATGACTGTTAAAAAATAAAATCAGGGAAAAGGGGGGTGGGGGATAATGACTTACAGAAGGTAATTAAGGGTGGCAGTGGCTAATATAACATATGAAAGGGGGGCGCATGGTGGATAAAAACCGAACTACATTTAAAAGGCGTGGAAGATGTTAAATATGAATTTAAACATTTCGCTATCACCGTCAGCAAAAAAAAAAAATAAAAAAATAAAAAAATAAAAAAAATAAAAAATAAAAAAAAAAATAAATAAATAAAAAAAAATAAATAAAAAATAAATAAAAAAAAAAAAAAAAAAAATAAAATAAAAAAAAAAATAAAAAAAAAAAAAATAAATAAATTAAATAAAAATAATTAATAGTGATGGAAAGGCTATAGTTTTTTAATAAGATTTAATACTTGGGAATAAGTGAGGGAAATGTATTGTTTATAAATTTATGGTTTACAGGATTAGGTTCTAAATGGATGTAAATGGATTCTGATAATAGACGTTTACTATGGTTGGGGACAGTGGCAAGGATAGATGCTTTTTCGAAATCAAAGGTATGATTTAATGATAAGGAATGTTCTGAAAGTTTGGAGGCGGAGGGATTTTTGGAAGAGATGGAAAGTTTGGAGGAACATGGGATACGGTAAACAACATTTGATTTAAGTTGGAGAGGAATAGGATCTTTTAGGTTGGTGTAGATGTTTCGAAGTTTATTCTGTGATTTAAGGCCTAGACGTAGGTTAGGGAAGGTTGAGCGAAGAGACTTTTGAATGTTATCAGAGAGGAAGGGGATATAAGGTAGGGATCTGTATAAAAATACAGAGGGTGGAGGTGCGGGGGAATTAGAAGAAGGAAGGTTGGAATATTTTCGGGATTAAGGACAAGAAAAAGGTCATCGACATACTTTTTAATAAAAAGAATGTCTTTAGGAATTTGCTAAGCCTCCTTCCATCTCTTCAAATCCTTAGCCATGATAACCCATACGATATCCACAGTTCCTTCCACCTACGAGAACTACTACTATCCTTTAACATTCCCGACGATTTCATTCTAGTATCCTTTGACATTGAAAGTTTCCCGAAAATATTCCTTCTATCCTTTCAGCCTTTAACTCTTACCACCCTCGATTCCGTTTTACTGTCGAACGTGAAGTTAATAATTCCCTTCCTTTCCTTGATCTCCTAATCACTAGAAATCCTGACCACACTGTATCCACTGATTGGTACACTAAACCTACCTACTCTGGCAGACTGTTAAATTTTCATTCTCAACACCCATATCATCAAAAAATCAATGTCGCCAAGAACCTCATCCATCGCTGCCTCTCCCTATCTGATCCCCAATACCACACGACTAACATATTACGTATTAAACAAATTCTCCAATCTAACAGTTTCCCACTTAAGACCATCGATAAACTACTTTCAAATTACCTCAATCATCCTACCCCCAACCTTCCTTCTTCTAATTCCCCCGCACCTCCACCCTCTGTATTCTTATACAGATCCCTACCTTATATCCCCTTCCTCTCTGATAACATTCAAAAGTCTCTTCGCTCAACCTTCCCTAACCTACGTCTAGGCCTTAAATCACAGAATAAACTTCGAAACATCTACACCAACCTAAAAGATCCTATTCCTCTCCAACTTAAATCAAATGTTGTTTACCGTATCCCATGTTCCTCCCCTAATTGCCATTCATCATATATTGGTGAAACCAAAAATCACCTTAAAGCCCGCATCTCCCAACACAAACTTTCCATCTCTTCCAAAAATCCCTCCGCCTCCAAACTTTCAGAACATTCCTTATCATTAAATCATACCTTTGATTTCGAAAAAGCATCTATCCTTGCCACTGTCCCCCAACCATAGTAAACGTCTATTATCAGAATCCATTTACATCCATTTAGAACCTAATCCTATAAACCATAAAATTTATAAACAATACATTTCCCTCACTTATTCCCAAGTATTAAATCTTATTAAAAAACTATAGCCTTTCCATCACTATTAATTATTTTTTATTTAATTTATTTATTTTTTATTTATTTATTTTTATTTATTTTTTTTTTTTTTTTTTTTTTTTTATTTTTTTATTTTTATTTATTTTTTATTTATTTATTTTATTTATTTTTTTTTTTAATTTTTTATTTTTTTATTTTTTTTTATTTTTTTTTTTTTTTATTTTTTATTTTTTTTTTTTTTGCTGACGGTGATAGCGAAATGTTTAAATTCATATTTAACATCTTCCACGTCTTTTAAAATGTAGTTCGGTTTTTATCCACCATGCGCCCCCTTTCATATGTTATATTAGCCACTGCCACCCTTAATTACCTTCTGCAAGTCATTATCCCCCACCCCCCTTTTCCCTGATTTTATTTTTTAACAGTCATTGTTAGTCAAGCCTTCATCTAGACTACTTCAGTAAGTCCATTTATTTTAATTTCTCATATTTTCTCAACCTCTTCCTTCGTTTATTGTTATGCCAACTTTATTATTTTGCTTACCTTTCTATTTTATCATTTTCGTTTTCATATAGATCCCTTATACCTTTTTTAATTCCTAATAAAAAACATCTGTTAATAAAATTGTAACATTAGTTTGTATTGTTGTATTAGTTTACAAAATTTTAAATTTATATTATTCAATTTAAATTATTTAATTACTCTATTACAACTGTATCTTCGACTAAACTTCACTACTATTTTGTATTCAATTATCTAGTTAACTGCAAATTTTTTTTCTTGATTCTTTTCATTTTTAAATTATGTTAATTATTTATTTTTTAATTTTTTTAATGTTAGTATCATCTTGGTCACATCCAATTTTTTGTTATTTTAGCCCTGATGAAGACCTGAAGGCAGGTCGAAACGTTGGCACGCCAAAATATAAGTTTTTCATTTAAAAACTGGCTGTGTTTATTCAACCTTGACTGCACCCCTGACAAATTCATCTCCTTAGTAAAAACTCACAGTCAACAATACAACCATCATCGTAAAACATACTACTTCATCTTTTGCAAGGCGAACCCCCATGTTGGGGGTAATATATCTAGACTAAGTGAGAACTCTAGAACAAAGTTGTGCAATTATTGTATTGTCATTGGTCTTTGAAACGTTTGCAAACGTTCAAGGTAATCAAATTGCTGGAAATTTGTGAAAATTACGATGAAAGATTCCGCAACATACAGGTGAAGTTAATAAAAGCGTATTAAAAGTAAACAATTTTACTATGATTCTATTATTAAAGCATTTTTTAAACTTTACTATTGGAACCATTTTCTTAAAAACTTACCACCTACGAGAGCACTTGACCTACATTTGGTTTTTTCTCCATGGACTCTCTAAATAGACTCAGTAAATACTTTAACTATCATAATTAGCATTTGAAATATATGTACATTTGGTGAGTTACGAATTAGAAATGAACTCTTTCCACTGATCTCTGTAGAACAGATCCGCTACTTAGAAAAGAAAGTTTACATTTACTAAACAACCTTTCAAACCTATTTGTTAACTGCTATAAGGACACTGTTTTACAGATCTGACGTTTTTTCGAGGCCGAAGGACACTCCTGGCCACTCTCTCCATCCACAATTAGAATTAGCTTTTTCGTCCTTAAGGATTGCTGTTTTAACGGTTTTTTAAGTTATCCGAAGGATAACTTCCGCCATTTTTGTCCTCCAGGATACTGTTTTAAAATATTTAACGGTTTTAAGATGGCGGATTTTATAAAATATTTATAAAATATTTAACGGATTAAAAGGACACTTTTTAAAAAAAATATTCGACTATTTTACTGTTTTAAGATGGCGGAAGGATATTAATTCGTTGTTAACGCATTCTACGGGAGGCTGGAAATAGTTTTTCAACGCTAACGACCCCTTCCCGTTTACTCTTTTTGCTAAAAAGGTACGATATAGAAGAGTGGCGGTGGGGGTTCGGAGGCCACGGAGGCCAAGGCTGATCAAGACAGCCAACCAGTCGCCCTCCAGTTGCCACTGGGAACAGATTTGAGGAGTTACCGGTAGAGGTCGCTAATGCACCTCGAGTAAAATTACCAGCGCCCATAATAATTCCCCCCCCCCATTTCACTGACTGACTTGAGGGTTAAAATCAGAGCTATTGGCATCTCTCCAATAACTCAAAGAAAGAGACGAGACTGTACTTAAACACCGAAATAGACCACGCGAAGGCAACCCTACTGCTGAGGACAGATCAGGCAGTACAATTTCATTCCTTTGCCCCCAGGGGCACACAAAGATCCAAAAAATTCGTTATGCACGGTTATGACCTCGACCACCCCGTAGCCGACTTAACTGAAGAATTAAAAGAACGACTGCCCGGATTCATAATAGCTAGGAGACTCACCAGAAGAGAGGGGAACAACGAGCCCTACCCCGTTGAGGGCATCCAATAGTTACTGCCCCCACTACGAAGATGGAGGATTTTCAAAAACTAAGGGTTGTAAACAATATTCGTTTCAGGGCCTCCGTCTTCAAAGAAGATGGCGGACCTGTACAATGCCGCCAATGCCAACAATTCGGCCACACAATGAAATACAGTGGCCGAACATGTAGATGCCCTTGGTGTGGAGGCCCGCACCTAATCGAAGAATGCCCTCAGCGGCAAGTGGCCTCACCTATATGCCCCAACTGCCAGGGCGCTCACCCAGCTTCCTCCAGGAACTGCCCACATCGACAAAGTCTCCTCGCCCAGCGAAGACAGAAAACAGCAGCAACTGCCCCGGCACCAGCACCAGCACCAGCACCAGCACCTGCACCAGCACCTGAAATCAATGAGAGGAATTTCCCTGCAGCCCGCCCAACCCGTACGGACTTCAGCTTCTCTCAAGCCTCAGGTGGAGCAGCTCCTCGTCGAAAACCCAGTACTACCACTGCTACTCAACTTACAGTGGCATCACAACCAGTCCAGATCAACTTGCCACCAGAACCTGACCTGCATGACAACCCCACCAACGTGCTCCTCAACCGGCTTCTCAATCGCATGGACGCTATGATGGAGATGATGACCTCAATGATGCGCCTCATGACCAGGGTGATTGAGAAGCTCGATGATCGCTGAGCACGTCCTCAACCTGAACGCCAGAGGCCTGCCTTCATCGCAGGCTGAACTAGAGGTCCTCCTTCTTCAGTATCGACCAGCGTTGGTGGCACTAACTGACACTAAGATCCCCCCGACTTATCGATTCCACTTCACTGACTACATCTCCTACAGAGAAAACGTACAGGGATCACAGGCAGTCGCCATCCTCGTGAGAAGAGACATACCATCCAGACTCATACCGAACCCCGTGGACTCTTGCGAGGGCTGCCGCATGATCACAGTTGACGTGCGACTGAGAAATCGGTACACGTTCAGCTGTGTCTACAGAAGACTTCGGGCCAACTATACGCCTGTTCGCGGTTTGCTGCTTCACGAACAGGCCCGCAGCAGGTATGTTGTCCTGGGGGACCTCAATGCTCGCCACACGAGCTGGTTATGCTCTAATAACAATCCATTGGGTTCGGTCATCACGAAGATGCGGCTCTCTGTCTTCCACCCAGGTGTACATACTTTCCGACACAGCGCCAACCCCGCCCATACCTCGACACTGGACTTACTCCTCACCAGAGACATGCACACTATCACTGAGTGCCGAGCCTTGCCTTTCTGTAACTCCGACCACCGCCCAGTGCTATACACGTTCGAAGGGACTCCGGCCACACCAACTGCCACTAAGTTCCTTCTGCACGAAGCGGACTGGAAGGGCTACAGAACCAGGATACAGGAATCGCTCCTCTCAGTGACTCTGTGCCTGACCTCTGGTGAGATCGACACAGCAGTGGAGACTATCACCACCACTATCCTTGATGCTGCCGACCTTCACATCCCTAAATTCAGTCCCCGACCCAACAGTCAACGATCTCCTCCACCGCACGTCTTGGCCTTGATCGGACAGAGGAATAATCTCCGGAACATCTTCTGGCGAACGCGGGACTACAGCCTCAAGCCTGCTATCAGCGCCATGATCCGGCAAATCGCCAGGCTCATGAGCGATTGGAAGACGGCTTTGTGGCATGATCGGCTCCGGAGGACCCATAACGACCACAGACAGTTCTGGAGATTGGTCCGATCCTTCGTCAACAAAAGGCGTGTGGTTTTCATTACTGACAGTGAACAGCTTCTAACACCCGCTGGACAGCCAGAACACCTAGCCAGAGCATACTCAGCAAAGGATGCTGAGAGGACGGCTGATGCGCCACTGCCACCCCACGGACCACTACCAAGCCCTAATGAGATGCCCATCTTCTCTACTTTCAAGGATCTTGAGTCTGTTCTCCGCCGCCAGAAAGGGAGAAGAGCATCCGGATTGGACGGCATCCCGTCAACTATGCTGAAGATGCTTCCTAGGAAGGGTAAAGCCTTCCTACTAAACATCTTCAACTCGTGTTTCCGAATTGCTTATTTCCCCACGGTTTGGAAACGGGCTGTGGTGGTCCCCCTCTTAAAACCTAAGAGACGTGGTAACGTAGCGGAAGATTACCGTCCTATCAGCCTCCTCTCTCACATCAGCAAGGTGTTCGAAAGACTGGCTCACTACCTTATCCTCGACCACTGTCGCCGTGAAGAAGTCATACCACCTGAACAGATGGGCTTCCAGCGAGGTGTTGCCTGCGAACACCATCTGGCCAAGCTTCAGGCATATGCCATCGACCAGATGCATAGGAATAAAGCCATTGCGCTCATTTTGCTGGATTGCACACAGGTCTTTGATTGTGTCTCACACCCCCTACTACTCCGCCGACTGGAAGAATACAGGTTCCCTACCGCCCTATGCCGACTGATCAGAAGCTATCTTAGCGGAAGATCTTTCGTCGTACGAGTCGGTGAGAGCCTGTCTCAAACAGGTCGAGCACTCGACATGGCTCAGAGGCAACCTCCACCATTGTCGAAGCTCTACACATCTGTGGAATCAAGGTTAACCCAAGAAAACTGACGCTATTGTGATGTCCTTTGCTAAATTCAGGAGATCCCAGAGATTGCCTAAGCACTTCACAGTAGACAATGTTGAGCAACCAATATCCAGCTCCATTCTATATCTTGGTGTCAACATTGATCGACACCTGACCTTCTCCACCCACGTGAAGAGCAGGATCAAACAGGCCAGGGCAAAGACCTACCGCCTCTATCATCTCTGACTTCTCCCCAACTATCCCTCCGCCTCAAGCTTCAGATATACAAATCCATAATTAGACCCACCCTACTCCATGGAGCTCCTCTACTGCACCACATGTACAAGAGTACACTACATGCCCTCCAAACGTTCCAGAACACCGTCCTTCGGCGAATCGTCCGTGGTAACAACCTTCAGAGGGCCAAAAACAGTCGAAGGACATCCTTGGCCACTCTCTCCATCCACAATTAGAATTAGCTTTTTCGTCCTTAAGGATTGCTGTTTTAACTGTTTTTAAGGACACTGTTTTACAGATCTGCCAGGATTTTCTTGAAGGTAATTATACCTAGTTGGATATACTGTGTTAAGAAGTAAACCTTTCTGTTCTTCTCGTAACCGATCGTTACAATCCAAAATCCTTTTTGAAAGCCTCAATGCTCATTATTATGTCATAGATTAACTTGTCCTTGCTACTTCTACCTTGTTGTTACGAATTGTACTTAATCCTCGTTCTTTTCTAATTGGGGTTTAGTGTAACATGATCGATTTGATTTGTGTAGTGAGTTTAATGATTTCCAGGGATATTTATAAATATTCTAATACTCAAAGGATATACTCGTAATATTCAAAGGGACTTACTTTTACCCTTTGAATATTATATCCTTTGAGTTGGTAATGATATTGATCGAATCACTTTCTTATTACACTCACCGTTTTTTTTTTTCTTTACCATTTGTTCGGTTGTTATTATTGGTTGACTTATGGAGAAAAAAACACAACACTAATAGTCATTATTGAGCTTAACTGAAATACATGATCAACCGCTCAATTTATAACAGCAAAATTATAAGTAGGATAAAAATATATATAGAGATAAGAAATAATTGGAAAAATAATCATATTTAATAATTACATTAAATTATAAAATCTAACGCCTCTATGAACAGTTATCGTAATGCTTTTTTTTTTTTTTTTTTTTTTTTATTTTTTTTTTTTTTTATTTTATTTTTTTTTTTGTATCCCTCATGCACTGAAGACACTCCAAGAATATTTTTCTCATAGTAGGTAGGTTCTAGTTTGCACAATTTATCTACTGCAACAAACACCGTCAAATTTTGATCGATTTGTCCCTGTTCGTTTAAATATCGGAGACAACGTTTTTTATTGGGTAAACACAGTGTATTTTATACAATTTATTGGGCAGAAAAATAAAATCTCTAATCTCTATGCCGGTGTAGAAAAATGTTGCCCACTATTTACCTATAAAATAAGAGAAGATGCGGAATCTTCAATACCTAAATCATCACCCAGACCCTAAACTTCAATCAGTGTTAAGGTTAAGTGTTGACGATTAAAAAGCAGTATGAGAGAAACTAAAACCCTCTCATTGCGTTGCATACTTATCCATATTTTTAATTGTAGAGAATTTCCACCATTACGAAACACTTTTTATTTATGGGCCAATTTTTAAGATTCACTATGTTTTAAGAACATTTATTACTCATCTTTAGGCGTAGTTATCTAAAACATTATTCAATAGAACTTGAATGATTCTATCAATCACACCATTAAATTTGTATTGAAAATCTAATTTACCTTGTCAATACTCGTGAACCAAATTGAATTATTGTTTCTATTAGAATCTGTCAGCTAAAATTAAATTAAATCATTACTATAAAGCACAATGAATTGAATGGGTCAGCCGAAAAAAAATTTCCGAAGTGGCGATTTTAAAGGTTTTTAAATCATAATAAATAGTACGTCATAGTATGATATAGTAATCCATTATGTTAATATACATGTAAATATAACAAATTACAAGGTGAAACAAAAATCTATCTTACAAAACTAACAATAACTTCAGATTATAATTTTCTTTCACTGATTACTCAAAATTTTGTTTGTCGCATAGAACGTTTTTCGGCGGACCCATTCAATTACTGACCCATGTTCTATCTAGAAATAAATTATTGAGTTAAAGGTAAAGGGTCGATTATTAAGAATAATAAGATTATAATTTTGAATAAAACAACAAATTTTTGAAATGTAAACCTAGTTTATGTTTTGATTTGAAGCACAGGCAATGCAGTTACGTTTGGAATCGCAAACTGTTCAAATGTCTTCCCGACACTGTTGCACCAGATCGCTTCAATATCTGTGTTTCTTCAATATCTTGATGAATATTCTCTTCTATGTGATCCAATGACTGTGGCTTGCTGTGCTTTCACATAGCCACAAAGAAAATAATCCATGTGTTTCAAATCATATTATCATGGTGGCCAAGCACAAATCCTTTTCGTTACATGATCCAATTACTCAGCAAAGTCCTCTAGCGATCCGGTGGAAGACATTTAAACAGTATTCCAAACATGACTGCATTGTCTAAGCTTCAAAATAAATTAATCAAAAATTAAATAAATTAATCAAAAATTAAATAAATAAATCAAACCTATGTTGTTTTAATCAAAATTAAAATCCTATAATTCTTTATGAAAGACACATTGCTATTCATACAATGTTTACTACCTTTAGTTATATATATGTTTTTTCGCTTGGTACATTTCTTTATTTCTCACATCATTTTTTTTACAAACCACAAAATTACATGCTGTACAAAGAAAAAATAGACCAGTCTCAAACTTATTTGTAGAATACTATTAGTTGTTCAATAAGTATTCTATCATACGCTGATTTAATTATAATTTATCATGAAAGAAAAATATTTAAAAAAAATAAATAAATAAGGAATCCTCTAATTATATAGTAAATGCTTGGTGTTGTGTGGTTATATACTTTTTTTCATTTGGAACATTTGAGTTCACGTGATCTAAAATTTTAAGTAATTTTGGATTACGTGAACTCAAATATGGAGTTTATCCAAAAATTTTTAACTTATATAATATTATTATTTTTTGTTGTATCGTAGTCCTGATATTGAACCGACCGTGTGATTATGAAAGAAACCAACTAAAATTACTATCAAATTTCAATGATTAAAATAACTACGATTTGCAAACAACGGAAACAAATAGAATTTGAAATACCTAGCTATTTATTTTCAGTTTGTTCAAATAGTCTATCTACCTAATTTCATGATTGCTTATTTGTTTGTTTAAACATTCGCAGTTTAGAATTTGAAGTAGAGTTGAATACAGTATTGTTTTGTTTTGAAATATATGAGAATCCTTTATGATTTCTAATATCAAGTAAACCGGTGTCCTACCTTTAAAATTCAATACCCAGCGCGGCATGGTATCATGTAACTATAATATTAAAAACTATTCTTCTGGAAACTGGTGTTTATTATAGGGTATTTAGTGAACATTTCAGATATCGATTTTTTGCAATAATGCTACCAATAAATTAATTTTTTTTTCTTCAGTAACTTTCTAAAATTATATAAGTGATAGAATCATCGATGTACAATCGAAACCATATTTAGCCTTGTGTTCCGCCAACTTTATTCATTTTAAAGTAAACTATGGTTTGTAATTATTTGTTCTTTTTAATAAACTTTAGTTTATAGTCTTCTAGACATTGACTTTTCCAAGAGGAAACCGAGTAAAAGTAAACAATAATAGTAATACCATATAATAATTAAATGAATGTTCATTAAAAATATATACTGTGCACGATATTTTGAAATATCAATATTTTTCTTCATATAATCCGATATTTCTATATCGATATTGTTTCTTACGATCTATCTATAAATTGAAACGTACCTTACGATATAGTGTATTATCTATATTATAAAATACAACATACAGCAATATGCATTTAAAAAAAAAAAGTAACCAAATATATAAAATTGGTTTAAATAAGAGAAAGTATTTTTTATTTAATGCTTTAATGCAACTTTGCAACACGATGTTGAAAGTAAAATTGTTAATTTCTGATATTGTTAACATATTTCTTTTCAGGTGGAATTTTTTATTGAATAAATATTACAATCTACCTTACCATAAAGGAAATCAGTATCAATATGTACAATTAAAATTCCTCACATTAGGGATGTGGATATATCAAAATGTCAATATAAAACACACTACATTTTTCGTACACCAATTTGGCGGAACAGTGATTCGATTTCGTTACCTAAATCAGCTACAACGATAAAATAAAAAAAGAATATCGTTTTTACGTTATTTGGATATTGAAAATGAAATTTGATTTTTAAAAAATAAGAATAATAAAAAATATAAAATAAAAAAAACGGGATATTTTTGGTCACTGATATATCGTGTATCGATATTTAGAGGTCGAAATATCTTCTATATGAAATACCGATATTTTTTTTTACGGTACCCATCACTTATTGGAAAGAAAAAGAATAGAGATGGGGGTTCATCAGCCTCAGTGTTTTTCAATTTTGAAACATAAAATGACTTATTTATTTCTATTTGACACATACGCAATTTCCATATATATGAATAATAAATAGAATACATGTACTATTCACAAAAAGAATGCAAATTGTATTCGATGTGTTTTATTATTATAATTTATACAAAATTGAGTTCTCGAAGTCTAACAGATAAAGGTGTGGGAAAAACTTTATTGTCTCTTGAACGATTTATAAACGTACCATTTTTCGCAATTTCTCAAGTCCCATATAATACTGGGACCATCTTTTCCCTCCTCTCTGCCATGGTAATATGCTCGGAGGAACATTTATGAGATAATAAACACTGTTGCTTGACAGGTGGGTTATTGAGTTCCCTGTAAGTGCCAACCTAAGCCTTACTTGCAATAAATCTATCTAATTCAAGATTTGTAAGTAATAATATAAATATAATAAAAGTAATTCAATACAATTATTTCAATAACTAGATATTACAAAATTATAGTATAATTTTTAATTTATAGAATACAATAAAACATTTGTACTTTGGTATAATATATACTCCCAAAATAAAATAAAAATTTTTATTTGACAAATAAAGTTTGCTACTTTTTATATCATTTTCATGTGCTCATGATTAGTCGTAGTTTAGATATATTTCTAGAAACTTGGTGGTCTAATCAGAATAACTGTGTCTTGTGAGCGATGGCCCCTCCCACTGTAGCAAACTAAATCATTTTTTTGGCATGTTTCTCCAGATTCAAGAATTCAAGATGTCAACAACAAGTTGATAAATCCTAACCCATTAGTCTAGTCCTGAATATTTTAGTACATCTGCGTAGTACGATCCAGAGCCAGAGAGTTTTTTTTTTCTTTTAGTCTGGTGTATTTTATTATTTTACTTTATTTTATCCGATTTACTTTATTATCCACTTACTATGTCCTAGGTTATAGTTCTGCACTCGAACCACTCAGGTCGGTGATTATTGAAGGAACGATCCAAAAGCTATCCGATCAAGACTGGTATTCATCGATGCAAAGTCGAGCACCTACTTCACTAATAACTAGAGTATTTTAACACAAAACCTCTTTCAATTGACAATAGTACCTTATACAAACATATATCCTGCCACAGAAATTTAATATTATTTTCTTCTATTTTTCGTTGAAGAATGAAACTTTTACTATAAACATTCTAATTTATTTAGATTTAATTATAATCTCTACCCTCTCATTCCCTATCGAATCGTCCATCTAAGGACCACGATATTCAACTTTTTTGCTGGGAGTGGGCTTTGATGTTTGCTCAGTACATACTCATTCTTTGGCATTGCTGTTATTTTCTCACCTTTATACAGAAGGCACCTGTCTTCTTACGGGGCGGGTTGTCATGAAACCTCTTTATTCTTATTGAAACCTCCTGGAGAGATGATCGGTCTCTGATGTCAATTATTCCCAGTTCCTGAAGATCTTTGGTCACTTCCACTAACCAAAGTGTCTAATCTTTGTTCTCTGCCAGTAGGAAAGAATCTGGCTGGGTGTAAGAATCTGTAAGAAATCATTCTCGAAATGTGCCCTCTCTTCCAAACCACGTCCGTGATCTTTTCAGTACAGTTAAAATGTTCCTAATTGTGCTGCCTTCTGTGCTTACCATCTATTTTGACTGGTCCCAAGAATTTCAACTAATATTTAAAAGGACAAGCCATTTTTTTATTTCTAAATACTAACCATGGAAACTACTTATCTAATCTACACCGAACTTTAATAAAATTTACTTATTTTCAATTAAATCGTTCTTAAAAAATTGATACATATTTCAGTGAAGTTTAAAATTCGTCCGATAGCTGTGAGCGCCGTTCTGCTACAGTGGTTATAAAGGATCGTTGTTATATACATCTTTGAATTTATAATAACAAATAAATTATTTTCAAATAAATTGTTATGTGTTGCGACATGTCGATCCAAGTGAAGTTTGAAAATAAAAAATAGAAATCGTATTTATACCTGGAATACCAATGATTCTTACCAATCTAATATATCTATTCTATATATTACAAATTTCAGCTAAAGTTTCTTTTGCTTTTACTACTTACAAATTGCAAGGTCAGATTTAGAAACATTTGAGTAGATTATGGGACTGACTGTTTTATTCATGGACAATTATATCTAGGACTTTCTAGATCTGCAAATATTAACAATCAATACATTCTTATAACATCGGGAGAAAATTTAAATTATTGTTTTTGTTTTTTTCATGCGTTAAAATTATTTACATCCTTCACTTATGTGAGCAGGCAAAGCCGCCACGGGGGATGCTAGTATTTTATATCAGATCACCTTTTATATCTGAATAACCCGGAATTCACATGGAATTAATTTCCGGATTTCGAAACAGAATAAATTAAAATAACTATTTCGGATATTATATAATTTTTTACGACATGCTTTTTGTTGCTGATGCTTGTGAGAGCCAAAAGTGAGTCAGAGCAAGTTAAATATTAGTTTTGTTTCATTTGCTGAATTATGAAATACAATGTTAAATGTATTTTTATAAATTTTAAAAGTGAATCAAAATATATATTCTCAGAGGTTGCTCGATGATAAAATAATATTTATTATCATCATCAGTTTTGTTGAGCCATTTATAATGATATGTAGTATCGCCATATGGTGAAGGTCTTCTATAGCCGATATTTTATATCGAAAAAGGATGATAATCTCAACACTGTCCACAGTATCACAAACTTGTAGCTTTATGTCTTCTTTGTGATATGTGTTTTCCCCTGAGGCCACGGCAATAGAAAAATGAAGTAAGGCCCAAGAAAAGCCGTATAAATGTTTTATAGTTCTCCCCCTGACACAGATAAGGGAACTACTGGGTTATCCTCCAGTAAATCCCGGGGGATCGCTTGTAATTCGCGGGAACACTGACCTCAAAATTATCATAGGCCCTGCATATATTTCTTCTTCGTATCCTCCGGCCACTCTTTCCGATCCAGTTGACTCTCTGTCGAACCGTGATCTGCATAACAACGATATGGAAATTTTTTGTGGAGTAACGAGCCACAGATTCCTACCCTGATAACGATTGTTTAACTGCTATCTGCCCCGTAGAGATAGTTTTTGTTGTTGGTATTTTAGGTTGTTTGTCTGACCAATGAGTTGTATTTTTGCTTTGTTCGGAGTGATAGTAGATGCGCCTTTGTTCTAATGTCAAATGGTTGTAATCTCGTTTGAGAAGATGTAAAAACAATAATTCAGAGAAGTTCATTTTAAACTATGGAAACTTGATGATCTGGTCTATTATTATTTTTTTTTTTTTCAAAATACTTTTTAAAATCTATGAATTATTTTTAAATATCAGACAGCAAACATAACAGAGTAAAACTAACTAAACAGAGGAACTAACTAAACTAACCCAACTGCATTATATAATACTAAATATCTATATTATATTATTTATACTTTTTGTCAGGTGGCTTAGCTCAGACAAACGACACTATTAATATTTAATCGGTTGTGGGGAAAATAATTCAAATTTTTTTGTTTTCTTTAAATTACTCTTCTGCGTGATAAATATTTTATATTTAATAGATTATTTTTTCGAACGGTATTTTAATCAATGGGTACATTTGTGATAATGTCCTTAACGAAAATGGTATTTTTACCTCTTTAGAATTTAACTACTCGGGAATAATTCAGTCTTTACTCACAAGTTTACTCGTGATGTTCTTATAATTTTGTTTTACGAGTTAAAAATTCTTAAGGAAAGACCTGAAAGAACAAGAAATATAGTGTAGAAATATTAATATAGAGCTTGGAAAGAATGGTGCACACCGTTTAGCAATGGCTGTACATAGTTTGTACAAAGTTGTAAATTTTCATAATTTAGAATTGTACAAACGATTTTCCCTGTATTTGGATGTTGTTCAAGTTTTGGTGTATTAAAAAAATTGAAGAAAAAAATTACAGTTAGCAAAATTAAGGACTTTGCTTACCTCAATGCAATTAAGTATGAGCTCCAGCATGTCTGTAATAAACATACATAGTCAGTTTGGTTATGATCCTTTACCTCAACCGTCGTTCTTTACAGATCTCTATCAAGCCTACGATCTACGACTATAATTTATTTAAGGTCTGTCTAGTAATATATGCGTATATAAAATTTTATATATATTTTTTTATTTTATGTTCTTTTTTTTTGTTAGATCACAGCCATTATTTAAACGATAGCAAAATTATGGATTTATAACAATTCAAAATTTTTTTTAGAGGGGCCGACACATTGGTGGAAATGTATTGAGAAGAACAAAACGTAGTTTGATTAATAAATATGTTTTCTAATCATTTATATTATAGTATAATTTTAAATCGGGAGCGTTATAGTTCAGTGGGTTAGGCACTAGCACCAGGGTCCGAGTTCGATCCCGCCTGAAGTCGTAAATTTAATTTTTGTTTCTTCAGCTGTGGATCGACTCCGGTTTCGGGAGACCCTCCTGGGGCACACCCAGCCTCAATAAAGTGGGTAACCTTGGTTAGGGGGAGTCCTGGCGGTCGAGCATGATTACTGCCGACATTCCCTCGCTGTATAACTGTTGTTCTGGAAACAAAACTTCCATATCAAGTGCTAAACCCAGCACCCTTCATTTTTTTTTTTTTTTAATTTATAAGCCTAATCCTACGTTGATTCATACAACCCAATAGATGTATAAATATTTTTAATACTTTGACTATGGAAGTTCAGCATGTGGAGGAAGGACTGCATGGTGAGTTTGAAATGAGATGTCAGACACAAATAAAATTCTTTATTAGATTTATTGTTGGAATACCTAGCCGTTCTCACATCTCTCACTGGTGGCTTTATTCTAATTTGCGAAGTCAATAATTCCTGGGTCTATTAATATTCCCAGCCTTAAAACCTCCCCAATATTTATGACTTACTTCGTGTTTCTTCATCTTCATACACCCGAGCTACCAACCTTTATTCTCCTGCGTATCCAACTGCATTGCTCAACAAATCATTTACCATTTGTGCTCTTTTTGGAGTTTCCCATGTTGATTTGCACATGCTTCTGCCTTATTTCCATTAAACATGGTATACTTAAACTATTGAACGCTGAAGAAAATGTTAAAATATATAAATATATGTTATATCTCTTAATATTGTAAAGAGATATTACTTTATTTTGTATCTTTTATATGATTCTTAGGAAAAAAGTGATACCAGATTTTTTTTCTCTTCTCCTTTCTTCAAAACCGTTACATAATAACTGTTAAAAAAATAAATTAAATTTAAAAAAAAAAATTTAAATGTTGGTATTAGATCTTTTGAGAACAACATAAACCTATTTATAAATCTTAATGACTCAAAAACATTGACTTTCCCATCCCTGCTTAAACTTATAGTTTTATTAATAATTATTTATACTTCAGTAACTAAATTTTTATTGTTTCAGGGAGTGAACGGGTGCTGATTAAGGTAAGTAAATAATTATTTTTATACTTCTTCAATTTTAGGTTTATATGAAGACCGTAATTTTAGATTGCCATAATAAAATAATAGTATACTACATTACTAGTATCGAAAGTGGCATTTTACGTTGCGAGACCGTGTTTGACTGGCGAGGCGAAGCCGAGCCCGTTAATTCGATCGAGCATCGTAAAATCACTTTCGGTACGAGTAATGTACGATACTTTTCATCACGAGGCAAAAACGCTTAACGCAGTTTTTAACTCGTGAATCTACATATTATGATTTTAATAATTCATATTATTACACTAAATGATTGTTTTCCATTTTAATGATTATTTGTAGCAGCTGATTTAGAGAAATAACCGTAGACAAGTTTAATTTAATATAATTACGTTTAATAACTGAAATGTAATAATTCAAAATACATTTATAAAAAGGAGTAAGTTGCAGTGTCCATGAACTTTCTTATTTCATGTTGTATAAAGACTTTAGATTTTTGGGGGTGATAACCTACGCTGTGGTGTTTTAATAATGCTATCGATTTCGAAAATTTAGAAACAACCAAATTTTTCTTTATTTTTAAACACGATTTTTACATGGAAAATTTACTCCATAAAGAAGAGGCTTTAAATTTTTTCGATAAAGTTGATAGGTATACTAACATCACTTCATCATTAACATGGTTAGGGTTAACACTTTTACTATAGCACCACTCACAAAACTTATTAAATTCTTCTTCGTATCTATTACGAGATTTCCCGGGCAATAACGAATCAGTTATTCCTTCAGCGTCTTTAATTAATTTTTGAGGGATGTTAAAGGCCATTTTCGCACACTAACAATGTAAAATTAAATTATAAACTAAAAGAAACGCTAGCGAACCTCGTGTTGGTAACAGTAAACACTGCTAGCTGTGAAAACTTTCCCGGCTAGACGTGTAAAATCATATGTTCGTTGTTTTACCTTGCTCTAAATTTTGAGATGTGTAAAGGCCTACTTTCCTTGCTCCCAGCTGTTATGGAAAGTATCTATTTTCCAATCCCAGTGATGTAAATAATTTTACAGTATAACGAGAAACTTTATGTAAATTATTCATCATGTTAAATTATTTGCAGGAGAATAACGCATCAAATATTTTAATTTGTTGGGGGGGGGGGGTTGGTAAAAAAAAATTTACTTTTTCAGTATACAACGTATGGAAGCAGTATTATTCTGAAATTTTCTGTCTGTGTAGTGAAACTGTAATTAAGTTAAATGAACGATTCATAGTAATTAGGGTAATGTCTTTTGTGATTTATATCTTAAGATGTTTACTTCTTCCCATATTGATTACTTATCCGAATCGATAAGACCTCCCTAATATCAAAAGATTTAAGATTATCTTTCAATTTTATTTTGGCTATTTTAATAAAAACAGTATTTAATATATTGATATAATTTAATTTATTGGTATTTTAACTTAATTAAATCTGGTTAGCAATTATTTACATATGTGCTAATGTACTTGGATTTAATTAAAGGATGTAAATTGTTGTAAATGTGTCAGATAAAGGAGAATCCAGAACTTTATAGCGCGATAAGATCCTACTCATACACAGACAGCAATAGCATAGTCTTTTGCAAATATTATTTCGATTAGTTGGTGAAATGAAATAAAAAATAAATTTTATTATGGTGCACGTTCACGCAAGAATATAATAACGTGACACTATCAGTATAATTGTCTGACTATATTACAACTTGCATCAGTATTAATGCCAAAAATTATCGACAGTAAAAAAAATCGTAAAAAAAAAATAAAATAAAATATATATTTAATATATAATTATATATTTGCGGAAGATTGATAATTTAGAAGATGTAAAAAATTAATTAAAAAGAATAGGATAGAAAAATAGTTTTATTTTCGTTCGAAGCCGCTTCAAAATAACACATAGGTACAGAAATAAATACTATTGCATCTGGGTAAGACATATTAAAATGACAAAATTGAAGAAAATAATAATAATAATAAAGATAATATGTACATATATTCTAACTAAAGATATTGAGAGGGGAATAAGATAACATTGCCCAGATGAAGTATGAAATAAATTCTTATATTGCATTGCTTAGTTTAGTGCAAAACAAGCAATAATCTAAATGTCATATTGATGCCTTAGCTCACAGATATGTTAAGTGCTTTATTTTACAATATCCAAATTGGAACTTAGTATGTAGTTGGAAACCTATTAGTTCCAAAACTAGCATTAAGGTTTGATTCTATTTGTGAACACGATTTATTCGATCTATCCAAAACAATTTTGCAAAACTTTGCACTTAATAAATCTGTGAGGTAAGGCATTGATATATGGAATAACAAAAGTTTGTATTGAATGGAATCTAAATTGTACATATACTTATAGATATGATTCCAGAAATGCAAGAACATGATATAATGTAATTGAGTAGGCAGATGGTTAGCAAGCGTCACCCTTGCTTAAGAATGAGATACTGAAAATAAAGGTATTTAAATGTTTTAAGGGATTTTGCTTGGCTGTTGTGAAAAGGGGCTGGATTACGGAGAATGGTTGAGCGGAAGAGAAAAGATCTTTGGAATGCAGAAGTTCTATGCTCAACTTCTGCATACAGGTCAGAAAGACGGGATCTTGAATGCATTGAATTGACTGTAGATCTGGACTAAAGTTTATTGTAAATATAGGAAGGGTGATAATTTGGAGAAGGAATAAAGATAACTTAATTCGGAAGAGAGGTAGGAAGCATGAGAGCGACTATCGAATATATCGAAGACATATCTGACCGAGGAGATTAAAAAAAATGAAAGGTAAGGTTAATTATAAATTAGAATTTAGAGAAGAAGCTTTAATAGGTAGGAGATTCCTGATGGAGGTGATAAATAAGCACGAACGATAAAAGATTTTCCAAAGAAAGCAGTTTTTATGGAAGTGGTTAAACAGGTTTAAATGTTCAGAAGGTAGATAGAAGATTGCAGTGTTATTAGGTCAAGAATATTATGTTTACAAATGGTCAATGTTGCCATATTTACGTATTATAGGAAGGCAGTATGTCTTAGAATAGCTTAAAGTTGTGCAAACATCTCTGTATAAAGTGAGTATTGTTAATATAGTTATGAACTTAAATTTTCTACATTTTTTTTTGTATCAAAAATTAAAATAAAGCTTTATTTATTTATCCAATCAAATTTGCTGTTAAAATCAAACAAAAGTGATCATCAAAGGAAATATATCGGTGCGGGTGGAAATATCGCGGATTTAGAACGATGTTGAAATGAAGCATATAAGATGAGTATATGCACATATATATGCAAGTATACAGGGTAAAATATGCAACAATTTACATTACCTATTTAGGTAAATAAAAAAATTGCAATACATACTTATACATAAGTACAAACTACAGTTTAAGTAACTGTGTTGAAAAGGGAAACCATTCGAAGAAGACTACTAAAAAACAAAAAGACAAGGCGAATGTTAAGATAGAAAACACGTTAGAAGGGTATTTCAGCTGGACATAAATCAGTATCGAAACCAGAATTTTGTGAACGCAGTGGCTGTTTGTGTAACAAAAGTTTTTTCAAATTTTGATTTCTTGCCTTTGTTTTATAAGTACTTTGCTGTTTTTATGTGATCGCACTTAAAAGTCTCAATTTTGAGAACTTACATTCTTTCCAAGACCTTTTGTCTTTTCTAGAGTAATTTTCGAGAAAAAATAAAAGTGAAGTAATATTCCAAGTAATTTGAGCAGGGCAAGAATGAGAAATTAATCTGATAAACAATTCAAAGAGAAGCAAATATAATCCACAGGGAAGAATCAGCATCTGGATAAACATGATATTATTCAATAGGAGGAAAAAAAGAATAGGAGGAGTTCACAAAGCTATTTTTGATTTTTATTTTTTTTGTATGCTCAAAAAAAAAAAAAAATCAAACGTCAAATACTGATTTGTCGGTTATGTAATTAAATATGAAATTACAGTTCAAAATATGGATTTATGACAAAATATGCAATATAAAAATAACTCAAATTAATTCAAAATGCCTTAAAACATATACATTTTGACGGTATTAGATGTTTTAGTTGGCTAGGAGAAATATGCAAGTGCATATATTTCACAGCCCTAATGATGAGATTTTGAAGGTCTTTTCACCCTTCAACCGATAAATAAAATTAGCTCAGCAGTAAATTAATTTTGAGTTATTTTGAATTCTGGTAAACCTTCTGATGCATACCCAGTCTAAATAAAGGAAGCATCACAGTTTTCTTCCAGGGGGGGAAAAAAATATGCAGGAAGATATTCTTCTAAATTGTCAAAGTTGTTAACAACTATAAAGTATTTAGCAATAAAAAGGGAAAAGTAAAGAAAAAAAATCATTATTCATTATTTTAATATTCCGCATTTAAAATTGTAATATAATTTGCATATATCATAAAAAACACTTGATAACAATATTTGATAGTGCTGATGTGTTGAAAATGCTGTATGTTTTAGAACTGAAGATGAATGTTTACCATTAGATACCATTAGATTTCTAATAAAATAATTCCAATAGAAGTGGCAATTAATTTATCAATCCTAATTGCATCGTTTTTAGGATATGAAAAATAAAAATAACCTTTTGTACATAAATCTTGACTTCAGTTTTATTTTATTAGTTCTTAATTTATTTAAGATTTTATTTATCTTTGTATTTTTTAATGTAATTCTTCATAATTGGTTTCATTTTTAAATATAATAATAAAGCTTTATTGGCATCATATTTATAACAAAACCTTTCCCTTAGGAGGTAAAATAGAGTTCAGCTCCAAAACGATTTTACAGAATAGAAACTGAGTTGTAACAATATAAAATAAAATATACAATATACTTTATAAACCACAAAAACAAAACAAAACTTTGTTTTCTTTCTATAGATTATTAACAATTTTGAACCAACAGCCCCTGTCCCTGGCCACTTTCATCCAGTTGTTTCCCACTCTTCGGGTAATTTCATCCCTCCACCTCATTTACTGTCTTATCTTCCCCTGCTTCTCACTTGGCCGATCGGTGTCCACTCGGAGCTACTTTTCGACCATTTTTCGTCCTTAATTCTGGCTAGGTGTCCAGCCAACTTCCAGTTCTGTTTTTTTGGGCCTCCTGGCTGAGACTTTAACTTTTACACGAGTTAGGATATTCCGGTTTTTAATTTTCTCACTTCTTCGGATTCCCGCTATACTCTTTAAAAGTTTTATTTGGATAGTGTCTAGTTTCGCCTGTTCCTTTTTCGTTGTTGCCCAATTCTGAGCGCCATACAGAATTGAGGGGTAAATACAAGACTGTAGGACTTTTGCTTTTAGTTCTATAGTGAAATTACACTTAAAGATCATTGAAGGATAAGATTTTTTAATATTTTATTCATTAAATAGTGATAGAGTTACAAATTCCATTTTCTGAATTCATTATTTTTTTTTTTTTTATAGGCTTTTAAATTCCTGGTTATAATGCAGAAGTGCATTGTTCATTAGGGCATTTTAAGATCGTTTTCCCAATGCTTTCACTACTCTAAAAATACCAAACTAGATACTTTAAGGGCCTATTAAGAATCACAACTTAAAAAAAAAACAAATTATAACACAAATATTGAAATCCCGCTTTGAAGGTTAAGAGTTAACTTATCTTCAGGTAATTTGGATTCTCAAAATTTGACTTCTTCACGACTATCAACAAAGTGTATATACATCAACAAAGCAACAACAAGGAACAACACTAATACCCCAGCCGGAAGATTAATAGCTGTTGAAGCCACCATGGGGGCCTCGAGTAGTGGACCGAAGCCCTAAAACCTGTCAGAGATTAAACTGAAATTAGTTTAGTGGACGGTAACTTGAGGTGCTTCGATGGACAATGGGGAGGGACGAAACCTTATTGCAGGGCTCTCTCCCTCAACGATTTTAAAAGTTTTATACTCGTTTTTTAGTTTAGGATTTAATAAGATGTGGTTTTAAATTATTAAACTGATAATTATGTTTATTATAAACCCGAAAATTTATTTTATATCTTTGCTACATTTTTTAATCCTTTTAAGCCTAAGGATTTCATTTATATGTAAATCTATTATATGTGCTATTTATCTATATGTAAATCCCTTATATGTGTATAATTTATAGCCTTAGCAGACTATTCTTAGACTAGCATATTATTTTAAAAAGAGAGGACTTCCCTTGGTCTAAATCAGCAAATACCTGGGTTTAATGCTAGACGGATTATTAACTTTCACAAAACACTTAAAAAATAAAATGGACAAAGCAAATCAAAAATTATATTCAGGATGTACCCTTATTTAAACGAAAAATATAAATTAAGTAAAAAAAAAAAAAACATTTTTTTTTTTTTGACACGAAACGACTTTATAGACCACGCGAATATCATCCTCCCAAATCTCCCCACACATAAAAACAATTTTATATTACTTAAAAAAATTATTTGTGCTCAGATTAAGTATGCCTCACGTGTGTGGAGCTCAACTTGTGCAACTCTGTACAGTCATTCAAAAGAATTAAAAATTAAAATATCAATTATACAGCACGATCTTAATCTTAGAACTATCAAATTTATATCTACGATCAAATTTATTTATTTATTTTATTATTATATCAATTTATTGAAATTTACAACTATACAAAATAATACAACATACATCAAGAAAAAGTGTTGTTAACTATTATAAATAACAAAACTTAAAAAGAACTACTACTCAAATAAAAGTTCTACACAAAAAGGTATCTTGGTCATCTTTTCGGAAGCCTCGAGGGTTATTGGGAATTGAGCGTAAGACAAGTTTGAGAAATAGTGGATTTTTAGTGGTTATGGAGCTTACTATGAAATGATATATATCTGGTTTGGGCTAAATCAACAACGTATTGAACACTAAGATCTTTATGGATATGTTTATTGGTGACAAAGTAAGGAGCATTGAGGATTTTGTCAAAGGATTTTGGATTGTAAGGATTGGATACGGGATGAATTGGAATGGTTTATTAAAAAAATACTTAAAACTTACAATAAAACATCACTCAAAAATTAAGCCAACAAAAGTACAAATCATGGACACCTTACATAAATCAGTTTACACGTCTGTTGTTTGTTATGCATTAATATTTATTAGTTTTTATATACCTATTATTTATTTTTATTGATTATAAGTTATTATTATTTTATTTTTGTTGTGTTTTTTTTTTCTGTATTTTTCCTATTGTTTATAGAACAACTTCAATATAAAACCTATTATTATTGTATGAAACTATACTAATCATGTATAGGATGTAAGGCCGTAACACTTATACCTAAATGAATTTTAAATTGTAAATACGTTATTAAAATATTATTATTATTAATATTAGCGTATTCTCCCCAGAAATGGAAGTCTTTAGGCAAATAACTATCAATTTCTCTTTGGATTGTTGTTGTTCTCCACAGGCTGTCATCCTATCCGAAAAGGCCTTTTTCACGTTCTTCCTACCACTTTGGTCTGTACTTTTTTTATATTGGTTTGCTTTGATGTAACTTCCTATGTCTATTCTGTGTCTGAAGGTGCCTCTTTCTAAAATATGTATGTGTAAAGGTTGTTTTTGGCTATGCCTATCGGATTGGTCTCTAAAAAACCCACATTAATATATTATTACTATTATAGCCTTTATTTAGTTGTTTTATATTTGAATTATTGTTGTTATCATATTTACTGCATTTGCATTTAGTGCATGCTCAATAAAAAAATCCTAAAGTTATAACCATCCAAATAAAGAGTACTTCTCAGAAAAATAATTTGATAAAAGCCTAATCTTTAGAAGGGTCTTATCGTTGGAAGTCCGTCTCCTCTCTTAATCTATCTAATGTCTTTAAATGATATATATATAGCTGTACAAAAATAATACAATATATTTCTAAGAAATATATTCATATATGGATTGTTTATTGATGTTCAGTGAATAAATATAAAACAACTATTTTGGCGACGTTTCGAGACTGTATTGCTCTCATGATCATGCCAATATGGTGGATATGGTATCGACTAACCTATACCCACCATAAATCCATATACGTTACATATAAATTTTCATACATACATGGATAGGTAGAAATGTCTTCCCCTGTAAAAACAGACTTATCTGCTCATAAGATTCATCTCAAAAAGTTGTATTCTTCAACAAAATCTGCATTCATAATCTAACGGCAAAATAGAGGTCTATGTTCATTATCTTTGGTTTTACACCTTACATTTAAAATATATAAAATAAATCCTAAATAATCATAATAAATAAATTATTGTAATAACTAAAGATCCTTTGATCTGGTGTCATTTTATTGACAGTTTTCTTTTTTTTTTTTTTATTAAAAATGTTTTTTTTTTCTTGCTTTTTGTCCCAATGAAGAGGTTTATTATGATTAAAATTGATATTTCCATTAAGCGATTATCAGAATGTCTTATTTACACAAGTAACTGATTTGTATGCCATGAGAACACCATGTTTTTTTTTCGATTTCAAAAGCGAATTTCTCAATGAAATCAAAACAAAATCATTACATTTAACATACCATTCGAAAGCTGATTACATTTGCAAGTTTTTAAAATTTGACGTTTTGTAGAAATTTTTTTTTAAAAAAATCGGTAAGTATTGAATAAGACATTGTAACTTCCCTAAAAAAAATGAAGATCAAGCTGTTCTTTAGGTGACAAGTAAGTAAAGTTCAGGGTTACATGAACTTTGCTCTTATAGAAAATTTAATGCTAAATCCGAAAATGTGGTGAAAGCTTGAAAAATATTTAAATAAAATGGAAGTATTACAGCTTTTATAGTAAAAAAACTTGGTTTCTTCAAAAAAGTTTTTGATTTATCGTATATCTACAAGGGATTGGAATAGAAAGGTGAGGTTTGCGGAATTTTTCTACATTTTTGATCTAGTTTCACCCATTTTTTTTTTACACCAAGAAATACTCACCCTGTGTGGGTGATTCTCAGATTATGGGAAATTTCGAGTATCAAATTTTTACAAATTTAGACTTCATTAAATTAAAAATTTATAACTACCGACGGTTCTATTGCCTCTCAGCTTCTGAAAAATACAATTGGTCAAAATCAAAACAGTCTTTTTCACTAGAAATTAAGAATTTTAAAATTAATAAAGTGCGGTAATGACAAACTGGATCTTTGTAATGACAATTCGCAGCTTTTTTTTTCTTTTTTTTTTTTTTTTTTTTTTTTTTTTTTTTTTTTTTTTTTTTTTTTTTTTTTTTTTTTTTTTTTTTTTTTTTTTTTTTTTTTTTTTTTTTTTTTTGGTAGCAGTCAATGTCGAATTGGGACGAGTCATTTTGTCGTTATGTGCCTTGGTTAAATGAAAATTAATAAAAATATTCATTACCGCAAAGTTTATGTCATTACCGCGCTAATAATTGAGTGAGAATCACATGGGTTTATAACTTGGAAATGACATTTGCATGAATTTTGTTGAGTGCAAATCGCTATGATTAAAACAAAAAAAATATTGCTTGTGCCAACTGTTTAGGAACAAATGACAGTCAAAATTAAAATAAAGCCAATGAAATAATTTGAAAAGCTAGAGTGATAATACTGGTAATGACAACAACAAAGGTACGTGACTTACTTCTCAGGTTGTAAACACGTGTGAGGGAACTACCAAACTGACTATCGCTTCGCCACTATGGCTGGTCTTCAGCAAAAGGTGTACCACTACATTTTGAAAAAAATTCCCAACTATACCATTTCTTAAAGTTGATATCTCTACAAATTTATTTCTTGCTTGGTAGTGACATCGTAGTTATGGGACCAAGTTTGGAGCAAAATAAACATACCATATTATTACCAAAAACACAAAAATGAAAACAGTTAGGATCTTTAAGTTATCCTTAATGCGAGGAAATAAATTTCACTACTATTCACTATAGTTAACGAATGTTTAGTAAAAAAGTATGAGTGGGACACTCCGTGTTAATAACTTTTTCGTTGTTAATTAGCAATTTTCAAATCAAATTACTCGTTTTTTTTTTTTTTTTTTTTTTTTTTCATGTTTAATATTTTATTATGAAAAAATGTTTCACCACCATAATATCATTGGGCAAAAATTAAGGTAGGACTTAGTTAATTGATTAATAATCTTATGGGACTAAAAATTACCCGTAAAATACATGACTTGAATTTCCACCATGAATACAGACTTCATATGCATGATTATTATAGTTCCGATGCGCATTTAGAAACCCTAAACTACTGTTCCTAATTAGAAATGTCTGCTATGAGATTGACATGGACTGGAGTGCGATGTTAACATTGTTTGGAAATGTACCAAGCATTAACAATGTTTGAGCATTGAATTTTCAGCGTGTAATAGTATCAAACAGCATTTCAATTCCAACAATTACTACTTTAATATCTACGAAATAAATTGAAATAAATTAGGAACAATCTCTTCATTAAAAAAAAAAAATAATAAAAAAATAAAATAAAAAAATCATATTCTCTCATACTTGGAAAAAAAATAGATCATGAATATTTCTATCTATAATCTACTGCTTTTCCCAATTTATATTTTAGAATTTAAAGGATCAAATTACTTAAATTATTAATTAAATTGAATTACCAATTATTCATTATTTGAAGTAAACAATCAAAAGAAAGTAAGTGTTTCAAACGTGATTTTTTCATTCAAACAGAAATAGTTCCTAAACAGTAGATCATAATGGCTAGTGTTATATAACTAAAAGTATTCTTTATTAAATCAGGAAAACTACGTTAAAGTTTTGATCCGAGAAACACCTAGAGCGTCTCAACAAAGTCCGAACACTTAAAAATGTATGCAAATGTGACTTATTTTAATTAAACCAATATAGCTTCTAAACGGTTGGTTCTAGTGACAAATATTGTACTACAAAAAATATTTTCCATTAAATTTCTGATGGGGAAACTATCGGCAAATTTCCGATCCGAACACCTCCAACAGACCTAAAGCCTGTCAAAATATTACTATTTTTAGGTTTGAAGAAAACGTTTCACCGAGAAAGTATAGACCAACAAAGAACGTGTTTATGTAAAAAAAAAAAAAGCAAGAAAAAAAAACACTGCTGTTCAAATGTGCTTATTTGTATCACAACTGTAAAAAATCACTTTTTTATATATTTTTTTTTTATTTCATTCTACCGTTGTTATCTTCAAGACCTTGTAGTAATATTTCGAATCTGATCAGCATTAGGAAGACCGAAATAATTAATGCCATTTTTACAAAATGATCCAACGGTAAACGAACAAAATTAAAAAAATTTTTACATTCCTTAGTTTTACATAGTTGTGACGATTTGAAGCAAATAATATAGTAATATGGATTAAATACTCATATATGAAAATAAAAACTTATAAATTATAGTAAAAACCTGTATATCCAATTATGCTTTTAAATAATCTTCAACAACTTAATCTATGAAACGATACAAGGTTACAATCTACAGCTCTGCGAAGAAATATGATTACGGTTATAATTGTAACTGGAACAGCGACGGGAGAATTCGCATTTATTTCTACAATCCCAAGGATTCTTAACAACCTACCATTTTAATCCAAACGATTAAATTTCCAATTAGAGTCTATTCCTGTTACAATTGACATATCGCAAGTATAGATTTATAAAAACATTGGATTTTCAGACTTACTGTTTCTCTAATAGTCAATGAGAGAAACAGTTAGTTTCTATGTAGCAATGTAGGGCATTCCTATACTAGAAACTCTAAAATCAAATCATTATAATAGTGAGATACAAATCTCGGAACGCAGTTTATTCGGATGTATTTTGTATTTATTTTTTTCGCATGCTTTCTTGAATAAAATATTTCTATTTATCTGTACTATTACATAAAAAGACATGCTATTTTTCGTTAGTGATCACTAAACACGAAAACTACTAATAAACCAATTTGTATAAACCAAATTTTTACATCACCATCTTTATAGTACGAGGAAGGTTTATTAACGCTTGAGTGGTCTCTCATTAACGCTCAGTTACAATTACAGAAAAAGTTTTCTGGTGTTTTAGCAATAGGCATCTTTTCAAATCCCTTTATTTTCAAAAGTACATTACAAAAGATAAGAGAAATAAATTATTTACTCAAAATAATGAAATATAAAGAAAGTATGTAGATCATTATCAAGACTTACCAAGTTGAAAATAATAATTACGGGGAAGGTCGCGTGGATGACAAACGAAATAATTCACTCAAATAGCATAGTGCATCAAAAATATCGGTAGGGGATATTCAATGTAATAATAAAAAACTCACATTTTATTGATTTTGCTAACTAAAAATATGTAATTGAAATTCACGTGGAGAACAAATTGTTAGCTAACCGAAACAAATAGAAATCACAGGTCGGGGATATCAAATAGGCACTAACAGAGGTACTGAGACTGTTCCCATAGCCTCCCTTTGCAGACTCTAGGCGCGCCATATTCATCCATGCCAAAATAAATACATAGTTGCGATGTTAAGAGCAGTGGAGGACTGTCTGCGCGACCACTAGAGGGTTAATAATAAAATATACTTATTTTCAATAAATTGTTTATCATAAATGCGATAATATGAGGATAACAGTGAAGCTAGAAAATTGACCGATAGGTGGCGAAACCATTCTACCCGAGAGGTTACAATGATACTGTGTTATACAGAGCTCGAATTTAACAATAACATTTATTTCTACTCAATTAAATTATTAATGAAGATTTAATTGTATGGTGCGACATGTAGATCTAAGTGGTTTGAAAATTAACTGATCCGTGGTTGGCACTTTCCGAAATAGAGTTTACAATGGTAAAACGACTGACCCAATCTGTACCTAATTTCCATTAAATTATTTTCTCAGTTTCAGGAAGGTTTAGCAATCATAAGATTTAAAATATTAAAAATGTATGATGTTGAGTGCGAAGTTTAGAAACGAAGTTTGCTAAAAAGGATTACAAAATGAAAATTTCGATCCTTTGTTATTTATTGATAGTGTGGGTAAAAATATGATTCCTGGGCCATCAGATATAAGCACTGATAATGCAGTCCATTATCCACAAGAGTTTTTTAATAGTCGAAGTCTGTCTGGATTACAACTCATCAAATTAAAAATTAAATGTTCAATTCTGCTTTTACTTTGTATCTTCAAGCACCTAATCAGTGCAATTTTAAACACTCTAAAGATTACGCATGAGCAAAAATATTATTGAAGAAATATGAATCAATCGTATGATTCAATACAAGATTTTTATCGGTAAACAAATAAAACTTTAATTATCAATTAAAATTATCTGTTTTTTACTTTTCATAGCGCGGGCGAAGCCGCTTCGGGGGATGCTAGTAAACAAATAAAACTTCAATTGTTAGTTAAAATTGTCGAAGTTCTTTACTCATGATAGCAGACAAAGTGTCGACTGAGTGTGCTACCATCAATATAAATAATATCCAATCAAAATAAAAATTTAGCTAGTGAATTGTTTCATTTACATGATATTAAAAAATTAAAAATTAATCAAAAAATTCAAGATTCAAAATATATATGTATAAGGTATTCAACAAAATCATAGAGCAAAGATTAATTTCAGCAGACATGCAGAAATTTTATTTACAATTTTAAATTAAGATTCAACGTACTGTGAGGATTCCTAAATACGGCGACTAATGGGGCAGAGGGTACTCTTGGAAAATTTTGATAGAAAAAAGTTTGCGATGAGAAATAGAATTGAAAAAAATAATGACCCCTGAGACTGACACCTAGGATAACGAGAAATGGGAGGAACATGAAGATAGAAGATAGAAGATAGAGCGAGACCTAGTTGGATTGAAAACGAAATTCCAAGTGAAAAAAATGCGGCTGAACAATCAGTAAGGAATAAACTTCTATGCACATTTTCCTAACATTTGAAAATATAATAATAATGAAACATATTAATAAACCCCCCCCCCCAAAAAAAGCTATACTTATTTATATTTATATTAGGACAAGAACATAGCCAATTGACTTTGGCCGACTAGTTGCTGGTCTACTAGTAGGCTGTCAAAAAGACTGATCAGCCGACTAAAATTCGGGTGTCAACAATGTTCGGGGTGCATTGTTTATAGCTTTGTAGCCGTCTGTATATTATATTTTTCCTTCTGTTATTTACTATTACTGAAACATATTTACCTGAAGATTTGAACGCTTCAAAATTACTTTTATAATTTAGCTTTCAAATCAAATCCTGCTTAGTCCATAATTAACCGGGGAGACGGTAGGAGGATAGATGCAATAATTCACCCCGAGAAGTATGTAAATATTTTTAAATAGCTTGGAAAAACTGTATCACTCGCTCCAAAAGTTGTTGATTGGAAAAAAACCTCACTACTAGGCACTTCAAATTTGTTACATCAAAACGCTTTTTCATTACAAAAAATTATGACGGCCATGAAATTTAAATAAGATGCCAAACAAATTATACATATGACACAGGAATGGAATAATCATATCTATTCCAGCAATCCAATACATAAATCCATTAAAACCCTCGACGTTGAATCATTATTAAAAAAACATTTCGACGATGAGTAGACTTCAAATCCTACGTTAGGATTTATTTTGTGACCATAAAAAATGCTGATGATAGAAAAGAAGCAAATATAATTCATTCGGACAATGAAGATGCAAAGAAAGTGCTTTTGTCTAATATTAATTAACAATTATTATAAATATGTTGGTCTTTGTGAGAAAATGTTAATGTAAATCTAATTTTTTCATGTTCATATATATTATCTTATCATACCTATTTCTTAAGCAAATTCTTTTAAACGAAGTGTCGGTTCGAAAGCTACTAATTCCAATATTTAAATTTTATTATGGCATCTATGAGCAGTTCCAAGAATATTTTTACACGTCAAACTAAAGCTCAAATTGTTAAATTTCAATCTTGTCAGATTGGTTGGAAAATATTAAAAACTTTTTGTAAAATTTAAATGTTCACTTTTTTTTTTTACCATCTGAAAAATTAAAAAAAAATTGGACTTAGCAGGTTTTGACTTTAAAGGCTTCATTTAGAAATTGAAAACTAATTTTTTTTTTATAATTTCTACTTAAAGTACAAGTCGTAAGAAATGAAAAAAAATGATATTAAAGGAGAGGCACTAGTTCAGGTTAGCACTAGTAAAAGCAATTACTGAGAGTGGACGAATCCGACACTGCGACTGTTAGAACTTCTCACCAAATTCTTTATTGAATTCTTTATGGTTTATTGAATTCTTCTATCAACTGATATCGTTTTCTTAAAAAAGTAGGCTTGATTGAATCCCACTTGTAATGTGAGCGTAGAAGCACTTTTTTTATTTAATTCATTCCACCTCCAGTAGAGTTCAACTAACTATACTAACCAAACTACCGAATATTAAGCCTGATCTATACTTACAATTAGTAAGAAGGATTTAAAACGAACATATTTAGTTATTTATCAACATTAAAATCTTTTGTGTACGGAATAATTTTCTAGATTTTCAAAGCTAGTTACAACATTTTAAAGTAAAATGCAGAAGATATACTTTCACAATGCATCCAGCGTACTTATGGAACAATGCATGGTTTATTGACCCGCTTATTTCTTTCATTAACAGCTCAACTCCCGGTACTTCGTATATATTGAATAGAAATGTGAATACTAACGCTAATCGGATCACAATACATCGGATCAAATTTTCCCACCCGACCTACGATTGCGGATAATCAGATGCGCTGAGCTCTCATTAATCCTAGATTATACTATTATGTACCATACAAAACAAAAGTTCTTCTTTTTCACCTTTACAAATTTCTGTCATAATTCCAACGATAGCAAACAGAACTATTCATTTGTTACATATACCAAAACTGATACGTGAAGCTTAGTTTTTAATAGAACGAAAAGAATGTGGATAAGCGGCCACATATATAATAACATTAACGAATTCTATGCGTATATAGTGCGAGTATGAATAGGTGACCATATTTCACACGTTTTTGATTATTTTCTCTAAGGAGTTCATTTAAATCTATAAAATAAAAATATAAGATAAAAATATTTTTTAAAGTAAAACTTAAAATAACCTAATCTGCATCGTATTATTTTCCTTAATTTTTTTAAATGTTACAATTTATCGCATTCAAAGTCATCATTATATTAGGATGAGTCCTTTTTACAAAATTTACAACCAAAGTAGTATTGTAATAAACTATTCTTTAATATTTTTGTAATTATGAAAATTTGTCGTAAATTCAAAATCTGGTGCTATTTAATATGTAATGTAAATTATCAAAATATATTTTCAAAGATCAACTATACAATATTTTTATAAAAAAAAACTATTGATAATTATTCAAAATAAGTGGTCATTAAACAAAAGATAAGGCACTAATTAATAAGGCATTAAATTTAATGATTGAGAAGCTTCCAGGAGGAAGTCACTGAGTTGAGGATCAAGCCCAAGAACATCTCTCGCTCCCAAGGCAACAATAAGAAAAATCATATAAAAATTAATAATGAATTAACAAAGTGAATTTATGATAGAGCGGTCATTAGCTATACATTTAAAGAAAATGGAAATTTAGGTTACAACATATTTTTAATTATTAAATAAATGAGTATTTCTAAATATAATTTTATGATAGATTTATGTATTTGCTGTCAAATCATATAAGTAAATTTTTTTTTTTTTTTATATCATATCTAATTATATTTATTTTTTCAATATATCCGAATGCTCAAACTATCTAATTATAAAAAAAAAAAAAACACAATTAACCATGTATTCATATGGTTCAATAATCTAATGAAAACTAATAATGAGACAATCATACCATTCATATACAATACCACTCAGCCAAGCTTACGCAACGTAGGATTTTAGAAAATCCCAGCGCAGTGACAAACCAGTGGTGGCTAAATGAGAGTTCAGGAATTAATTGGAGAAGCCGGCCACTGGCGGAACTCCATTATGCTAGTAACAAAAGATCTTGGTGCCGCTGTCGTTTTAACCTACGAGGAGTACTATAGGGATACCTCGAACTGGATGATTGAACCAGGGGGTTGGGGGTGATTGGAAAGCTTTAGGAGGCGTCCATTCATTACGGGAGGTGTTTTTATTTTAATTAAGTTCACTCCATCTACTTTTATGAGATGTGTTGGGATTCCATTTTAATTGAATAATTAAAGTTATGATCATGTGTTTATGTTTTTGATTAAATTATTGTTTCATAGAGTTGGGCAAAATTTAAACATTACTAATTATTTGAAACTAATTTCCTAGAATCAATTACCTAATTCAATCATGATTAAATTAGGTTATTAATTCCAGAAAATTGGTAGTCACATCATTACTTACTATTGACTTTTGCCCCACTCTGGTGTCTACATACCAATAATTGCTCAAGCAATAATACTTATAAAATAACTATTCATATTTATTGAATTAGAAACGATATCCAGAGCTCTCCTATCATATAGAAATAACGTTGACAACGAATATCTACATGAACTGAAATCTGTCATTGATATTGTCGATGAAAAAAAGTATATTCAGATGTCGTTAGTATTCCTTTGGCTCCCGTTAAGCAGATCCACTATCTAGGACTCCAATAGGAAACAATGACCTACTTTGAATCCACATGCAACACATAAAAGACAAGAAACTGCTCGTCGTTTGTGACTACCAGAACAGTTACTAGACAAGCGTTCAAATCTCCCAATAAATTACTTTCGATATATTTAAATGACACTGAAAAGATGGCCGCACCCACACTGCACGCCTAATATCGCTCTGTGTTTGTGACTTTCTTTAACAGTGTATTAACTAAAATTCCGCCCTTATCTTCACCATAAGGTGAAATTAGTGACCATAGAACATTTTTATATTACTTTCAGTGAGGTGAGTGAAACACTTAAATTAACTGTAAACAATAACAATATACCAGGTAAAGCAGTCTAACTGGCTTGCCGTAATCCTACCGGCTGGTAGAATACATACTATCTATCACACGGTCAAGGTTAGTTTTGATAGTTATATTGCCTCTCGTTCGATGTAAGACAATAGAAAACAATTTTTTTTTTTCTTCTTCTTCTTCTTGGGACAATTTTATTTATTTATAAATCTTTAATTTTGCATATTCTTAGTATTATTTTAATAGATTTATTATATAATGTTTTACTGCAGAAAAAAAATTGTACAATTTACGTAAATAGGTTCTTCATAGAGGTAATAATTTCAATATTAATTGTATAATTGTTATTATTACCATTAATTTAATTTTAATTTATATATATTTCGTTTTTTATTTTTACTTTCTTAATATCAAATGATGGAGGTTGTCACATCTGGTGACGAATCGGAGGAAGATGCCCCCTACTCGAAAATCAGTGAAACTGATTCCCAATCAAGAAGCGTTCTGCAAAAGCGCCACCGAAATAGTGCCTCTGGATCAGCGGGCAATTCGCCGAACAAGAAGAAAAACAAGACGGCAAAATCAAAAAAGCCACTCACCAATGCTAGCCATCAAACCCGCAGTAAATCTACTGCAGCGAAAAAAACTCCATCAATTACGCCAAGCACCTCAACTTTCAATGCCCCTATACCATCTAACAGTGATAACAATAGCACAAATTCTCAACATACTCCTGACTCAGATCCGCCACCAATTTATGTTTATTAAATCGAAAATTTCTTGTCATTTTGCAAAGAAATAGCTAATTTGATCGGAGAGACCAATTACGATTGTTTTTCACGAATCACAGATATTAAGGTCAAAACAGCGTCGAAAGACTGTTATAAAAAAGTGATTAATCACCTAACAAGTAAAAACTACGATTTTCACTGTTATCAGCTGAAAGAAGATAAGGCTTATAGAGTAGTACTCCGAGGTCTCCATACAACTACCCCAACGAGCGCCATAAAAGACGGTTTGGAAGCAATTGGATATAGTGTTAGGCAAGTATCTAATGTGCTTCATCCTAGAGAAAAATATCCGCTGCCTCTATTCTTTGTGGACTTGGAGCCGGCCAGCAACAACAAAGACATATTTGACGTCACTAGACTAGTATATTCCTGCGTCAAATTCGAAGAACCTAAGAGTAAACCGACTATAGTCCAGTGCACTAGATGCCAAGGCTTAGGACACACGAAGACATATTGTCACCATCAGCCAAGATGCGTAAAATGTGCTGGCTCACATGCAACTGAAACATGCCAGCAATCACGCGATTCTCCTGCTAAATGCGTACTGTGTGGAGAAGCTCACCCTGCGAATTACAAAGGTTGCATAGTCTACAAAAGTAAGCAAAATCAACGAAAGCCAAATATATCTACAATAAAACAAAACCCTCACACCCAAGCACCTGATTTCGATAACACCACAGTATTCCTAGAAGTTCAAGGAAAACAAGATCAAAACATAAAAAAACTGCAATCAACCTCAGCACATCATCATCCACCACGGCAACAAGCTGCATACTCGGCCAAGACAAAGGAACAACCTAGATGTCAGGCGCTTCAAACCTCCCAATCCCAGCTTCCCACGTCCCGTTCTCATCCTCAACCTCCTCGACAGAACATCCCTCCTCATAAATTACCACTAAAGGTAAAACTACCGCCTGAAAAGCAACACCAAGTTCAGACTCCTATTCAGGTCAGCCCCCTATCCCAAGCACCATTGCAAGTTCATTCTGCTCCTCAAACTCAACGAAGAGTCCCGCTCCTAAACAACTCACTCACAGAGACAGACCATATACCACAAGCCTCCAATTTATATCCAGTTACTTACCAAAACTCTACCGATATCAACGCTATCCTTTCCTCATTCCTTTCAGAACTAAAAGAAACCTTAAGACCGCTCATCGCCCTTCTCACAAGAGCCCTTTCGGAAATTCCCTTAAATGTCGCAAGATGAGTGTTAAGCCTCTTGCTATCATTTTATGGAACGCAAACGGACTGAAAAATCACCAAGACGAACTCGACATATTTCTCCACTACAATAAAATAGACATTGCCCTACTGACTGAAACTCACTTTACCCAACGGTTGCACTTTTACATACGCGACTACATCACTTACAGAACAGATCACCCAGACGACACCTCCCATGGCGGATCTTGCATCCTTATCCATAAATCAATATCCCAGTCTCTGGTTTTCTCTACTCCATCTGACACCATTCAATCCAGCTCAGTAACCATTTCAACTCGTCCTTTCCATATTACATTCTCAGCTGTATGCTGCCCTCCTGGTAATTCCCTTTCCCATAGCCTCCTTGATTCCTTATTCCGCTCCCTTGGACCGCGCTTTATCGCTGGAGGAGACTACAACGCCAAACACTAGCGATGTGGTTGTAGAACATCCAACTCCCGTGGTAACATCCTATCCCGTATTGCAACCTCCAACTGTTATTCTATCCTCTCTCCCTTATTGGCCAACCTCTCCTAAAAAACGTCCCGATGTCCTTGATATTTTCATTTCTTCCCAAATTTCCACCTCTCTAACAATCATCAAATCCATGAACGACCTCTCATCAGATCATAGCCCTGTTCTGCTTCTATTGCATTCAAATCCAGTTCCTAAACCCTCTCCTCCTAGACTGATAACCGGGCGTGTAGACTGGGATGGATTTCGATGTGATCTTGAGAATCAATTGGACCTTAAAATTAACCTTAAATCAAAAGAAGATATAAACTTAGCAATTGACAAACTCATCAATACAAAATAGTATAACTGAAAACACCTCACACCTAATAAATACTAATAGTCAACAGTATATTCGCACCGTACTAGATACCCATCAGACAAAAATAATTACAATAATTTAACGAACAAACTGAAAACAGAAATAAGAAACCTCAGAATACAAAACCTACAAAATCATACTGAAAACCTAAACACTTCCGACAACTCATTATGAATGTCAACGAAAAAGCTCCTTAATTACAAAAACTTTAATCACCCTCTACTAACTGATTCTCAAACCTGGACTAGATCAGACGAAGAAAAATCCCAAATTTTTGGCCTGCACCTTTTAAAAACCTTTAACCCACATCCTGACATCTTCAATCCTACTCACATTGAATGCATTGAAGCAGAACTAAATGTCCCGCTCCAAATGGCTCCTCCTCCGAATGCATTCCATCCTTCAGAAGTATCCAACATAATCCTCAGATTACCTTCCAACAAAGCCCCTGGATATGACCTTATTACAGCTTATATCCTAAAACTCCTTCCTCAGAAAGCTATCCTATTTCATACATACATATACAATGCGGTACTTCGCACCGCATATTTCCCTGATCCTTGGAAAATATCAATAGTTAAAATGATACCTAAACCCAAAAAGCCACCTGAACTCCCATCCTCGTATCGTCCAATATAACTTTTGCCTATTATGGGCAAAATCTTAGAAATCCTGAAACGCCTGTATCCTATCCTAGATTCCAATCATATCATCCCAGATCACCAGTTCGGTTTTCGAACATCACACTCTACTATCCAGCAATGTCATCGTTTGGTGGACGTGGTCTCCTCAGCGTTAGAGCGCGGAATGTACTGCACGGGAGCCTTTCTCGACGTAGAACTAGCCTTTGACCGAGTCTGGCACCCAGGACTGCTTTACAAGCTCCGCAAATTCCTTCCCTCAACATACTTCCTTATTATTCGTTCCTTTCTCAGTGATAGAATAATCAAAGTAAACCATAAATTTTCTTACTCTTCTCTTTTTACCCAATCTGCCGGTGTTCCTCAAGGTAGTATCCTTGGCCCTATCCTTTACACGATCTATACAGCTGACATCCCAACTCATCCTACCCACAATCCTCACTACTTACGCTGATGACACATGTGTATTATCAGTAAACAATGATCCCTTCCTTGCCTCCCAAACACTCCAATCTCATATCCTAAACATTCAAGAATGGTGTCAAATCACACCAAATAACCTTTACCCTTCGTCGTAAACCTACGACTTCCTGTCCTACAATATCCTGTAATGACATTCCACTAATCCCTGTTGAACAGATCCGCTACCTAGGACTCCACTTGGACAAACGTCTTACTTGGAATCCACATACAAGACTAAAACGACAAGAAACTGCTCGTCGTTACAGACTACTTCAACATTTACTTGACAAACGTTCAAAGCTCCCAATTAATTACAAAAGACTCATTTACTTGACTGTGATTAGACCTATATGGACGTACGGAGTTTTGAACTTTGGGGCTCTACTAAACCATCCAATTCTTCCCGTATCCAATCCTTACAATCCAAATCCTTCGAAAAATCCTTACTTTGTCACCAATAAACTTATCCATAAAGATCTTTACGTTCCATATGTTGCTGATTTAGCCCAAACCAGATACCAATCCTTTCATAGTAAGCTCCATAACTACTCAAATCCCCTAGTTCCTCAACTTGCTTCCCAGTCAATTTCCGATAATCCTCCGAGGCGTCGGAAAAGAAGATAGCCCAGAGATCTTCTTGTGTAGATTTTGTTTTTTTTTTTTTTACTTAAGTGCTACTGATTGTAGTTCTTCTCAAGTTTAGGCATGTTATTGTAAACTTTTTTTTAACACATTTACTTGACGTATACTTGTACAGTTGTAAATTTCCATAAATTGATTTAAAAAAAAAAAAAAAAAGACACTGATTAGACCCATTTGGTCATGCGGAGTCTGAGCTTTGGGACTTCACCAAACCTTCCAATTCTTCTCGTATCCAATCTTTACAATCCATGTCACAAACTGACTTATCCATATAGATCTTAATGTTCCATATGTTGCTGATTTGGCCTAAACAAGATTATTATCCTTTCACAATAAACTCCATACCCAATCGAATCCACAAGTCTCCAAACTTGCTTTACACTCAATTCCCGATAATCTTCCGGCGCACCTAAAAAGATGGCTAAGATACGTCTTATTTTGAACTGTTATTCCAGTAATGCTCAATTTGATTATTTTTCTCAAATCTATTTGTAAATAATGTATACACTTGTAAATATCAGTAAATAGTTAAGAAGATGTGTCCTCGCATCCGACTGGCCTACGGATCTAAGATTGGACTTAAATGTTCACTGCTTAATGCTTTTTTAATGGTTTAAATATGCTCACGGACGGAAAATTACATAGTTTACATACATAGCACTGAAATTTCACAGTTATTCGAGTACTAAAAAAACTGCAGCAGGGTTTGATGATAGTTGTAGCAGAATGATTCGTTCCAGAAAACTTTTTTTTTTTTTTTTTTTTTTTTTTTGTATAAAACGTCTGTTCTATATCATTAAAGAAAATACGAAGCGGAGGTGTGTTTTAAAAGTTACATTGCAATATGATTGGTCAAATTAGGATCTATATTTGAGGCCAAGTAGTTCTAACAACCAAATAAAATAGGAATAATACAGTTTTAAAATTACGAATACAGATGTTTGAAGATTTAAAATATCGTCCCTGCAACTGAAAAGTATGGAATTTAAAAAAAAAGGACTGATGATCGTTTTAGCAGATTCTGAAATCTGAATTCTCTCTCTAAGAGAGAGACAACGAGAGGGAGAGAATAATTCTGTCAAAGGGTCGATTGTACAAACTATTTCATTATGCCAAATCAATGAAACGAATCGCTAAAGATCTAACTTTTAATGTTTGTGCTATAATAAATTATATAAAATGTACGGTCATTATTTCAATGTTGTTAATTCATAATATTTTTTCGGATTAAAAAAAATCTCATTATTAACATGTTAAATTTTTAAAAAATGACACATTTATTTAATATTGAGATCTTAAGTTATATTTTTATTGTATTAAAAGTTGTTATGAAGTTAGTTTGAAATTAATTCAGTAATTGATTTTTTTTTTTTATTACAGCTGAAATTTATATTATTCCTTAAATATTTTTCGTCATATAGCATTGTAATACAACAATGATGGAACATGAAAGTTTCATCCAGATATTTTTTTGCTTTGTATTGAAACAAAGTTTGACGAGTCCTTTGTATCTCTTATTAAACTTTTCCAATCTATGTTCACATGTCTCCAATCCCAACTGTTCTAAAACCAACAAAGATTTTTCCATATGTACAGAATTCTTTTCAAATAGAAATGTTTATGTATGTCGTATTTAAGTAATTTTACCAAAATATTATAAATAATTCTATTTGATGACAGTACAGAAGTTTGTGTCTGAATCCATATTATTATTTTTAAACATTATACTAGAAAAAAACTAGCGATATAGGTGTAGACCTTTCACCCTATCAGATACTAAGATATTAACCAACCTAAAAATAATTAAATAAAAAATAAAGTCAAAACGAAACGAACAATCAAAATCTCTGAAGAGGAGAGGAAAGCAAGATCAGAAAGAATAAAGCAATACTGGGCTAAAAGAAAAGTACTGAGGATTCAGAAGTGATTGGTCCAACGTAAAACGTTGGGTGAAATGAAAAATAAAAAAAAATATAATAAAAAAAAAAAAATATATATATATTGGATAATTTTTTTTTCTTTATTTATCTATATATTTAAATATAGGAGTGTATGGAAAAAAAAAATTCTAAATTTTATTATAGCGTTCATAGTAACATGTGAAGCTTTTGAAGAAACTAACCACTAACACCTGTGAGGGTTGCGCCCATTAAATCTTTTTACTTTTCGTGAAAAAAAAAAAAGACTCAATTGTACGTGGCATTAATTCTTGAACCATATTAATTCAACCACATATTCCGAACTGAATATTTTTTGTCTTGGAACACCTACTAGACCACTAAAGAAGTATTGTGTCTTAGTTAAGAAATTCACGAAACTTTTATCCTCCACCGCACATTCTGCCCTCTTGTTTATATCAATCATATTCCACTACCTATGGTTGACACAGTATGATACCTTGGCTTTTGACATACATGGAATCCTCAAACATGATCACGCAAAGCTTTACTTTTGGTTTGCTCGTTTGCAGGCAGCCTTTAATTTTTCTCTCATCAAGACTTTTCGTTTTCCAGTCCACTTAGCCCCTGTTTTTTTCTTGTGATCTCTCTCTAATAAAACTTCATACTTGTTTACTTTGTTTCTGTAGACATTTTTATTTACGATGTCCCTTTCTCTGATTCCTGCGTTTTGGAGGTTTGTTTGACATCTGATGTCCACTTGTTTGGTTTCAGATTTTCTGTTGCTTCCAGTAATTTCTTGGTGAGTCTGTGTTTAGGGAGTCGAATATGACCATAAAATTTTATATAGCGTTTTCTGGTGCCAGCTGCGAGGTTTGAAAGTTCCTCTTGTTATTATTATTTTTTATTTTTTTTTTAATTTATATTATATTATTATCTACTATATTCTGTAAGTTGTTATCCATAGCTAGAAGTTTTTTTTTTTTTTAATATTTAATTTTTATTATAAATATTGTATGCATGGATCTATTGCCATCAATATTACCCACTCCCCGTTAAAGAGGCAGCTTGTAATATTTATTTAATGAAAAAATATCTAATATCTTATAAAGCCCTTGATGTTGAGTGTCCCTAAGAAATTTAACCTAACATATAAAAAAAAAAAAAAAAAAAAAAAAAAAAAATGATAAGCATAACCAAGTGGACGCTCCTTCCTCTCACAATAGGAAATTTCTCCTTCGAAAGGGTCCCAAATTTAGTATATCTGGGAACGATTGTCACCTCGTCCAACAACATGTCCCTCGAAATTAGTCGGCTGATTACGGCAGCCAATCGGTGCTACTTTGGGCTTACAAGACAGATGAAGAGCCACCTGCTCACCAGAGGAACAAAGGCACAGCTGTGCATGACTCTGATAAGGCCAATTCTTACCTACGCTTCACAAACCTGGACTCTAACTCTTCTGCTGATTATTGAAAGAAAAATATTAAGAAGAATATACGGACCTGTTAGAGAGGGCGAAGTGTGGAGAAGAAGGAAGAATTAGGAACTCTACAGCTTGTACAGAGACATCGACGTAGTACAATTCATCAAGGTAGGTAGGCTCACGTGGCGCACATGGCTGAGGATAGAGTACCGAGAAAAGTTATGGAGGGGGTCCTGGACAGAACAAGGAGAAGAGGAAGACCCAGGTTGAGATGGATCGGTGGTGTGGCCGAAGACCATGACAATGATTCAACAACAGAACTGGAAGGGTGTGGCAAGAGACCAAGCTGGATGGCGGAGGCTCTTAGAGGAGGCCAAGACCCACTATGAACTATTTAAAATAAAAAAATACTACTTTCTTTAATAACAATGGAGTTAGGCTCAGTAACCAGCTCAGTTTGAGATTTTATGAATAAAAAAATTGAATTATAGAACATAATATATATTAAGAAAGGTTTTAATATAACTTTAAATAACTGTGATTTAGTATTTATGGATGAAGATATTTTAATGGACTATGTCTTTCCTGAGCAAATAACCAATAAAAGACTCGAATGAACTTATTTGTATTGTTCAAAAAAAAAAAAAAAAAAAAAATTAAAAAATCGGAATTTTCACTTGCCTCTTGATTATGTAAATTTGACTTAATTAAAGTGTTCCGCCGTAAACTAAGCCTAATCACCTTTTGAGGATGTAGGCTAAGAATGATTTAGCTCATTATAAATTCCATGCAAAGCCCTGCCTAATGGGCCCTGTATGAACAATCAATAGGATACACCTGCATACATTATCTGCATACAGGGACTTCCTAGAAGTTACTTAAAACTATTTAAGCCTTTTATTAATATTTTCTACACTTAAAAACAGTTATTCATTTTTTAAAAATAAAACTAGAAGTAATTCATATTGTGCTTTGGATTCAAAAACACATTAAAAAATACCGTTAACAATAGAAAAAAAATGCCTCTACAGATCAAAGGACCTCTTACCCACTTTACGGAGGCTGTCTATACCACAAAAAAGTTTTATAGCCTCAGAATTAATCCATAGGGGAAATTTTTTTTTTTTTTTTTTTTTTTTCACATCTAACATGACTGTGACCTTGACGAAACCTGAGCCAGTCCATTACTTCTATTCTCCTATTTAATATCATAAATGTAATTCACCTACTACTAAATCGTCTAATTAGGTTTCTAATAATTTACTTTATAACTAATTGGATTCTTAATAACTTTGACATCAGTGAATTAAAGGGATGGAATTTCTGAGTATCCGCTTTTAGCCTGTTCCTTTAGTATGTCGGTAAATTATTAAGTAAAAGCAAACTAAACTTCTCGCAACAATTCTTCAACAAGAAAACGATAACTGTATTTCGTTAGCGAAAGGGAGGTGTGGTAGCTCAAAAGGATGAGGAACTTAATTCGAATCCGGCAATAGTAAAAAAATATAGTTCATTCAATTTTAGAGAAACCTTCTTGGGACACTCATTCTCGAAAATGTTATATATTAGCCTTCCACCTGTCGCGCCGTTGTATTTTGTACAACACTCGACTTTTTTCTCTCACTCTCTCGTTCCCGGTGAGCTCCCCGGAAAATTGGCTTTAGCTATTCCTCAAGATATTCCTAGTTTTCTGATTAAAAAATATATAATCCTGAGTGTTCCACAAAATACAAGCGACCGCTCTCGTTTTGGTTTTTACTGATATCTTTTTCGGCAATCAGCTGGATTCGATATAATTAATGTAAGTTGGATTCTTTTGCATTTTTACTTTTGTTTATATTAAAGGAACGCCATTTTGTTTAGGTAATAGTTTTTATTCGGCAGGAATAACTTCATTGATTTTAGATAATTGGAGTGTGATTTTAATTATCTAACCATAAAAGTAAACTCCCCATCAAAAGTCTCACAACACTTTGAAATAATTGAATTTTACAAAAATGTCTGTTTTTTTCATAATAAAGAAAGGTTCTGAAGTCTATAATAAACATTTTTAAACTGGGCAAAAAGAAGTTTTATTATAAATATAAATTACAATATTTTTTCCAATAAACAAAAAAGTTAAAAAACTTACTTTTCAAGATTTTATTTTTTACAAAAGACTAAAATTCCGACGAATTATGGGTGTTGCAATACTTTTGACGGAGAGTGTATATGACAGTGTTGTAAACCTCGTTTCTGCCACTCAACATTGTACATTTAAATTGTTATTATTGTAAATTTTATTATAGCTAAACCTTCCTAGAACAACAAAGATGGTGTAGATAAAATTTGGTATGTATGGGTTCAGTGGTCTTATCATTGTAAGCTGTATTGCGAATGGTGCTAACCACGTATCATTCGATTTTTAAAATCCAATGGGATCCAAAAGTCGCACCACATATATAAATCTTTAATAATTTAATTGAATAGAAGTAAATTTTATTATCAATTTCAAGCTTTATATAACACCGTACCTTTAAACCCTATTGTTCAATTTGTAAAATTCACTGTTATTCACATATCATCTCGTTTTTATATAAAAACTAATTGAAAATCGGCATGTTTTATTATTGCTAGACTTTTCTGGAACTATATAGATGATGTGGTTAAAATTGGTACAGATTGGTTCCGTATTTATGGTCACAAAACAAAAATCAGCTTGTCCTTTTATATAATTGTATACATTAATATATATTGAGTGTTTTATGAACGGTGATTTGCGCAGTTATATACTGAGCCTGCTCTTGAATTAAATAATTGTATATATCATTCAATAAAAAATAAACTGAATAAATAAGGTATTTGGTTTTGAAAATATATAGCTCTTAATGTTACAAGACAGAATGAAGTCCGATCGCCAAGGTATCGAACGCTTAAATGCTGGTCTTGGTCCCTGGGGAAGGCTTAAGTACGTGGCGGGAATCCAGTGGCTGGTCACATTTAGTCTTAAGTGACCGCTTCTATTGCGGCACCCGAAATTGGATTTTAAAAATTACTGTGTTGAGAGTTTCTGAAACGGTGGAACCCAGTTAGAATCCTAAGCATTTTGCTTATTTTAGCACCCCCTAATCCCGATCTAGCGGTTTAAGGCGAAATAAAATGAAAAAAAAAGTGGTAAAAGGGTCACACCCAATTTGAATTCACATCTGATTGGTACTGGAGTAACATCCAAACATAAATGTTTGGGTGTGTTTAGGTATTTATACGTAGTATTAATCAATGTTTAATTGTATGAAACTAAATAATTATGAAATATAATGATAATTATGGACCAAGAGTAAAGTGGTGAGTTTTTTTTTTGTTTTTTGTTTATTTCGTTTTACGTCGCTTTATGCTGCTATGGCTAATCGGACGATGCTACGGTGGGACTCCTAAATTTTGCCTAACCACGTATAATTTGGATAGGGATCTTTAACGAGTACCTGACATCGCACAGGCTGGGGACCCCCATTTTACGTCCCATCCGAAGGACAGCATAGCTAAGGATTTTTTACCCCCTATAAAAAATCCTGAGGTCATCTGCCGGGCTGCGAACCCGCGATCTTGGTGACAGGTGACCCCAAAACTGGTGAGTTGAACGCTATGTATAACCAAAATATTTCTATTCTGCTTGTACTTATATCATGTTATGACCTGGTTTTTTAATGGACCGTACAATAATTTAAGGATGGTAGAATATCATTGAAAAAAATAGGGGATGCACAGAAGGCGGTATTTCTGGACACGAATGCAATAATTAGAAAAAACTGAATATATAAACTTTTGGTTGTACTAAACCCCCAAACGTTAACATCACCGCTATGTGTGTTTCTATAAAGTAATAATTATAATAAGAATAATAATGATAATAAATAATCTAGGCGAAGAGCTGAAACACCTGTATGTATGAGCCTGTGCGATGTCAGGTACTCGTTAAAGATCCCTATCCTAATTATACCTGGATAGGCAAAATTTAGGACTCCCACCGTAGCATCGTCCGATTAGCCATAGCAGCATAAAGTGACGTTAAACGAAATAAACAAAAAACAACTCACCAGTTTACTCTTGGTCCATAATTATTATTATATTTCATAATTATTTAGTTTAATACATTAAACATTGAGAAATACTATGTATAAGTACCTAAACACACCCACACATTTATATTTGGATGTTACTCCTGTACCAATCAGATGTGAATTCAAATTGGGTGTGACCCTTTTACCACTTTTTCTTCATTTTATTTCGCCTTAAACCGCTAGATCGGGATTAGGGGGTGCTAAAATAAGCAAAATGCTTAGGAGTCTAACTGGGTTCTACAAAAAAAAAAAGAAGCGTGTTTTATCATCGTGTCATATTCTATTTGGAAAATAAATTATCATGTATGGGCTAAATACGAAGGCCTAATTTCTAGATGCCTCACGGAATTATACGTGAAAAACTACTAATAGTTGCCCACTTGGTTTTGAGAAAAACATATTAACAACGGAAATGATTTTTTTTTTTAATCGATACATTTTCTCTCAATATTTTTTTTTTTTTTTTTTTTTTTTTTTTTTTTTTTTTTTTTTTTTTTTTTTTTTTTTTTTTTTTTTTTTTTTTTTTTTTTTTTTTTTTTTTTTTTTTTTTTTTTTTTTTTTTTTTAACATACTATCCAACTAAAGAGTGTGTAATATTTCAAGTTTATAGATATATTTTTCCACGAGTTATTATTTTTTAAACACTTTTTTTGCGTTTGTGGTAAGTTTACAATGAATTTTTACTTGATAATATTGTTTTAAAATTAGGAAAATAAAAAAGTAAGACTTTACTCAATGACGCGATCTACTCTTTTATTAATTATTTTTATTATAACCTATTATTTCTGATATTTTTCAAGGTGTGTATTGCAGTTATTATTTGCTGACGGATGAATAAGAAAACAAGGATATTCAAACTGATGTTAATAAGTAATTTAAAAATATATAGATTTTAAGAAATGTTTTAAAAAAATATATACCTTTAAAATAAATTTCATACTAATGTCGTTTTCAAACTATCTTGTTCTTAACATCCATAATTTTCATATTAATTCCCTTATAAATATTGCAATACGTTCACAATTAACAATGAGGTTTTTGATATTTTTAGTTTTTAAATAAATATTACTGCTACTATGTTTTATATCCTTTTTAATAACTTTTAGGTTCCTCCATTATAAAATACTAGGTAAAGTAATACGGAGTTAATACGATGGCTAAGATATGCTCACTGCCAGTGACAGAGATACGAAGGGAATGCCCTGAGTTGAATTTAATATAAGCTCACATTTCTTGAGGCTTTTTCTGGGTAAGAGCTGGATAACATTTTGTTATAATGCACACAAAAATTGTGTTTTCTTGTTTGTTCTGCTTTTATTGTAAAACCTGGCTGATCACTGACAAAAGATTATTGTTATTTTAAATAATCATTAGACGAGCAAACATTGCTTTAGTAATATATATATAGATTGGTCTAGTAGTTATTGTGGTTATTGATCACAAACGAAAATGGCTTGTCTTTTTATATAATAGTATTGGTAGATTAGCAATTACATATTAATTTATTTAAATTTAAGAATTTTCGGATCAGTAAATAATGTATATTTTATTACATGTATTATTAAAACACAAAATAAAAACTAGAGGATTAAACTTGATAACTAAAACAAAAAATATATCAAATATAATACAAATTTCTACAAAACAAATTGATTACCATTCAAACTAATTTTCTAATCAACTAAAAACTGACTTGAATACCTCATCAATTCCTAAATGTATAGACCCTTCTTTACTGTCATGTATACTTTCTCCAATTGATAATCATGTTTTTAAGAAAAGTGGATAATCGAAAATAAAGGAATGGAAGAGGTAGTATGGTGCAGGTTGAGAAATATAGTGCAACATAAGATTAAAAAGCAGATTAGGAAGGATTTATCATAGGCTACTGTTCTGTGAGTTGGGAGATATAAGTCAGAACTACGTTCTGTGGTGGTTCTGAATCATAAAGATGGTTTGAAATATAGAATTCTAAGACAAAAGTAGGAAATCATTAAGAAATAGAAAAGTAGAAAGAAACTTTAATTAGTTATTTTCACAGTATTCAAGGATTTTTAATACTTTTAAGATGTTTTGGATTCGTGATCGTTCATAGAAAGTATGTTATTGTAAAATTTAAGAGCAGAGATGAAGTGATTGTAGCTAATAAGATCGGCAAGAATAGAATTAAGAAAATAATTCGTTATTATTCCGAGGGAATATTTCTATATTATATATTTAATGCCCTGATTAAAGAAATATTTTAATCGATAGAGCGAATGGTTTTGAATTTCAATAGATATTTCAAATTTTCAAATGACGAAAAAATGAGGTAATCCTTAATTTAAAATCAATAGTTTACACTTTATAGAAGAATAAACCACCATATTAAATATTATGTTATATAACTAATCATAGCATATGATAACGTTGTTTTACAATAAACATATACATACTGACTCTACGTATTCATTTGTGAGAAGAAATTAAATTTAAATTAATTACGAAAAGCAAAGCTAGTATCGGACTTTAGATGCGGCAATAGAACATCTTACAAATTCAATACAACCATGCATAACAGAAAACACTTTACATAATATAATTAAAATTTCAGAAAGTATCTTACCACAGAATATTCGCGTTTTATTAGTAGAGAAACGTCGCACTATGGCTAAATGGCACAGAACTCGATATCCAACTGACAAAACCTATTATAATAAATTAACTAACAGACTTAAATAAGAACTTAAAAAACTAAAATTTGAAAATTTACAAAAACAAACTGAACAACTAACTGATTCCGATAAAACATTTGGAACACTACCAAAAGACTGTTAAAATTCAAAACCTTTAATCATCCTCTCCTTACTCCAGCTCAAACCTGGACCAAATCTGATTTAGAGAAATCGCAGGTATTTGGTGAACAATTATACAATTCCTTTCACGGAAAGCAGTATTGTTCCTAACTTACGTTTATAATACTGTCTTCTGTACGACATATTTTCCCGATTCCTGGAAATCATCAATAATAAAAATCATCCCAAAACGTAAAAAACCGTCAGAAAATCGTTCCTCGTACCGACCTATTTCTCTCCTACCTACCATGGGCAAAATTCTTGAAAAGCTCCTTTTGAAATGCCTTCATCCTATCCTTGATTCCAATCACATTATTCCTGATCACCAGTTTGGATTTCGCCAGTCTCATTCCACTATCCAACAATGCCATCGTGTGGTGGACGTTATCTCATCTGCATTGGAGCGCAAGATGTACTGCAGGGGTGTCTTTCTTGACGTTGAACAGGCTTTTGACCGAGTATGGCTCCCAAGTCTGCTTTATAAATTTCGTTAATTCCTTCCTTCTACACATTTCCTTATCCTCCAATCCTATCTTTCTGATAGAGTATTTAAAATTAACCATAATTCTAGTTACTCGCCCACCTTTCCTATGACTGCTGGTATTCCTCAAGGTAGTATCCTCGGTTCCATCCTTTATGTAGTATATACAGCAGATATCCCAACTCATCCTAATTCTATCCTCACAACCTATGCTGATGACACAAGCGTGTTATCAATCAATGATGGTCTATTAACTGCACCCCAGACACTCCAGTCACATATCATTTCCCTTCAAGAATGGTGTCATAGCTGGAGAGTTAAGATAAATCCCAACAAACAATTATTTCCTACGTCGGAAACCTACCTCATCCTGTCCTCCTGTATCCTTTAATGGAGTACCATTAAATAATGTAGAACAGATAAGATACCTTGGATTTTATCTGGACAAGAGACTTACCTGGAACCCTCATACAAGATTGAAAAAACAAGAAGCTGCACGTCGATTTCGACTAGTACACCTATTTACCTAGTACAACGTTCAAATCTCCCGATTCACTACAAAAAAAAAACTCATCTATATGGCGATTATTAGTCCTATTTGGACTTACGGAATAGAGTTATGGGGATCTACCAAACCATCGAATTCTTCTCGCATCCAATCACTCCAATCCAAAATCCTTCGAAAAATCCTAGCTGCTCCTTACTTTGTCACAAATGAATTGATCCACAATGACCTTACTATCCCATATGTTGCTGATTTGGCACGAACCAGACACCTTTCCTTTCATAATAAACTCACTGCTCATCCAAATTCACTCGTTGCACAACTTGCTTCCCATTCCATTCCTGGCAATCCTCCGAGGCGTCTGAAAAGAAGATGGCCTCGTGACCTTCTTTGGTAAACATTCATTAGAGGACTACCAATGGATAGTTCCTCTACAAGTTTTATTCATGTCATTATATCTCATATATACCGCATATTTACTAGATGTGTTTTCTAATACAGTTGTAAATTTCTATTAATAAAAGAAAAAAAAAAAAGTACCGGACTTTACTGAGTTAAGTAATGAATTCAATTAGAGTATTCCTTATTTGTCAAACAAATAAAGCTAGGCTAGTGTCCCTTTTTAGATGAATGCTGATCCGAATTCTACAAAGCCAGACCTTGCAAAATTAAACCAGACCCGACATAGCAATTTCCTCATTCCACTGCAAACTGGGTACAGATCCTTCATAGTATGTCTGAAAATATTGTGTTCTACTTCCGTTAATCAAAATTAAACTTTAAAATATGATTAATTTTAAGATATCTGAGGAGAAAATGTAGAACACATAATGTAGAATATCAGAAGGGAGGTTCCTTATCAGGAGAGAGAAACAACTTTCTTGTTTTCGTCCTTCGCAACTTTGTTAGTCTTGCAAAATTAAAACATGTGTTACAGCTTTAAAATAAATTATATAAAATAATAGGTTATCTGCATTTAGAATGTTTTAATATTATTATTATCAGTTTAATAGAAATAGGGAAATAAATAAAATTTAAATAATAAATACAAAATTGAAGTAAATACTTAAGAAAGCCATTCTAATCCCCACCTCTGGCAGGTATTAATTTCTCGATAATATTTTTAGAGCCAGAATGTAGTTGGTGCTAATCATCAAAAGCAATCCTGCCTGCGAACAAAAACGCCATAATTGAAATCGATTTGAGCTTGTGGATGGAAGGGGACAATAGCACCACTTCTACCCAAATTGAAGTGCCTCAGTGAATTTCAATTCTGAATTTCGATCAGCATTGTCCTGACGTTTTCCCTCTTATTGGTCAAGCACTCATAACTCATCAGTTATGATGACCCATAAAGCTCAATAAAGATCTTGTGTCGGAAATGATCAGGGAAAGCTAATATTTTCTCTGGCGATAGAGACGCAGTACAGTAGTATTTTCCCCGATGATTCACAGTGAAGTATTCTTCACTATTCCAATTTCCCTGGATGGTGTATCGCAAACTAAAAAATCCTTAGTAATTTAGCAATTAATTGTGAAATCTAGAATTTTTATTAGTTTTTCTAATATTGAAACTTTATTTATATTTTTAAAAGAAACAAAGTGCTTTTTTTTCAAATGCTACAAAAATCTTTCTTTCTTTTTTTTTAATATTCTACGACGTTGTCCAAAGAGGTATCTCGTGAAGGGAGGTTCATTTTGAACCTATTTAAGGTCACTTACCTATATACAAAGTCTTACGGTTTTTTTTTTTTTTTTTTTTTTTTTTTTTTTTTTTGTTAAAATGGCAAAATCCAAATATTTATGCCTTATAACTCCGTTGTTTACTGATATATCAACCCCATTGTTTCCCTGGAATAACTAATACATTGTCCATGTAAAATAAAAAAAGATATGGTGCAAAGAACAAATACAAAAAAGACGGGAGATCGTTAAATCTTGTTAAATGCAAAAATAAAAATTATGAACTTCAATTTTAGGTTCAATAAAAAAAAAAGTAAGTGCAACAGCCAAATCCAAATTGTTTCAAAAACTTCTCTAGTTAATACTCTTTGAAAAATACCATTTGCAGGCACGCAGCACATCTAGTTTTTTTTTATTTTTTATAAAGTAACAAAAGGGTGCCACCAGCGCACACTGACAGTAATAATGAATCAAATTATATTTTTTATGCAAAACGTAACTAATAGCTGTGTTTCTTTAAAGCATAGGTTAAACTGCATATTTTTTCTTTCTTTCTCGGAAGTTTAACCTATGCTATAAAGAAACACAGCTTTTATGAATAAAAATTCATTTTAAAAAATCCGTAAGACTTTGTTTATAGGTAAGTGACCTTAAATAGGTTCAAAATGAACCTCTCTACCAGAGATACCTTTTTTGCCAACGATCTTCCAAACATCCAGTATATATATGTCTACCACGGAATGAATTTAATTCCGCCTAGGTGGGATTCTAACCCACGATCTTCTGCAATGAGCGTGCTAAGAACCTGACCCCTAGTGTCAGGGTTTTAAATTCTTGATAGCCGAATATATTTCGACCTATCCTTACCAAAACCTAATTGTTGTGGGGTCACCTGTGGTGTAGTGGTTAGCATAGCAACCTACTAAACCCAAGATCGCGGGTTCGCAGCCCGGCAGATGACCTCAGGATTTTTTAAAGGGAGTAAAAAATCCTTAGCTATACCGTCCTTCGGAAGGGACGTAAAATGGGGGTCCCGAGCCTGTGCGATGTCAGGTACTCGTTAAAGATCCCTATCCTAATTATACCTGGATAGGCAAAATTTAGGACTCCCACCGTAGCATCGTCCGATTAGCCATAGTAGCATAAAGTGACGTTAAACGAAATAAACAAACAAACCTAATTGTTGTCCTAATAAAAATTCAAATTGGTTATTTCTTTTTTACAGGAGAGTCACCTCCTTTCGATTGAATATTTTAGCTCTATTGGTTGTTGGCTAACATTTTAGTCCGGAAGTCCGATAGTTCTATAGTATTTCTATATGATCTTTTCTGGCATCTGATCGGTTTTGAGCGATATTTTGAACCACTAAGTGGGAAACGTGAGAGAGATTATTTATGTTTATTATAGGTTTATTTTTCGTTTAAAAGATCGGTCCCAGTTCCAATAAATTCGTTTCTTCTTACCATCAGTTTCTAAATATACTTATAGTACCTTTTCCAATGGGTCTGTTTGCACTCATCAACCGTTCGTTCAGGAACTAATTCTTCAATTATTCTTCGGAATTTTGTCTGTCATATCTGGTATAAATATCAACAAAATTTTGTGATTTCACCAAGATATAAAAAGATAGTTGAATAGAGTTAATTGTCTCCCCCCCCCCAAAAAAAAAAAAAAAAAAAAAAAAAAAAAAAAAAAAAAAAAAAAAAAAAAAAAAAAAAAAAAAAAAAAAAAAAAAAAAAAAAATAATAAAAAAAATAATACCAACATATAAATATACATACATACCTTGTTGTTGTTTTTTTTTTTTTTAAATTAATTGAAACAATCTTTATTTCATAGATATTATGATAAATCCAGTATGATTTTATCTAATGTGTAATAATTCGTTTGCATACTCTTGTAACAATTTATTTTACATGAATTAATTTTAAAAACAAGTATTCTAATATTTATTTTGCTAGGAATTGGAAAATAATTCTATTTAAATTTAATCATTAGTAATGCCTAAATTTACATCAGTGATTTTAGTGGACGTAAAAACCAACAGATAGTTTTCAGGATAAAAGGCATTTTTTCGCTCTGAAAACATCGGCATCACAACTATCACTGAAACGGTCTGATGTGTGTGCATGGCGTGACTGATGCGTGACTGAACCTCTGTGACGGACAGTGATATAATCGGGACTGACATGATGTGTGTGAGTCGATCTTTTGTTGCTCAAAATAATTTTTGATTTTAAAAAGACTAATGAAATATTAAAAATAACAGACGTAAGAACTCATTTATTTATTCTGTCTTCCATTTTTTTAATATTAGTTTTTTTTTTTCAAAACCTAAATGATCTATATACAATTTATATATATGTATATCCTTTATTTCCAAAAATATATGCATATAGTTTTCTAATATTGTATAGATGTTATTTGGAATAGTAAATAAACTACTATTGAAGAAATTGCAGCTAGAGTTTTTTAGTAAATATATTTCGACTGCATACTACTATCTAATAGTTTCTTTGATTGTCAGAAATATAAATTAAACAAAAGTAAAATATCCTCATATTCTTATAAATATTATAAAAGTTATCCGAATTAACAGAAGGACTTCTATCTTGTGAATTGTAATGAGCTATGACATTGTTTAGTCAAAGAAAAGTTGGTTAGTTTGCCCAAGAGAATTAAGCACTTAACTGCCACCCACAATAATATTTACCTTACCGACGATAACGAATCAGATCCTAAACGGAAAACTCGAATTTTTCTTGTAATCTGTTCGTGACTAAATCATTTTGGCCCCTCTTCTTAGGCCCATCGAACTCCCTCCGCAGGACCCCGCTGATCTTCCTCATTTAACAGACTTCATGCGATGAAGTGCAGAATAAAATCTGAATTCAACCATTTTCCTTTAGTCTCTCAAATAGCTGCTTGTACCAGGAGCATTCTTGCCATTTCCTTGATAGCGTAATGCAGTACTTTGGTTTTAATTTTTTTTTTTTTTTTAGAGACCAATAATGTTTAATTAAATCTTAAAAACTAAATATAGATACTGCTTTCACATGGCACTTTTAAGAGTCCTCGCTCCACTTGGATGTAAATTAGCACTTTACTACTTACGCAGAGATAGACATTTTCAAAGTTAAAAAAGGTTAATATTGTTTGTTATTTTAGGTTGAGAGTTTTAAGTAAACGAATTTAGACAACCTTACAGTGCTTCGAATGTATGGTTAGGGTGGACAAAATTGACTAAACTTTAGAACCTTAGAGAAAATTTCATCCTGAACCAAAAGTCTGCATAAACCTTGGGTCTGGAAATAAATGTATAAAAAGTTATACCAAAATATTAAAAAAAAAGAAAGTGTATTCCGTCGAAATTCTTAGTATAAATCGTTTCATGTTAAAGAAAGAATAAATAACATTAAATATTTGAAATTAAATTTCAATTCCATTGCTTATATTTATAAAATTAAAAAAATAAAAATTTTCCAAACAAGAATAAAAAAAACAAACTATGTATTAATCGTTTTAACTTCAGCTGTTCAGGAGGTTTCAATGATACCAGGGCAATGACGAATAAGGACTTATCTAAAATATTCTCCCCAGTAATTTTTTGCTTATACAACTATCTCCACTGCTTCTATTAAAATTCCAATTGCAGATCAATGTCATCGCACAGTTTTTATTAAATTTTGAAGATTTATTACTGGAGATTGTTCATTTATGGTTAATTCTTTAGTCCATGGTTAAGTTTAACTCATTCAAAATTGGAAAGAAATGTCCATTAACGGCATAAACAACAGAACTATGAATTTTATATGAGCACCTTGAGAAGCTAAGGTCAAAATAAAAGGCCAACGTATCGACAGGAGACTTGAAACATTTACTATCGGAGACATACCCTCTTTGAACATAAAAATTAAATATAGGTACTGCTCCCTCATATAAACCTTTCTGTCATTCTCCTATCTGAATAAATATATTTAAAATATATACATTTAATGAATATTCCTCTAGTATGAAGGGACAGTTAGGGGCACCTGGTATGGCAAATTATTGTTTTGCAATGATTGTGTTTTTATCAAAATTACAAAAAACACATTTTTGCAGATATGTAGTAATTAGCTTTCAATGTTGATAGTCCAAGAGCCGAGGCCGAATTTCGTGACTTATTTGAAGAAAAATTTTAGACACACAGCCATTAAATGTCCACCCTCAGCAATCAATTTGCACTTGTCTGCCAACTCAAAGCGGGGGCGTTTTAAAATGGCGACCAACGAAAGGGGGTAGCAAATATCAAAATATAATATTATTTGAAGATGATTTATTTAAAGCAAACAAGAAACTGCAAACCCCCTAGGAGCCAAAAAACGCTGTCTGCCAAAAGTTGGAGGGGGTGTCGCACCGGCAGACAGAATTCAAAATCCTCGTTTTTTGAGTCCAAAAGTGGACCATTTGAAGACGATTTATTTCAAGCACACAAGAAACTGCATGGTCACTAGATGACAAAACACGTTGTCTGCCAAAATTTGCAGGGGGCCTCGCACCGGCAGACAAAATTCAAAATCCGCGTTTTTTCAGTCCAAAAGTTGACAATTTGAAAACGATTTATTTAAAGCAAACAAGAAACTGCAAACCCCCTAGGAGCCCAAAAAACGTTGTCTGCCAAAATTTGGAGTGGGCTAAGCACCGGCCGACAAACATCAAAATCCTCGTTTTTTGAGTCCAAAAGTGGACCATTTGAAGACGATTTATTTCAAGCACACAAGAAACTGAATAGTTCTTAGATGACAAAAAACGTTGTCTGCCAAAATTAGGAGGGGGCTAAGCAGCGGCAGACAAAATTCAAAATCCGCGTTTTTTCAATCCAAAAGTGGACCATTTGAAGACGATTTATTTGAACCACACAAGAAACTGCATACTCCATAGATGACAAAAAACGTTGTCTGCCAAAATTTGGAGGGGGGCTAAGCACCGGCAGACAAAATTCAAAACCCTTTTAAAGGCGTCACACCGGCTGACATTGTTCAAAACTCACATCCTTTTCGTCCAACAGTGAACTTTTTGAACATGATTTCCTTTTTTATTTGATTTATAAGTAGTTTTTCTCTAGAATAATTTATGGAAATTATATTATGTTGCTTCCTACGTATGGTACAATATAATTATTTTAATATAAAATAATCTTGTTTAAAAATTTTAATGTTAAAAATACCAATTAATACATATGAACAGTAATAATATAAATACCGGCGATATAATTAAAAAATGAATAATATTTTAACTTATAAAGTTATGAAATATGTACTATCCTGGAACAAAATACGTGGAAAACATGTAGTTCTTCGTAAACGTATGTTCTTGGAAAATCGAATGTTCTTAGTCGTTTGATCGAATAACTCGGAAACCGTTCCTATTAGTATATTTTGAGCTATGTACATTATGAAGCAAATCAAATTTGCAAGAAATTTGGCGCTATTCATTTATTTTTCTCTCATCTATAGTTTTCAAACGTTTTGGTCACCAATGATTGGCTAAATTGTGGTAAGTAACTGGCTAAATTTCCTACCAAACTACACATATGAAATTTATATAAAGTCATGTAAAATACCCACGCCAGCATTTTTTGGTACATTTTTCGTAAAAACCTTAAAACTATTCATTCGATCCAAAATTTATTTTTCTCAACTGATAGACAACTAAATTTTCAATCAGGCCCATATATTAAATTTATATAAAGTCACGTAAAATACCAATGCCAGCACACCAAAACCTTGTACTGTTGTGAAATCCAAGTTTTTTGGCACATTTTTCGTTATTACCCCAAAACTATTCTTCCGATCCAAAATCTATTTTGCTCAACTGATAGCTGACTAAATTTCCAATCAGACCCATATATTAAATTGATATAAAGTCTCGTAAAATACCAATGCCAGCACATCAAAACCTTGTACTAGTGTGAAATCCAAGTTTTTTGACACATTTTTCGTTATTACCCGAAAACTATTTGTTTTATCCAAAATTTATTTTTTTCAATGAAAGCTTACTAAATTTACAATCAAATCAAATTATATAATGATGAATGAATCCCGCAAAATACCCACGCCAGCCCACTGTAACATGTAAAATTGTTATGTTTTTACCAAAACATACACATTTAGCCTGCTGGCATGGATTTCAATTAAGTATTCATGTATAAAATGTCATATCAAATTTAGTCAACTTTCAGTTGAAAAAAGTAAATTTTGGTTTAGACAAATTGTTTTAGACTAATATCGAAAAATAATCTAAATAATTTGTATTTAACAACAGAACTTGTTTTTAGCGTGCTGGCACGGGTATTTTACAGAGCTTGATCAAAGTTTTATGTATGGGGTCTGATTGCAAATCTAGTCAGCTATCAGTTGAGAAAAATAAATTTTGGATTGGACGAGTAGTTTTTATAATGAAAAATGTAGCAAAAAACTTGGATTTTACAATAGTTCGGGGTTTTAGCGTGCTGGCATGGGAACTTTACATGACTTTATATAAATTTCATATATGAGGTCTGATAGAAAATTTAGCCAGCTATTAATTGAAAGAATAAATAAATTTTGGATCGGACGAATAGTTTTGGTGTTATAACGAAATATGTGCCAAAAACTTTAACTTTACAATAGTTCGGATTTTTAGCGTGCTGGCATGGGTATTTTAAATAACTTTATATACATTATATAGATAAATTATATTATGTTATACAAATAATTTTTATGTATAATGTCTGAAAGGAAATTTTCATCAGTTGAAAAAATAAATTTTGGATTAGAGTTATAACCGACAACGGAAAAGTACCAACTGCTTCTTTTCACGAAGAAGTGCGACTTATATGAAGTTAGTCAATCTTTGGTGGCCAAACCGCTCTAAAACTATTGATCTGAGATCAAAATGACTATTACAAAATTTGTTGCATTGTTGATTTGCTTGAATAACGTATAATAGAACACAAAATATACTAAAAGTAACGATTTCCGAACTTCTAAGAAATACTATTTTCAACTCCTTTCCCCCACTGTCATTTTTGCGGCACTCACCTTTATTGGAAAATTCATAAATTTTCATTTATAACATTGGACAGGTTACACCCATGCATTACAAAAAAGGGGTGAAATAACTCGGTATGTTTTCCTATCGGGCTCTTGGTCTATCATTTTACAAATCAATTAACTGGACTACTATACAAGTTTTATACGAATTTTGTTCCAGGATAGTACATAGTTCATAACTTTATAAGTTGAAATATTATTCTTTTTTAATTATGTGGCCGGTATTTATATTATTACTGTTCATATATATTCATTGGTATTTTTTACATTAAAATTTTAAAACAAGATTATTTTATATTAAAATAATTTTATTGTACTATACGTAGGAAGCAATATAATATAATTTCCTCAAATCATTCTAGAGAAAAACTACTTATAAATCAAATAAAAAAGGAAATCATGTTCAAAAAGTTCACTGTTGGACGAAAAGGATGTGAGTTTTGAACAATGTCAGCCGGTGTGACGCCTTCACAAGGATTTAGAATTTTGTCTGCCGGTGCTTAGCCCCCTCCAAATTTTGGCAGACAACGTTTTTTGTCATCTAGGGAATATGCAGTTTCTTGTGTGCTTCAAATAAATCGTCTTCAAATTGTCAACTTTTGGATTGAAAAAACGCGGATTTTGAATTTTGTCTGCCGGTGCTTAGCCCCCTCCAAATTTTGGCAGACAACATTTTTTGACATCTAGGAAGTATGCAGTTTCTTGTATGCTTGAAATAAATCGTCTTCAAATGGTCCACTTTTGGACTGAAAAAACGCTGATTTTGAATTTTGTCTGCCGGTGCGACCCCACCCTCCAAATTTTGGCAGACAACGTTTTTTGTCACTTAGGGGGTTTGCAGTTTCTTGTTTGCTTTAAATAAATCATCTTCAAATAATATATATTTTGATATATGCTACCCCCTTTCGGGGGTCGCCATTTTGAAACGCCCCCGCTTTGAGTTGGCAGACAAGTGCAAATTGATTGCTGAGGATGGACATTAAATGGCTGTATGTCTAAAAGTTTTCTCCAAATAAGTCATGAAATTTGGCCTCGGCTCTTGGACTATGACGTACTCAAATTTCGTAACGAATTTTTCTATGAACATTATAAAAACTGTGCACTCACCTAGTGAGGGATGATCGATTCTCCTCGAAAAGAGAGCTATTATTCCTTAAAATACAGACTCGAAAAGTAATCAAAACAGAATTGAACGATGAATTTCTTTTACCGTCCATATTTGAATCTTTGTATATTTTTGAAAAGCGTCTCCCTCCCCCTTTAAACGGATTAAACATCATCATGAGACTTTTAAAATATATTTTTTATTATTAAACCCATTTCTATTACTATCTAGCAGTAGTTTGACTAAGGAAATAACTAGAACTGTTAAAAAAAAAAATGATTTTACGAACTTTTGACCATCCTTAAAGCATCGTGAATCTGTGTATCCTTGAACACACGTTTTAAAATATAAGGCCGATATAGTACATTATATTTTAAATAAAAAAATTATGTCATGGGGGTTTTTTTGAAAACCTTCTTTGCTTTATTTTATATGGATACAGGTCAAGTGCGTGTTGCTCCAGTTTTAGAGTGTAAGCTCTCTTTGTCATCAGCATTTGATTTTTTTTTTTTTTATATTATATGATGAAAAATAAAATCAATTTAATTAAAATAAAAAAGATGAATAAGTTAATATTGAGAGAATATATTTCACACCGACAAAGTCTAGAGCCCAGAGTCGACAGGGGACGGCCAGAAGGACAGGAGGCTTATTTTCGCTAATAGGACGCAATCTTTGATCTGAGGAAGTAAATAAAAACCATTTACCTTGAGTACATTAGTGCAATGCATTAATTTTTACAATTTCATTTAAAGAAAAGTTCATACCTTAACGAATCCTCGGAGCAAACACGCTCTAAGGTATCAGCTATGCAACCGTATCCCCAGAACTCTGAGCTAATACTAAGTCTCAACCTCAGTCTTCATGAGTTGGAATGTCGTTTGAGGGATACTAAGTCTATATTGAAAGACTTATTTTCTTTTTTTTAGAGCATGATTTTGCTCAAAAATCTATACATTTATTGAAATACCACTATTGCCTAACCGTTAATTGTTAATTTGACGAAATTTTATTAAATTATTATTATTTTTTTTATATTCTACTAATATGATTAAAAATTCACTAAAGTCGATTGTTGCAATAATACTCTTGTGTGACATCAATATCCCATTATGAATTCTATTACATGATTGTTAACTTGGTCTCTACCTTGGGATCGTGTGAGGGATCAAACTGCGCCTGACGGAGGTTTATATTAAATATTAAAAAACGAATAAATCCCAGATTATGGGCGTCAATCAAAAGGTGAATCCAATCCACTGAATTAATTTGTCAAATATTCACCAAAATACCCCCTACAGCTCTCTAAACTTTTTTTTTTATTTATTATTTTTTTGTTATCAAATTAGATATCTTGCTGAATCTCTCATCCTCGCACCTCAAGCTGGATATTCTGGACTTATATTTACTCTATTTTCCCTATCTTGTTAGTATTTTATTATTACCTGAATTATTACTAAAATTGGTTATTGGCTTGTTTAGTCGTTATGAAAGTATTTTTACCCATTAAATGGATTTAGCTTAGTTCTTAATTATTAAATTTAAATAAATAATTATTCATGTTTATTACATTGAAACCAACAATTATTCTTTATTATTACATTAAAATAAATAAATAAATGAAAAATATAATTAGGTTTTTGAAGAACTTAATTTAAAGTACATTAAGAGAAATAATTACTTCATTACTTAACAAATTGACAAAGCATGTCAATAGCTGTCAATATAATAGCGGACGGAATTTGCAATCCGTTCTCAGTTCTTTGTTTACTTTGTGGCTCGAGGCCAATGATTCCAGAAATACTTTCCAATTATAAAAAGTTTTTTGTTTTCTGTTCTTTTTTTTCCCTATTCTATTATTCACAAAACAGAGATAAAAGACATTTAAAGTGATTAAATTAACAATGTAACTCCATATCCACAAATTTTATTACTAGAAAATATTATTAAATTCAATATATCAATTTTAAGTTTTTGGGTACCGCAAAAAAAAAAAAAAAAAAAAAAAAAAAAAAAAAAAAAAAAAAAAAAAAAAAAAAAAAAAAAAAAAAAAAAAAAAAAAAAAAATTTAAAAATAAATGAATGAACAAACTAATAAAACCGGCGGATGTTCCACAAAGGTTGTTTATGTTTTTATTGCTTTTGTTGAAAGTACTTTTATATTCTCACTTAGTTGCCCATACTGTAATATTTATGACATATGTATTAATAAATACTTTTAATATTAATCGCGTAAAGGTTGACACCTTTATATTTTTAACAATACCAATATCTTGGCAATTCATATATTGGTATATGTACATATAAACTGATTATTCAACTTCAGATTCATTTTGTGGACTATTTAATTGATAATTGGACTGTAAAATGGCTTTCACACTCTAGTTCCCAAAGGTTCCTATTCCAGCATTTACTGATGACTTAAAGTATCTTTTATGTACTGTATATTTTCTAGAGATTCTAATAAATCCTAGAAAAACGCTAGTGACTATACTGCACTTCTACAACACACACTGTTATTGAAGGGTATAATGAAATTCCTTTCGGTTTTTAATAAGAGCGGTATCGGTGGATTACTAAACTTTTCCAAATATTCAAAACTTGAAGTAACTTTTCGAAGTAGTGATTACCTTTTAACTTCCACAATCTAGGAAACTTGTTAAAATTACCATAAATATTCATTGAAGTTCCTAATTACTTAAAACCAAACCCAAAATAATGTGAACTTCTAGTAATATATATATATATATATATATATATATATATATATATATATATATATATATATATATATATAAGTTAAGGTGAATAGAGAGTAATATACAGCTGAATCCCCAAACTTAATCCGAAACAACCACCAGATTGTATATAGGATTGAAATGCAATAAAGTTAGTCTTTGTTTAACAGTTGTGTGAATCAATTAGCTCCCTAATTTCCCCTTTTTGTCCCCTGTTATGCCAATAAAATTACCGGAACTATATAGGCTGAGGCCTTACAGAGAAATGGATGACCTAGAAACGGACATTAGGTTAAGGAGGCTACATTACTACGGTCGTATAATCAGGATGAACCAGAGCAGAATAAATAGGAAGATCTTTGGGAAAATGTGGGAATATAAAGGGGTTGGGGGGTACATCGGACAGATGAAGAAAGAAACGGGGAAATTGGGAATTTCAAGTCAGGAATTTTTCGATAAGGATAGATATAGGAAAACACTAAGGGATATAAAGGTCCTTGTGGGTACCAAAGAGATGAGGGGGAGGAGAGTATGGAGCGAGGAAGTATGAAGAATGCAGTCTGAGAGAATTAAGAAGAGGTGGGGGGAGAAGAAGAGGGAGGGATGTGTGGGGAGAGTTGGGAGGAAAAAAAAAAAAAAAAAAAAATATATATATATATATATATATATATATATATATATATATATTATGTATTTTTTAATTAATGGCCAGATAATCTTTGATATTTGTACAACCAAAAATCATAACGATGTCAGTTCTTTAATTGTACTTTTTTTTTTTTATAATCGATGATACTTCAGTATGCTGAGAAATTTGACATGCTTTTAAAGTGGTGTTAGAACGAATTCTTAACGAACGAATTCGTTTTTGTCTTATTGTCAATTTTAGAGGCCCTTTAAGGAGATCGTTCATCCGTAAGTTAGCTGGTACAGCCTTTTAAGTCGCCCAACTCTTACAACACTACCAATCTGCCTGAACTGCCTCACAACTGTCATCAGAGTTGAATGCGTCAGAGTTCTGGTGTCGTTCTGGAAATCGATGGTGATAGAGAGCTACTGCTGGCCGATATTGTTGTCGAAAAATGTGATCGCGAGAATTCTTCATAAGCACGGGTATCACCCATACCGTGCTAATGTTCAGGGGTTGCATGAAGGAGACGCTGAAGGCCGCATCACATTTTTAGCATCTGTAGGTGTTTTACTGGCGGAAAATCCCTTTGATTCCATTTTTTTAACTCTACTAAAGCCAGTCCCAATTATCGCTCTCCAATTATTTCAAAAAATCGTATCTCGGAAAATGCTTGACAGATTTTCTTGAAAAATGTTTTAAAATTCATTAAAAAAAATTGGCTTTAAGATTATGTAGGCAATATGGTTGGATTTGAAAAAAATTGAATCCAGTAGATTGAAAGATGCCTTACAAAAAATAAAGGGGGGTTACCATTCAACTTTTTTTTCTATCTTACTTTGTTCTCGAAAAAAGTGCCTGGTTCATATCAGTTGGAATACCCTGTATGTAATGTTACATAATGATGATGAGCTGAAATTTTTGTGTGTGAATTGGAAACGAATGTTTATAATTCAAAACTAGTTTTATAATAAAGTAATTTCAATAGAAGTGGCAATTAATTTATCAACCCTAGTTATATTGATCCTTCTATAACATCATGCGATAGAAAATAGAAGAATACCATCATAGAATAGAAAAAAATAATATTTTTTTCATATTTGTAGTTTTCTGGAAATTAAAAATCATTGCTAACACATAAGAGCAAAATAAGGAAGTGAGCAGGGAAAAGGGTTTTTATGATTTGGAACTTTTCAATAAACTATTATTACTTTGTTATAAAGTATAATAACGTAAATAAATAATGTAGATGATAAATTAAAAAGTTTAAAATACTATCGTTTGTTAAAATATTTTAAATAACACTTAGTAAATGTACATAGAACTTACGGTATAGGGCAGGTGAAAAGAAGGCTGAAGGGTTATCTATAGCCACAACCCCGAGCTCTACTAGCCCTTTCAGCCCCGAAGAAGATGGATCTTCCTCCTCAGCTGTTACGTCCTACCTTAAAGAATCTTTTTATAACACAATATAAAGTCAACTTTTTTATAAATAATTAAGTATCTAAGTCAATAAACTAATTAATTATAAAGTTTTCTGTAAACTAGCGTTGTTACTTTGGTATATGTTATTAGTACATAATATATCAACCTATATTATTAATTTTTTTCCAGCTTTGTTAAGAAGTTTCAAGTGTAAGTTTTCATTATTGATATAAGATATTTTGTTGACTATCAAACCAGTTAAAAAAATATTATCTGATTAAAAATCTGACACAGAATAAATTAGTATTCCCAAAAGTTTTGATTCGCACAGACGAATTGGAATTAAATGGATAGACAATCGAGGTATGGGTAGATTCTATACCATAAAAACCATAGTTTTTAGAATTCGAGATTAGCTATCTCTTCCAGGTTCAATATTCAATATGGACTAAACAGTATATAACATCTAATATTAACAGCCAAGAAAATATATTCATATATATTGTTTTAAAAAATATTAACGCTAATTTAAAATTGTACCTTTTTATTTGGATAAGTCGATTTAGTTGATTCCAATGCAAAAGTAACATCTAAAGAAAATTGCAGTTTTGTTTTGAATTTTTTTCGGAGTTAAACTTAAAATCAACAGAAAAACAACCATATATTGACAATGGTAAAGACTTAGATGGCACAAAGTCGTTATAATCATTTTGTCACGGAGTTTAGATGTAATATACAGAAACAAAGTAAGTTGCCAAAAACGGAAGTCTTAGGGAGAAGTCTATAGGCGAGTAATCAGCATCCTTGGGGTATTCCATATGTCTTCAGCAAATTTACCACGCTGTAGGCGACCGCACAGTTGGATCATGAAGATACTCAGTGATTTGCTCTAGAGGAGGTGACAAAGATATTTATTACAGAGGCCTACACCAGGGGCCCTCTATGCCTATAGACTTCAATATAGCCTCAATCACAAAGATTTAAAGATTGATGAAAGATAAATAATTTGGACGGCGTTATATAAACTCTTCTACGTTATAGGTTGAAATGACGAATAAATAAGAACTGTAAATAGCTTCATAGAGTTAGGTAAACTCTGCGGAACAATTAAAATGGATGCTCGAAGCTTTTATCCATTCTCTGTTACCAGAACTGATTGTGAGTTTAAATAAACATAATTTAACAGCTAAAATTATCATGCAATCGTCCTTTACCTCCATAGCTATGTCTGCTTTTAGTACGGATGTTTTTTTGCAACACGTACAACAGCCAGTATTGTGCTTCACACTTACCTCAGCAAACTAAAAAAATATTTTAACAAATGGACGATCAACCTGAATATTCCAAAATGCATCGCAAAACTTTTCACTCTTAGACACGAAGAAGAGCTATATGATCTGGGTTTAAATAGTAACAGGCTAATATAATAGTAAAATTCTTCCATTATGGCAATAAAATTGGTATTCGTTTCGATGATCGCCTTACCTGGGATTATCACAAAAATACTGAAACTTGACAGAACTATGCGTGACTGGCAATATTTTACTCCTTTATAAATAGAAAATCATATCTTAAATCAAATATATATATATATATATATATATATATATATATATATATATATAAATTTTATTAGCCTACAGAACAATACTAAAGCTTCATGTACAGCTGTAAAGTGTGAAATAGAAAAAAAATCGGAAACTTTACAAAATGAGTTCCTGATAATTAAAGTAGAGGCTGGTTTACAAAAAAAATAGCTATAAGAATAGCTATATGAAAATAGCTATACTACATCGTGAATTAGAAATAGAATCAGTTGACGATTTGATTAAAAATCACTACACCCGGTTTCATTAAGCTTCTGATTGACGCAATCAATGTGTGACACGATAGGATTCATTCATATGACAGATTAATTACGCCATTTTTTGTGTGGCCTTGGGGGAAAGCACAAACCTAAACTTTTTTACTTAAACTTGTGTATTTGTAGGTAATATTCCTATATCACATTGCACCTTTGGATTAAAACAGCTACAATATTTTATCAATTTATTTTAAAATAGTAACTACCAAAAATATATATATATCAGTCGTCCGAACAGTAAAAATGTGGTCATTTTACTACAAAAATAATTCAAAACTCAACTTACGTGTGACCATAAATCTTTCCATTGCCATAAAATGAGATATATGCTTTATTGATATAAAAAACATACTGCTGCCCAACTTTATTGCGTTGCTATACACTCAGCATACCGATCTATCTAGCTAAAGATAACAATATGACAATTATTCATGATATTTATAATTTCTAAGATATCATTAATAATTCTAGACAAACTAAATAAAATAAATAATAATAGACAAACTAGTAGGAAAAAATAGTTTTTAAAAGGCATCATTCAGATTCATGACCAGAACCAGGCATAACTTCTGTAAAAGCTTGATTGTAACATTCTCCGCATAGCATCTTTGCATGTTCCAAAAAAAAAAATACTTTAGTGTTACATTTTAGGCATTTATATTTTGAATAACGAACATTTTTTTACTTCCCGACATTTTGTACGTCTGTATTCCGATGTCCCGTCGTGGCATTGCATCAGACGCGGGTTCTTCAGGTTACCTCTGAATTAGGAGCAGGGAAACAGATATCCATAATATTGTATGTATGATTAATAGAAACATTGAAAAATATTTTAAAATGATGTGAACAAAAATACTTTTACGATTGGTGGAAATTTACCTAACAGATGTAAGTATAGCTCGCGGTGACCAATGATGTACCATGGATTCCGAGACACCCTTTGGTGATTGGTGAAGACTAAGGAAACCTCTTGGTGTCCCTCCTCTTAACCATTGGACCCCTAACCATGTCACTTCATCTCGCAGATTAATTGTTTCTATCATAAGGTTAAGAATCACTTCACCAGGTTCCTTTGGCAGTTATCAGCGGTTAAAAGTTAAATAGCTTTCAATTTAGCAGCTTCAACAACATTCCGCAGATTGCAACTTAAACTCCTGCAAGACGTCCTGATGTTCACACCATTCTTATTTTATTCATAACATATTTATTCGCTTATACTCTAATTATTGTTCTAATTACTACTGCTCATTTTTTATTGTTATTTGTTTATTTATTAAATTACATTTACTTATTTTTTTTACTTGTTGTTTCAAATCTTCCCTTTTTTAATTATTAATAATTTTAGGGTAAGTATTTACATCTTATATGCTGTTTTTTTAAAAATTATATGTTCATAATAATTAATAAGTTTCTTTTTAAATGTATAAGCAAACTTATTTGTTATGAGTGCATCTTGTTTGAAACTATAACCTAACTTTTTCTATTATTGAAATATTATTATTGTTAAATCATCCATGTAAGATTCCAGGCCAACATGGAAAAAAAATAAAGTAAATTATAAAACAGCTAGATTTATTTTTTGCACTAATGCATGATAAAATTTAACAGGATTTCGGTTCTCTGTTTAACTTAAATTGTTCAGACTTTAATAAAGGATAAAGAATGTGATTATTTAGTTGAAATGTTTTTTATTTATTTTCATCTTTACACTGAATTAATTTAAACAGGGACTTTAATGTTATTTTTATCGTTATTAAATACAGATATTGAAAAAAGTTAAAATATCTATATTACAAAGTTTTGAAGGAAATTGGTAATGCTTGACTTCGTCTTTTCATTACAATTAGTTTGTTCCTGGATGTAGAATAGAAAAATCTTAAGGCCCCAGGCAGAATATAAACTGGATAGAGGCGGGTAATGTGAAAAAGGGGCTTGTAATTTATGCCCGTTGGAATCGAAAACCGTCTCTTGATTTAAGAGGTCAACGAAATTTTAAGCATAAAACAGACCTATGGATGGAGTTTTAGAGGCCATTCTTTGGTTTTACACTACCCGCATTGCTTCTGAACGCTACTGCCCTTTAGCAAATAGTTTTTTTATGTAAATAATCTAGTTTGGTTAGAATGATAATCATATTTAAAATTTTAGATAATCGAAATGTAGCATAAGAATATTCAAATAAATTTCATACATATATTTCATATAATAGCAATATTTAAATTTTAATTGTAAACATATACAATTACAATTAATGTTTCTACCTGAATATTTTCTAGTTATGTCTAGATACTTATTATATTTAAATAAATAAATAAATGTTTCGATTTCGTTTATTGAGACAAGAAATGCTATCAGAAATCTATTTTTCAAAATCGATTCTTAGGAACCAATCAAGTTAGCGCTCTTCTTTATTCAACTCCAGGATGCCACAAATAGTTTTGTGGTATCTAATTACTTAATTATCATAGAATTATTCGATAAATATAGCTATTACCTCAAAAATAAAGCATTTCTAATGCTAAAGCAATCCAATCATAACATATTTATAAGATTTACTACTGGAAAATGGAGAAATACAAACAACTAAAGCCAAATCACTATCGAAAGAAATGTAGTCATACACTATTAGTAATTCATTATATATTCTTTTCTTTTTTTTTCCCGCAGGATGCTTGAAAATATTGTACACATACTATGTGATGCAGGTTATTTTTTACTGAATAAAAAAAACCTAAAATGAGGATCTGGAAGGAGAACTTCTGGACAAAGTTTCAATTGTATAAACATTTTTATTAATTACTTAATCAATTACACTGTTGAAAATTGAATTAATGTTTTTTATATAACATACTAGCTGAAAGTACCCTGCCCCGCTAAGGTTTAATATCATTAGGATTAAGGACAACTTAAATGAGTAAAAGTGAAGCTTTACATTGATAATTATTATTACTTAAATAAACCTAAAGAATTTCATTCTTAGAATAATTTCAATCTGTCAATTTGCAAAAGTTAATTTTAGGTTTTTTATTTTAACAGTCCTCCAGTGATACTAGACTATCAGCTTTTCTTATGGCTCTCATAAGTCTAAACTTCTCAATTTTTTTGTATAAAGTTTAGTCTTACTGTTTCTATTTTTGCGTACATATCAAGCATAAGTTGGTTGAGGAGATTACAAAACTAAAGTAAATATGCTATTTCGCCTTCTCGTTCCATCAACATATAGGTGTAAAAATCAGCTGCAGACACAGTTTTCTTAAGTCGTGTATTGGTGTTTGGGTCACGCTGAGGGACGTTAATAATGTAACCATCTTCTCCATGGTAGAACATGAGACGATACTGAAGAGAATCATATGCTTGATAGAACTCACTGATTCTTATCTTATCTGCTGTGGGGAACAATGTCTCGCTTTTAAACACCTGGCCAACAATCAAGACAGCAACTTCGTTAGTGGTAGGAGTATTGTAACAACGTCCTCTGTGAGCATTTGAAGGCTTTTTGTTAGCAATGATAACTACCTGGAAATGTTGTAGATATTTGGGAAGAGACTCATCAGCAACTATTCCTCTTCAATTCAAGTCCTTGATATACTTGTTATGTTCATGAAGTATTTTCTGGAGTTGGCCTATGCATGCAGGCTTGACATTTTGAAATCAACCAGAGCGAATGACTCTTTCATGGTTGTCATCACCAACAAAGTTTATATGACATTTATTTATAAATGACGGTTGCTGTTGTGTTCCAGGCATTAGACTTCCTATTCTGTGATATATACCTATCCTCACACCTTAAATGTTGGCATGAAATCTCCCTCTGTTTTCTCTTTTACTCTAAACGATGTTATTTAGAAACAATCGTTCTATTTCTAAATATTATTTAGAAAATGCTCAGCCTAAGGATGTTCGTAAGTAAGAAGGCTGTGCAAGTGTTCAGGATATTCTTAAAAGGGAGGAAGTTGGACTTTCCCGTTACTGCAGCACATGAGCCCTCGTCCTTCCATTTTACAGTATAACACCAATTTCAAGTAGACCGTTGTCCAATATCGACTGTTTTGTCTTTTTCATATTCAGTTTCTTGGTCATACTGGCTGTAACCTTTCCATTATATATCTTTCATCGTGTTTTGTTAAAGCAATACGTTTAACATGAGGATTATTTTCTGAGTACTTTTTTGAAAACTTTCTATGGATTTCAGGATGGGTTTTCTTATACTTCTGCTCAGCCTCTCTAAGTATATTTGGGTGATTCTCAAAATATGTGTGTACAGCATATCCTTTAACTTTGGTGGCTCTCTTTATGTTTGTTAAAACTTGTCTGCTAATTTTAGGATGATTTGTCATGTATTTCTTAATAGCTTCCCTGTTGACTTCTACATGTGCTTGAATATATTTAGCAGCCGAGTTCCTTAGTTCTTTGTTGCTAACTGAATCTGTGAATCATTTCCTACGCTGTTTTCTTTTAGATTGATGAACTTACATTAATGTTGCATTAGACTCATCTGAACTATTTATTATGCCCAAACATTTTCACAACTGGGCTACATTTCCTGGCTCATGTCAAATTTTCATGGCCTAGAATATAGATGATAAATAACAAAAAACTGTATTTTATAACTAAAAATATTAAAACTATATTTAAGGTAAATACACGTTTTATATATATATATATATATATATATATATATATATATATATATATATATATATATATATATATATTTTTTTTTTTTTTTTTTTGTTATTTTTTTTTTTTTTTTTTTTTTTTTTAGGCTTAAAATATTTCGTCATTTGATCAATGTACTACGATATCTGTAAAAATGTATAAACAATTTTTTTTTTTAACTAACTATTTATAATAACTATTTAGCCCCAAAGCTCAACTCTGTATGTCCAGATGATTCTAATTACTCATATGTTAATACATCTTTTGTAATTTACTGGGAGCTTTGAACACTTGTCTAGTAAATGTTGGAGAAGTCGGAACGGACAGAAGTTTCTTATTTTTTAAGTCGGGTATGTATAAAATAAAAAAATACTATTGTCCATTTGACCAAAATAAAAACAGCCATTGTCATCATACTTCCCTTCGTCTAAAGACAACATAGAACCTTTCCATAAAAGCAGTGTATATGAACTAAAATGTAATGACTGTGAAGCAAAATACACGGGAAACACTGAGTGATCAGTAAATCAAAGAGTAAAATAACATATAAGAGCATACAATAATAAGGCCCAAAATTCCAATTTTGCTATCCATTTTAATGAAAATAACCATAAATTTTATAAAGACTCGGGAGTAAAAATACCATATCAAGCAGAAAATAGCCTAAAATGAAATATTTATGGATAAATAGAAATAATAAAATCGTTAAGGACCAATCCAGGTTTTTGTTTAAATGACCAGATAAACATTTGCACTAGCCCTATTTTAAATTTGTTTGAAATAGGAACGGAAAAATCCAATGAGTCATAAGGGAAAATAGTAAAGCTTAAAAATTTAACCTTACTGCCTCCTTCCCCTTCCACGATGGTTATATTTTAGTTATCTCTTAGATCTTCTGAGATGAGTACTAATGTTTTATTTCTTTTTATACATTTTTGAAAACTTTGCCTGTTTTAGAACTGAAGATGAATGGGTAGCATTCGAAACTGGTATTCTAATAAAATAATACAAATAGAAGTGGCAATAGATTCATCACCCCTGAAAAAAAAAAAAAAAAAAAGATAGTTTGCAAAATTTATTATCCCTGTCTAGGTATTATGTGTAAAGTGAACTTGATATAAATTACCTTTATTTAATTAATTGCTAAAGTATAAAACAATATGTCAAAGTTTGTCACACTCTAATGTCCCTCATTAAATCAATATGTATATTTATACAGTATATAGTACAAAGATTAGTAACCTTTGTTCTTTGTTACTTATTTAATTTATATTTAGTACAAAAGCAATCTACATAGCAAAACTATTTACACTAAGCTTGCCTATTTGCCCTAGTTAACTGCCGTCACCTCACAGAAATATATTCATCGTTCCTATCATTACTTCAAATAATCCACCGCTGGCACGTAGCGTCCGAGCAATTATCAAAGAGATATTCGCTTTTTATTGGACGAGAGCAAAAAACATCCCCCAATCGGTGGCTTTGTCGAGGGCCGGATGCGGGTATTGTCCACTCGGCTTATTGTCAACTCTACAGAGATTTATTGAGCACGGCCCAGTAGCAATTCCATTCCAGTACATAATCGTCCCTGTCCCAGCTGATTTAAAGTATAACATATAAATCCTATAGTCGCAGTACTCTTAACCTACCATCTTGCAGATTATTTTTGGATGGAGCTACCGTTGTCCACTAAATCCAGAAACCACTTCTTATATTGCCAACTGCGTTCAGATAACTCTCCAAGTTTTTCCATCCCACCTTCTACTTCCCGAAACAATTTCTTTTCCCTACTTCCCTTCAATTTTCTCAAAACTTTCTTTCTCTTTTTTTTCTGCCCAGTATTCTTTAAAGTCCTGTCGCCCCCGTTGAAAAATAATTTCATCAGCGATTTAATAAAGTCATTACGAGAACCAGGGAAGTTAAATCATTTTTAAAATGAGTTGGAGCAGCATCGAAAGAAAAAAGAATCTTGATTCCGGCAGTGTCAGAAATGACATTGTCATTGGTAAATGGTCTGTGGTGTAGTGATGGTGTCAATGACCATCATAGAGATACGTGTGTGATCCGTAGGGTTCGAGACCGATTATTTTTAAAATATAATTTAACAATATATTAATCTTATACATTTATATACATATTTGTGTGTAGTTAACTAGCTTTCACATCAGGAATATAGGAGTATAAATCAGACTTGAGGAAAATTTTTATCATACCTACTTGACAACACATTTCCTGGAACCCATCACCTAATTTAATTAGGATTAAATCTTTCAGTGACTTTTTAGTGAATAAAACGACAACATAAAAAGTTCTTCTGTAAAGAAAAACCTGTTTTCATCAAGACCGAAGTCAAGAATAAATTAAAAAAACATTTTTACAAATTAAATTCACCTTCATAAATAATCAAATGAACATTGACTGAACCTCAAGAACCGTATTAAACATCTAATATTAACAGTCAAGTAATTATACGTATATTGCTTCTAGTTTTTATGGGTGTATATATTTCTACGCATACCATCTCCCGACATAACGCGTATTAACATTAATATTTGTATGAAAATGTTCAATTATATATAATGTGAAAATATTTTAAAATAATATGTAAATTATCCTTGAGTGAATATGAAATAAATAATTAGTCAATGGAATTGGAAGTTAATTAATAATTGTAATTAAAAAAATTAAAAGGTGAAAAAAATAAAGCTAAAAAAATAAATAAATGAATTTAAAAAAAATAAAAATAGTATATATAAACAAATAGAGGTAGAATTATAGATAAACTGTTCAATTGTTGAGTTCCATATAATCAACATGATCCACATTGATTGATGCATTAATCCCATCAAAATATTTATCATTTTCTATCAATTATATATAAGTACTTATTGATAATTTCATACAAAATAGTTTATTCATAAATGAATAAGCATTGTTACGGTCCGAGGGATAGAGGACCGTCCAGGCATCAAAAGTGCCTTCCTGGATGGTTAGAACCCACAACAAAAGCAGGTAGCCGAGAAGAGCCCAGACTTGTACCTGACTTGATCAGTATGGAATGTTCCATGAGGATATGAATTGGTTAGCCCCATCCTGAAGAGTCAGTTTTCAGTGACAGTGACTATCGCGTGACAGTGACTTAGAGTGAGTGATTGGTGAGTCAAGTGTCGGTCATCAGTCAATGGGTTATTGCCAGTGTTTATCTTGTGTCAGTGAAAGTAGTAACAGTCACAGAGAATCTTATGTGTATTTATAAAATTTAGAACTTAGTTATTTAGGATAAGTATTACATATATATCACATAAATTTGTGTAATTAGATATAAGTTAGACCTAAGTGATAATTGTTATTGTTAGTTTATATTAGATGAAGAATACAGTTGTATTTATTAGTTTCTTAATGAATTAGTATTTAATATTTAAGTGTGGTTTGATTATTCTCACCCCCAGAGGCTCGTAACACTATCATGTTCCTAAAATGATCCACTTTCAAGTTAAATTCTTTATAAATTATGTTAAATTCCATAGTTCTATGGAGAGTTTATTTTTAAGTGCTTTATGGATTTATTAATCCTTTTTTTTTTTTTTTTTTTTTTTTTTTTTTTTTTTTTTTTTTGTAATCTATTATTCTTCTGAATTTTTCACTAAACGGAATTGTTAATTTGAGCTGTTTACACATTTTTTTCTAAAAAATCTTAAAATAAAATTATTAATTTTTTTAAAATTTATTGAAGTAAGTAGTAACAAAAATGCCTTCTCATTATGGAAATGAGCCTTTTTTTGCACGCATTACAAAGATAGATGACTGTTGCCGACTGAAGTAAAGCAGAGCCTATAGTATGAGATAAAGTAGCGCTGGTGCAAACTACATAAGCCTTAGTGGTCAGACTTTATAAATTATGGAGCTTTATATCATCTTTAAATCATGACCCGCTTTCCCATTCATGGTCCCTCGGGTAGGCATTTTAAGGTGACCTGCTAATGCTATAGCTTCTTCCAATATCATTATATGTCTGCTTATGAGAAAACATAATTTAAATACATCAGTCAGCGTATTTACAAATAAATTATTTTCTGCGGACATATATATAGAGTTTTTTTAGCTTTATGTTTTAGTATTTATATAATGGGAAAAGAACACCAGACCTTCAAATTACTTATAAAGGTCCCGAGAATCTATAACTTTTCTTTGATTCCTAGTCACCAATCGATGCTGATGATATAATAAAATGAAATACTGTGCAAGAAAACAATATTAATACATAATATATCTTATGGTAAAAAGTTTGAAAATAAGGAAAATAAAATTTAGCAAGCAGTTAACAGGGCTAAAGATATATCTCCGCTTAAGCCGTCGCTTAACTCTTGAGTGGTCGGTTATAGCTGAGTTACAAGAAAGGTCGCGCGGATGACAATATTCATGCACTACGTTTTCTGATGTTTTAGCAATAGGCATCTTTTTTAATCCCTTTAATTTCAAAAATACTTTACAAAGGATAAGAGAATAAATTATGTACTTAAAATAATGAAATATAAAGAAAGTACCTAGATTATTATCAACACATACCAAGTTGAAAATAATAATTACGTGGATGACAAATGATATAATTCCCTCAGATAGCACTATACTTCAAAAATATCAGTAGGGGACATTCAATGTAATTATAACAAACTCACATGGTATTAAATTTGCTAAAGCAGACAAAAAATACAAAAATTAAAAAAAAGTAATTAAAAAGTCAGGTGGAGGACAATTGTTAGCCAACCAGAAAAAATGGGAATTACAGGTCGGGAATATCAAACATTAAATAACAGAGGTACTGAGAGTAATTACCTTGCCTCCCTTTGCAGACTCTAGGCTCGCCATATTCATCCATGCCAATACAAATACACAGTAGCGATGTTAAGAGCAGTGAACAACTTCATGTTTGTCAGCCCCAAACAGCTAAAGGCTATTCTAAGGCGGACAAAAGGAAATAGAGCACCTGGTCATGACGGGATACAAACAGTTTCTACTAAAGCAGCTCCCCCGAAAAGGAATAGCTCACCTCACGGGCCTGTACAACGCCTGCTTGCGGCTGAGATACTTCCAAGAAACGTGGAAACACGCTATATTGTATCCTCTCCACAAGCCGCCCAAAAATGGAGACAAGCCAGAACATTACCGGCCAATCAGCCTGTTGCCCCACCTCAATTATCTACGAGACTTTTGCGAGGAAAATTCAGTGATTCCCTTTGAACAAACAGGTTTCCAAGCACGTCTCAGTACTGAACACCACCTTATGAAGCTCCAAACTGAGGCGTGCACGAACTTCAACCGGAACACTGCAACAGCGCTGATCTCCATAGATTGCACAAAGGCATTCGATTCCGTGAGCCACAGAATCCTTTGCCGGAAACTTGAAGACCTAGAATGCCCCGAGCAACTCTATGGAGTCATCTCCTCCTTCCTGAGCGGGAGAAGTCTCGCAGTACAGGTCCGTGCAGAAACTTCACCAACTATTCCCCTCACCTGCGGTCTGCCCCAAGGTGCAGTGCTATCGCCTGTCCTTTTCAACATTTATACTGCTGATGTTGTTGGCAATAACTACCGCAAGGCGTCCATTGCAGCTTTCGCCGATGACATAGCCATCACCAGCAGTAGTATAAATCCCACGCGAGCACTACGTCAGGCCGATTCTGTCTGCGAAGAGATAATTCAACGGCTGGATTCAATCAACATCCAAGTGAATCCAGAAAAAACGGACTGCGTAGTGTTCGCACAAGTGAGCAAAAAGAGGGCGACATTACCAAAATCTCTCAGGGTGGCAAACACCACCATTGCCCCCTCAAACTCTATAGTCTATCTGGGCATCACCCTGGATAGAGGCCTTAAATTTTCCACCCACTGTTACAGGACACACCGCAAGGTGAGAACAAGAGCCCGACGCCTCCATCACCTCCTTTCCTCTCCCGCCCTTTCCCTCCGGCTCAAGATGTGTATATATAAAAGCATCTTGAGACCGGCTCTCCTATACGGTGCACCTCTTCTCACAGGCATCTCAGAGGGAACCACCAGGCTTCTTCAGCGATTTCAGGACTCGATGCTCAGGAAGATCGTCAGGACAACCACTCTCAAGAAGACGAAGCCCCCGGCTCTGCACGACTTCTTCGACCTCCCGACGATCCCGAGTTCATCCGAAGGCGCCACATCAAGTTCCTGGACTCGCTGCAGTTCTTTAGCAACCCTCTGTTCAGCACCATTACTCCAGCGCCACCTCCCGTCCGTTGGCAGAAAACATTCATTTTTTTTTTTTTTTTTATTTTTTTTTATTTCAAAACATCTTTATTCAGAATAAAATAGTACATTGATACATATATTATTAAAATATAATGTATCTAGAAAAGTTTTACAAAATATCATCCTTTTGGATGTTTTAATGTGATGGAGTGTTAGTTAAAAACATAGTGTTACAGTTAAATAGCGACATTCAGTGGCGATGTTACACTGAGATTAAGGTAGCAACAAAGGAAAAAAAAAAAGAAAAGGTTAGATAATTAAACTGATAGGAAAAAAATAAATAAAAAAAATAAAATTTAAATAAATAAATAAACAGAAATTAAAAGAGAGTTTTAAGACGAGAATTCGTCCTTCCATTCCAGTTGGTTGGCTTTGAAGGAGGATTTAAAGAAGAAAAAAGAGGATTGGACAGGGTAGGAAGCATGTCGTAAAATTTGATGTGACAACGTTTTATGTACTGAACAGGGTTTTCTAGATTAAATCGAGATGCAAAATCAGTCAGTCGGTCTGTACGCCAAGGGGACTGTCTTCGTATAGTCATTAGTGTTCTGTTTTGGAGTCTGTTTAATTTATTGATGGTATCTTGAACTAAGTGCCGAAAAAGAGGAGCTGCATGAAGAAGTCTAGGACGAAGGATAGCTTTATAAAGAAGAAGTTTCAATCGGACAGATAAAGTTGGAGAGCGAAAGAGAAGTGAATGTTTGACGAGTGAAGTTTAGACGATGACGGAAATGACTGGAAAAGGTTAGGTGTCGATCGAGGCGAACACCAAGGTAGTTAATAGATGATGCAATCGGAATTTCGGTATTATTAAGCTTGATTGGCTGAATCTTTTTCCTTTGGGATTGACGGGAAAATGAGAAAACTATGGCGTCAGTTTTAGAAGGGTTTATACAAATACCTAAATTGGAAAGGGAATTTGAAATTTGTTGAGCCACCGCTTGTATATTTTGAAGGGCTTTTGTAGTGCTGATGGAGGAGCTGTAGATCGCAATATCGTCGGCATAAGCTGATATTTCGACGCGTGGGTAACGAGTGCCGATTACATTTGCTGTGTAAATGGAGTAGAGGATAGGAGAAAGTACAGAGCCTTGTGGAACACCAATCCGAGAGGACTTATATGATGACAAGGAGTTTCCAACTCTATAACAAAAGGAACGATTTGAGAAAAAAGACCGAAGTAGATTAAAGAGGAAAGGAGGAAATTCGTGATGAAGAAGTTGAAGAAAAAAAGTTGCTCATGTTGAACGCAATCAAAAGCTTTTGTACAATCGAGGGAGATCATAGCAGTGGCGTGATTTTTAAGAAGAGCAGTGGTAACATAATGTTGTACACGTGAAAGTGAATGTACAACATTTAGACGAGGTTGGAAGCCTGTCTGTTCGTAAGGGATAATTGAGAGTTCATCGCAATGAGTTTGAATATGCGGGAGCAATATTTTTTCAAAAAGCTTTCCTAAATGGGAGAGGAGGCTAATGGGACGGTAATGATCCGGATTTAAGCCAGTTTTATTAGGTTTCAAAAGAGGTATAATAATGGCTTTTTGCCATGAGCTGGGGAAATGTCCAAGAACTGAGCAATTGTTGTAGATGGAGGTAAGATAATTTAAGGTTATGCGAGGAAGATGGCGGAGAAGAATAGCCTGTATATTATCTGGCCCAGGTGCTTTCTTAGGTGCCATTCGAAATATCGTTGCTTTAACTAATTGAGCATCAAACTGGGGTACATCGGAAGATTTAAATGGCAGAAAAGGAGGAACATGAGGAAGAGGTGCAGAAAAATGTTGAGCATAATGATCACAAAGAGCTTGTGCTTGCTCTTGTGCTGTAGGAAGCGGAGAGTGTAAACTGGGAAGGTTAATAGGAAGGCGTTTATGATAAGATGATCGCGATAATTTCCAAAATTTTTGTAAATTTTGGGAGGCAGCTGTTATTTTTTTTTCCCAGATTGAGTTTTTCCATTTTCTGTAAAGCTGGGAGATTTGTTTTGTAACAGAACGGAGAGCAATGCGGTCTTCTGGTTGATGGCATCTCCGCCACCTATTTAGCAAACGATGACGGACAGATATTAACCAAAGAATATGTTTCGGAGGTGTTTGTAATACTAAAGGTTTTGGTTGGAAGGTAGGGATAGAATGAGAGGCTGCTTCTTGGAGCAAAGTGGTGAAACGATCAACTGCGTTGTCTATATCAGCCGTGGTTGGTGTATCAGGTAAAGGGGGCAAGGAAGAAGGAGAGTTTTTGAAAAGAAAGGATTGAAATCTTATCCAGTCAGCTTTAGAATAATTGTAATGGAATGAAGAGTTGGGTGGGGTGCTAATAGAGGATATGTGATAGACTACTGGGAAATGATCTGAAAAGGAAATGTTGTTAAGAGTATAACAATAAGTAATAAGATGAGGTGCATGGGTATAAAGTAAATCTATTGTACTAACATGGCCTCGAGAAGACTGAAATGTAGGAGAAGAAGGGTAAATAATAGTTCCTGGAAGTTGTGCGATGGCTTTTCCCCTCGGATTGGAGGAAATATTATTCCACATTTGATGTCTGCTATTAAAATCTCCTATCACAAACGATGATCTTGGAACAGATTGAAGGAACTGGGTGAAAGGTTTCACTGGAGAAGAAGGACGAGCGTAAATTCCATACAGCTGATGAGGAACTCCATTGACATATAAAATTATACCCAGAAGTTGAATTGAAGGATGAGGGGATGCGGTTTGAAGAAGGCGATGTTTAATGGAATTATGAACAAATATGGAAACATCAGTTGTATGATAGGAAGAATAAGAGAGAAAACGAGTGTTTAAGGGAAGTGAACCAGTATCAGTAAGAATAAGAATATCAGGGCGTGCAGAAGTAAGAAGGGCGTGAATACCTGGAATGAAAGGAGAATGATTAATATTAAAGTTAACTACCTTAATCTCAACCATTAATGTCCATATTTGATGAGGCCTGAAGAGTGATAAGAAGTGGCTGAAGAGAAGCAGAGAGCTGCTGGATGCTTACTAAGAGAGCCTGGAGTTGAGTGACAATGGGCTGAAGCGTAGAAGTGATGGTTTGTTGTATTATCGGAGTTATCTGCTGAAGGAATGAAACTGCTGGCTGAGGAGAATGCGCTGAGCGAACATGTGTGCGAGATGGCTGCGGTGCCACGATATTAGGAGCTGAAGTTCGTGGAAGATTTGGAAATTCTTCTGAGGATAGTGGTGGCGGTAAAGGTGTTGTTGTAGGCTTGGCAGGTTTATTTTTTGCAACATTTATGTATTCCAAACGTCGTGTGCATTGTCTAAATGAAGCCGTGTGCTCTTGATTACATCCTGCACAACGAAGTGGGGAGTCTTAAGGGCAGTCTTTTAATTCGTGATTGCCACTACATTTCACACATTTAATAGGGCGAAAGCAGTAGGTGGAAATGTGCTCGAAGGATTGGCACAAAAACATTGGCGAATTCCTTCTGACGGTCTTTTTCGTGGTAGTTCGACCCTGTATCTCATGCGATTGACTGATCCGGGAGCCTGGAGATTTTCAGGTTTTACTGAAGAAGATGTGGTGACTATAATCTCAGGGAGATCCATTTTGGTTCCATCTGAAAGTGTTTTCTTCAGTCTTCGTATAGATTTGACGCCAGGAATGGCCAAAAAGGTCCTGTTAATATCTTCTAAAGGAGGAAAGTCTGTTAAAAAGCCGGTTATGAAATATCGTTTATCAGTGGGTCCGGATCCGTATGTATGATGGCTGATTTCTTTTGAAGTGAGCCAATTCATGATTTCTGTTCTCTCTTCAGTGTTTGCGGGATGTAGGCGAATGTCTCCAGAACGTAGTGAGGAGAAAGAGGCAGTTATATGAGGTCGAGAGTTGAGAAAGGTTAATAATTCATTCCTCGTTATGTTTGAAATAATAATTGGTGGAATCTTTGGAGGAGAATCAGATGAAGGATGTGTAGAAGCTGATGTATTTAGTAATGGCCTTTGGTCAGGATGAAAATAGTCTAAATTTAGATCGGGAATTAAATTTCCATAAGAGTTGGGAAGCGCTTGTCTTTTGGCTGCTGTACTAGACTCGTCAGGCGGCCATGGCCTCGCCCTGTTCGCCATGGCAACCAACTATAATAAAGCTTGTTAATTACCTGTTTGGAGCTTCAATCCTAACCTCTCCAAATTATAACTAATTATTCTTCTTTAAAGCTGTCTATAAATAATATATAACTTCTTTAAAATGATCAATTTATCTAATAGTTAGAGTTAAAATGCTAATATGAAATCTAAAACACTTCGTAACTTGAAGAAAATCAAAACAAACACAGAGAAATACTACAGCGTGTTCTAGCTTTCACAGATCATATGGTACATGAAAACATTCACTTGACAAGAGTGAACCCAGCTCCGAACGGACGGACCGTAACCAGAACACCACAACAGCCAATCAGGTCAGTGATACTCTCCAGCCAATGAAGTCAGGGATGTGACTATAGACATCTCTAGTTTTTTTTTTTAGTGTTAGTTTAGTTTTTAGTTTTAGTTTTTACCTTATTTAGAAAATTCAAGAATTGGGTGTGCCCCAACACCCATATTAAAACTATTAAGACATTCAAAACTTCCAGGACTCACCATATCAAGTTAGGCCTTACAATGTATTTTTCAATAAAGTAAAAGGCCAATTATAAATCTTTCTGTCCCTAAATCACATATCCTTGTACATAATTTTTCCATAGGGGCTTGGAACAAAAAAAAAAAAAAAAAAAAAAAAAAAAAAAAAAAAAAAAAAAAAAAAAAAAAAAAAAAAAAAAAAAAAAAAAAAGAGGACTATTGTCCTCTATTGTATAGTGCGCGCGACCACTGGAAGGTTAAACTCGAAAAGGAAAACTTTAAAGGAATCGAAAAAAAAAAAAGTTTTGTTTCTTGTGAAATGTAGATAAATACAACTCTATACAATGGTTAAATCATTTCAAAAATGTATTCCACAAAAAAACTAAATTTAAAATTTTTTTTTTCTTTTCCTACAATTTTGTCTTTTTCGAGTAACTTTTTCTTACAGCTTAAGCGGTGATATCTTATCTGCTGAAAGCAACAAGATCTGAGATAATAATATAAGTTACTACAAAATAAATACAAAAACAAATTAAAATTTATATTGTCAATGTTAATATTTCATTATATAGAAGGATATATTTGTATACAGTCATAGACTGTTTAGTTGAATATCTAAAGAGTAAAGGAAGAGTCTGGATTAAAGTAATGAGAGTGGAGGAATGACGAATGTTGTATGGGAGGGAAATCCAGAAATAAGATACTCTGCGAAAAAAAAAAAATAATAAATAAAAAAGCACGTTTGAATGAAGTTGTGTTAAGCATACTAGGGTCCCAGTACTATATGTGGGACAACCATTTTTTTTCGTTCCTACGGCTATAAAAATATAAGCAGCGACATCTCTTGACGTCTCGATAGAAGTGTCGGATATTTAGCCACTGTATTATACAAACCATTGCGTATATTTGTCGTTACTGTGGGCTTAGTGTGAAATTTGAATAAGTGTTCTGTTTATTGTACGTGTGAATTGTGAGTCATAAAAGAAATAATGTGAGTCGTAATGAGAAGTATATTTTGCTGAGGGTAAGTTGTGTTTTCAGAATTTTACAGTAAATTTATTAGCAATAATGTCTGAAGAAATGACAGAAATGATATAATTTTTTTTTTCCTTTCAAATACTGAATCATAATTTTTTTTTCTATTATTCTTCCTTAACGAATAATCACCAACAACACCACATATATTTTCACTCAAAAAAAACACAAGAGTGACGGATACTGGTTTTGTGGGAACTCAATGATGACTTTAACGTTAATGCTTTGACAAACTAGGAAGGTCACTGAGAGAAAAAAAAATATTTAAAAGACAGAACCAATTAAGTATTTTCGTCGATCGGAAGGAAAAAACCATTTTAATTTGGTGTTATGATGGGTACGTAGATATTTGGTTATGATGGATATCAATAGAACGAATTTCAATCAGCAGTTCATAATATTCTTCTATGATGTTTACTTAAGAGTTGACAAATCGTAATAAAAGGATTTGGGTGTAGGATTAGTAAATTTTATTTATCTTTACTAACTAAAATAGGTTTGTTATACGTTTTGATGAAATTATGACAAAGCCCTTTCTCTTCCGACTTGCAAAAAGTAATTATATTACTTAATTTTCAGTAAAATAGTAACGTTCGTTTTCTAGATCAACACTCTTTGGTTTTGAATTCCCTTGAATTATCAAATTTCGCTACTCCGAAAAAAATAAAAAAACTATAAATTAATCAACTTAATTACCAATTATTAATTGTTTGGCACAAGATATTTAAAAAAATATTAATTAAACTTTCTAATATTACTCTAAATTCTGTTGTCATGCTTATTACACATCAGTGGATATATGTAAAGATAAATTATTGTTCCCTGAAAAATATATTACATAGAGTTTTAAGAAGTGGTAAAGAGGTTAAACCACTAAAAAGGGGACTTCAGATGGATCAAATAATTATAAAATTTAATCATAAAATAATATATTTTCTTATAGCTTTTAACATATATTTAGAAAAACATTTTTATTAAAAAGTGAACACAGTAAAATATTTGGTTTTTATTGAAAAATTTACAATAATATTAAAAAAAACAAAAAAACGTCGTTGTTTCTACGAAATTTCCCAATTATGGTGGAATTGTGTGAGATTGTTTTTCTGTGAAAAATGTTGCAATTTGCCAGCCTTTAATAAAATAAAGTTCTGGAATTTTCATTTTTAAAAAATATTTATTCTTTTTGTCATATGATAAAATAATTTAATTTAAAAAAAAATAACTTTATTAATTAAATATATATTTCTTTTATCTCAATCTTTCGAAATAATAACCGTACTTTTTATTTATAGATACTGGAAACCTATTGCAAAAAACAAAAAAAAAACATTTTGTAAATGATTATACTTGTTTTCACGTTTTTTTTGTTTTTTTTAAATTCTATTATTTTACATGATAATTTACCGAATTAATCACTGATAATATTGCTCACCTAAGCTTTAAAGTGGTTTAAATCAAATAAAACATTTGAATATAACTGTTACAATCATTTCTAATAATTCAATTAAAACTTATTCACTAGGTAATGATTCAAGGCTTCAAAAATATTACAAAAGAATCATAAACATGGCGGTTATTTGATCTATATGGAGCTAAACTTTAGAGCTCTACTAAGCCTTCCAATTCTTCTCGTATCTAATTCTTACAATCCGAAATCCTTCGTTAAATCCTCAAAGCTCATTATACACCAAACAATAATAAACATAACAAATATGCGATAATTTTTGACGTCATAGCTTCGTTAGGAGAAGTTAGAAGGTAAACATACTAAAAGCCCCCGCCTTACCTGGAGAGTGAGAAATAATAAATAAATAATAAAAAATATCCATAATTCCCTACGAACTAGCTCTATACCTAATTCCCGATAGTCGTCCGAGGAGTCAGTAAGAAGATATAAGGTTAAGAGACCTTCTAGTGTAGATCTTTAATTGAAGTGCTACTAGTGAGTAGATCTTTAAAATTTTGACATGCCATTGCAATGATTTTCTTCAAATGTACTTGTAAATATTCTATAAATATTATGAGTAAAAATGGTTAATAGCTGGCGTGGACAGTGCACAGGACTTGATCCAAATTTCAAAAATGGGATTTTATAGTAAATTTAACCATCTTTCAGATGAAAAAAAGAAGTTTTGGATCGGAGTAATAGTTTAAACGTTATAGCAAACTATTTTCCGAGAAAAAAAATTTCAAAGATTTCACAACATTATGCGTTTTTCAGTGTGCTGGGATGAGTAGTTTATAGGACTTGATCGAGATCTCATATATGTGTTCTGATAGTAAATCAAAAGTCTTACTAAAAAAAAAGAAAGTTTTGCATACGAAATGTTGTCTACTTTATTTAATTATAGAATAGGTTTGTCGCAAAAACGCTTTCTTTTTGAGATATAGGCCAAAACCTAAACATAAATTGCCAAATTTTTGGCAAAACCCAAAAAAACGAAGTTCCGGGGAAAATGTTGGCCCGCAAACTTGAAATTCGTGTTTAGCAACCCAAAAAAAAATTAAGGTTGAGCAAACTAAAACTACAGCAAAACCATCCTCAAAGTCCTTTTTTTATTTATTTTTTGCTAATATGCCCAAAATAATATTTTTTTTTGCTAGCCTAATGTCCAATGTCGAAGAGTAAACGTTATGTATCGCGGTGGAGATAACGCCAGTCATGCAGTTTATACAAGTTATGTTGTAAATTCTGTGAGGCGTGAGTTGGATTTGTCGTCTGCATATGTCGCATATTAATAATAATAATAATTAAATCTTCTTATTTGTACCTGTTGTGTTGTATTTTTTTAAATATACGTATTTTTAGCCATTTATTAAAAAAAATGCCCTGTTCTTCAAAGTTAACGACTACCGAAGAGTTAATGGCTCTTTTTTTTTTTTTTAATTTCTATTTATTGTTATTGTTTATTATTTTTTATTCTTTATATTTTTTTGGATTTCCATTGTACATATTTTATGGAAAGATTGATTTATATCTATAATTCTTATTGACCCTTAAGTTACTCAAATTTTACTTTTAAATTCGGGAAAAAAAAAATTAAAAAAAATTATGTCCGTTAAACATTTGCCTACATAAAATGGGAGTTGAACGTAGATCGATTTTTAGTGTGACAATATGTATTAATAATGTATTTTAATTTTAAATACTGAGTAAATTATAAATTACTGTTCCAGAATACATCTATCTAGTAAATGTTCTTGGGAAAACTTCTTTTATTTCTAAAGTTTTAGAAGAAGTAGGATTGATGTTCAAAGTGTTGAAGTTGCCAGCCGTTCCCTTTAGTCTATTACCTGGAACTTACAACAGTTCTTCAATCTAAATTTTAACTTGAATGTCCTTTTATGAATTGGAAAACTTTAAGTAACTAGGTAGTGAAACAAAAACAGGCATTCCAAGTAAAAATTAAGATAACATTGAATTAATTCACTAGTTCGTAAAATAAGAGTAAAATTCATATGGTATACGATTTTAGTTGATAAAGCATATTCCATATTCCAATCAAATGCGGAAATGGTGATTTGTTAGTTAAACAAACAGAATTAATGATTTAACACAAATATCCTCTAAGAAATAATTCTAAGGAAATTCAATTAGTTTTACTTTGAGACCTAAAAAGTGCCCAATAATTATTAAACATACAATAGCCGCCCATTGATAATATGTAACGCTTAAAGGAATATATAATTGTATTCTCGAATGGCGTTAAATGTTTTTCTTAGCAGTTTCAGATAGGAATCAGGAAAGAAAAAAATAAATTATTCATTATTAACTATATTATTAATAATCTCTATAAACATTGTTCATGAAAAAAAGTTTACTAAAAAGTAAAAAATAATATTATAATTACCTCAAATCAGAAAGCACTAAAAGACAATCATAGAAATTATCGATACTTATATACATATTCACAATTTATGATCAGTTATTTTTGGAGTCGATGCCCCTACCAAGGTCAGTTTAATCTTGCCTTTGCAACAATCTTCTTTACGATTATCAATATTCTTTCGAGTACTGTTTGTTTTCGTTGACACTGACTCCAATAGTTACTCTTCAAAAATTGTGAATAGGTGCCTATATAAGTATCGATAATTTTGTTGATTTTTTTTTTAAGTAATTATTTTTTTTTTTACTTTTTAGTTCAGCTTTGTAAATGTAGGTTTAATCTTGAGTCGTTTTTTTTTTTTTTTTTTTTTTTTTTTTTTTTCTAAAAATCAACTTTATTATTTAATTTTTAGTTGTGAGTGAGTGTATTTTTTTTTTTTACTTTGTACATGTGGGCCATATAATTTTGAAGTCGGTTTATGTTTTTCTTTCTCAAAAAGCTCTATGTTGATTGGAATAAAATTTTTATGAGACCATTTCTAAAGTATAGTGTACCGATAAAAATGAGAATCATTGAAAATTCGGTTAAAAAAAGTTCCTTTTTTATTCCACGGAAATCAGAAAGTTTATTAAGATACACCAATTTCTATTGAAACAAACATTTAACTAAAATTCATCCCTTCAATGTAATCTTGATTCAAAATAGTTATGGTTTTAAAGTTATTAAAAGGATTTGATTATAATGTTATAATTTATTTTCTCTTATTTTGTATAATAGTGAATATTGATTTTTATGAAAAAAAACTTAATAATTTAAGTAGATTAAAAGGCATAAATAAATATTTAAAAGTGTGGTAGTACACTAAAAATTGATCGAAGCTTCTTCGGATTCAGCAGACTTTATTTTCATAGGAGTGGCTGTCACTAAAATAGACTATTTTCAGAACCAACTATATGTTGGTTGTAACAGGCCGTCAGCGTCTTTCCGTAATCAAAGGGGACCCACGAATAAAAAGGAAATGTCTACTATCTCCTCTGCTATTACTGTACTTAAAATAAATTTAGAATTTAAAGAGATGATCCACAGGCCACATCCCTACAGCGTGTGCTGAAACTTGTTGCAGTTAGGCATCTACTCATTTAAACCATCGGTTTAGCAAACTGCATAGTGCTAACCGGGTTCCTGGAACAGGTATGTGACCAAACAGCTTTCAATCAACATCTACCGCTTAAAACACGTGTATATTCCCGGGAACCCAGATTCATATGATGACTATGATGAGAATATAAATCATATGATGAGAATATAAAGTGGTGACTTACATGGTAAAGCAGACATTTATTGACAACCTTGAGCAATATTCACACTATAACTATAGAAATAATAGTTTGATAAGCTTGAAATTTACAGTTATTAGCAATAAACGAAATTTCATACTAAACATTATTACTGGAATTTGTTTTACAAGAAAATGACAATAAATAATGTAAAATCATTTATTGACACTCTAAGGATATCTTCTAAAATAAGTAGTATTTTAACACTTAAATGTGTAAGTCGTTGGATTTAAAGTGAATTTTTTTTTTTTTTTTTTTTTCAAGTTATGGTGTCAATAACTATCTGAGGTAACAATAACTGTCTGGCTTACCTTAAATCTTTCGGTGATCAAAGCAAAAAAAAGTATACGAGCATTAATAAAAAATAAAAATAAAAATAAAAAATACTCCATTAAAACCCAAATCCATTAATTATGCGCAAAAATGTCACGGCTATGAGTGTATAATTTATAGTAACGTTATGAAAATAAACATAAGATGCAGTTACCTATTTTTTGTTGATATTGTGAAATAATAACATCTATTAAATTAAAAGAATAAGTTAAACTTTTTTTTTAAGTTATCGATTTTCAATAACGTATATCTCGAAAACCGTTGGAAGTTCGACAAACATGTTTAGAATCAATTTTATAAGAAATTTAATTAGCTTTAATTTAGATTTGAAACGTATTTTCTAGAGTTTACTGTTTTAGAGATATTATCTAAAACCCCAAAAATGGAAATTCCTCCCCTCCCCCACCGTTACCTCACTCTCCTGGTAAGGCGGGGACTTTTAATATATTTACCTTTTAATAATTCCTAACGAAGCTATGAAGTCAAATATCATTTCATCCAACTTACACCTCTCAGTTCAGCACTCATTGACTGGACTAATGATAGAAAAGGCAGATATGTTAATTGGTATAATTTACTTGGTGTGACTTAAAAAAGTTTAAAGGATTTATAAAATACATTACAAAAAACAACAAGCTATACAAAATTATCCTTAGAAACTACTTCCTAAATTACTAAGAGGATAAAACACCATCATTGCACACATATTTTTATGGCTGTGAACAAATAAACTGCCCACATATCCTAACATTTGAAACGTGATTCTCGGTATTTTAGTTTTTAAACATGGCCAATATTGTTTTTTAGGAGGCTCTTAATTTTTTTCTTTTACTTTTTCTTGTTCCTTATGATGCTCTTCCGCAAGCCTCACTTTTTAAAAGCTTTGTTACGAAGTTCACAAATTCTTTTCACTTTTGCACGTATCCTTAGCCGTGTTCCTCTACAAGTTCATCGTAATGTTTTCTATGATATTTCCTTATTTAAGGATTATAGTATGCTTGAAATAAAATATTTAAAATTATTACGCGGATAGTTCGTTTATATCCAAAAGATAAAAACACGTTTACCTATCTTACTGTTCGCCCTGGAAATCCTCGGTCAAGTCTATGCTAGGGTTGGGTTGAAAGATAAATCAAAAGAAAAGTAAACAAACATGGCCGCAGTCTGACAGATGCGCACAGCTAACGGAAAGTATTGTTCTACATCGATACATTAAACACCAGAGTAATACGTTTTCTTTGCTTATAAAAACTACAGGTTGTATCATACACTATAAATTCTTACCAATGATATCTCCTTTATACATCCATTATTCTTTTTTTGAAAAGGAATCGAATTATTGACAAATACATTTTGAAATCTGTGTAGTCCTAATTAGTTCCCATAAAGAAAAAAAAAAAAACCTCCTAGCCACATTTTCTTAAGTATAAAATAATTTTATCAGAAACTTGTGAAAAACTCGTATGGTATCGCAGACTCAGAAACTACCTACTTTTAGACAAACATAGAGACCGAATAAATAACCAAATAGCGATAAATCAGACTTACTAATTGCAGTGCTAAAGGTTAAAACTTTTGAAGGCAAACTAAATAGCTTTTGAAGAGTATGGGAGTTACAAATACGATATCTTTGACATTCCTCTGATCTTAGCTTCTAGGTCATCGGAGGTAATACTAGATATTAGTAATTTATCCGAAAAGGAAATCCACAGAACATATACTGATCAATGTTTGAAAATTAGGCAAATACAGTACAATGAATACTAAATGTATTAAAACATAGTTTCAAAAAGTAATAAAGAAAAACCTTCAAACATTTACAGTACAGCTAAGATAAAAACTTTTAAAAAATACATTTTAAAACACTAAGACTCGTCACTCAATCAACCTGAAGTGCGTCTCATAACTATAAAACCGCTTGTTTTATTGTTTTTATTAATTTTAAAAGTTTAGTAAAAACTAAAAATTAAACGTATCTATTATTTTGGTACATTGAATGAAAGATATAATATGACATAAAATTGCTTTTATTGTTACAAATTTGACCAGAAACATAAATCTAAAAGAATTAAAAAAATAATACTGTCTCATAACTATAAAACCAATCTTAATCCTCTTATTGTGATATCTGGACGCCTTGCTTTAGTTTGTCTTTGTTTTTCAACTAAGATGCCTCGGGGTAAAGTGCATTTCGAAGAAGAATAGGGAAACATTTTGACTTTCGCCGAAAGAAGATTTATTTCTTCGAGAAATCGCTAGAAGGCCGCGGAGGCCTCATAGTTTGATGAGAAACTTTTTAGCTAACAAGCAAAATTATAGTAAAAGTAGAAAAGACGGCCCCAAGAAGAAGCTTTCAGTACGTTGTGAAATCATTAAAAATGCCTGCAATTCTGTTAAGAGCATATGAAAGATGATTTCTGACCTTCAAATGAATGTTTCGAGAGCTACAGTGTATCGTGTCCTAAAACGCAGCGAAGTTATTAAATGCCAAAAAATGCAAAAAACACCTAAACTTTTGCCTCGCTACATCGCAGCAAGGTTGGAATTTGGACGCAAAAATATTTCGACTGCTTGCGACTCAGTGATTTTTTTAGATGAATAAAAATTAAATTTATTTGGTCCGGATGGTAATGTATATTATTGGAGATATCTGAGAAAAGACCCTCTAATATTTTCTGAGAGAAATCGGCGGTGGGAGTATGATGGTTTGGGGATACTTTTTTTTAACCAAAATGTTAATGTTAGCATTCCCTTCGTTTAAAAGGAACAGTAAAGAGTACATAAATGTACTTGTACATCGATTGTTACCGTTGAAAACAACGGTCACAAGCAATTTACTTTTCAGCAAGATTATACTGCAATTCACACAAGCCGAGCAACCAAAGCATGGCTCTCGTCTCACAACATTCCTTTATTTTCTTGGCCAGCATGTTCTCCTGATCTGAATCCTATGGGAAAAAAACGTATGGGGTATCATTGTGAGAAAGATTTATGCCGAAAACAAACATTATGAAAACGTGGTGGATCTAAAAAATGCCATCAACAAATCAACAAGTTTTTGGTAAAATTTATAAAAATAAAAAAAAGTTTTTGTCATATTATTTCGTTTATTTAATTAACCTAACAGATATTTTAAATATTTAGTTTATACTGAATATTTTAAATTAAATCATAAAACAAAGTGGTTCTATAGTTATGAAACGCACTTTACATGCCATTACTAACCTAATGTATACTTACATTTCAATTTGTCTGCTAAAATAAATTTAAAAAAATATATATCGGTCATGCCTGGTCTAATAACTCGCCCAAGACAACGGAAAATCTTTTTCCTTAGTAAACTTTGGCTACTTAGGCTACGGCGGAATCTGTGTAATTGCACACCACTCCAGAGTGCAGCAGCCCAATAGTAACTTCGCTTACAGTTCACTCAACAAGGCTAATACTATAGGATAATTTTACTTTAGGCTACTTTAGATTTCTAGTTATTTCTCTGCGGAGTTTCTTTCAACGAGGTTTTCCCTTTTTTCTGTTCAACGCATCGAAAGCTAAAAGGAAAACGTTTTTCCAGTAACGAGGTGATCTTCTGAGGGCATAGAACAACGAAGCTGCCTCATTCGTAGATGAAAATTGGCAGAGCTGGTTTTGAGGAATGGAAAAGTGTATTGAATGTGGAAATTACTGTGAAAAAAAATAAAGCTGTTTTGAGAAACTTTATATATTTATATACAGCAGAACCTCACTAATCCGCCCCATTGAGAGGTAAGCTGCAGTGGCCATAAAATCGGTTTAACCCGAGGTATCTTATGTCGATGTTTTACCCGAGGAGCACATGTTTTACTTATTCAGAAGTATATTATGATTAAATTAAAAATTATATATTCACGTTTTAAAACCGTAACGAAAATAGAAACGTAATTTGCATACCCTAATAGACTAGTTTGTTTGCATAGAAATGTTTTAGCCAGCTATTTATGTATGAGCATCAGATATAATTACAGACATAATTACTGTATTGGATTTGATTTCTAGTGAACTAGCTCATTTTTAAGATCCTCTATAGCGAATTATGCTTTTAAAGTAGTTTTTAACACTCCAATACATGCGCCGTATCTGAGAGATACAGGGGCTGAGTTATGTAGGATTTTGTAGGACAGAATAGGTATTTCATTTCAAATACTTCTATTCCCTCAGCACAGGTCCTTCTACCTATTCCACCTAATATTGATGGCAGTAATGGAAATGAAGTTCGATAAATACCAAAGTGCTCTCTTTAATGTTCAAATACTGAGTACAAAATGTATCTAAATTCAAATTCATTTTTATTTTTGTGTTTATCTGTTTCTTAATTAATTTTAATTTTTGATTAGGAGTATTTACACAAAAATTGATTTGTTGTCCGTGTCACTTTATTTGCCATGTTTTGTTTAGTTTTACTTGCTTTGCTAGTCTTATTTAATTTTTCTAATCCCTTTTTTTTGTTCACTAGTGTTGTTCGTGTTTCTTATTTCACTCGTCCTAGTTTTAATTTTTGATTGAAACATTGCGCCTCTACAACCACAACACCTGAAACTATTGTCTTTGTTGATATAATTACTTATTGCCAATTTTATAAAAAAGAAATAGTTTATTCTATAATGAATGAGCTATTCTCATTCCAAAGGAAATGTTAAATTTTCAAGTTGAGTTCCTAATAAATCATGTTAAATCCCACAGTTCTCCATAAACATTTTATGGATTTATTATTTTTTTTTCTACCTTTTTCAATTAACTTAATTGTTAATTCGAGTTGTTTACACATTTTATACCTAAACATCGTAAAACAAAATGATTAATAGTGTAGAATTTATTATTTACCTCATATATTACATCACAAGTGTTAATGTACGCGTGTATTGGAATGTTAAGACCGTACAGATCAAAACCATCAAAAAGAAACAACTAAATTGAAAAAATCTAATAAAATACGGGCTCCTTTGATCTGGCGGCGCTTTATTGACATTTGTTATTTGCTTTTTATTCTAATGAAGAGTTTATTTTGTTTAAAATACTTTATTTTATATAAGATCTGTATGCTAAATGAAAACACCATGTTTTTTCCGGTTTTAAAAGTAAATTTTTCCATGAAATTAATAAAGAATCAATAATTTAATCATACTATATGAAAGCTGGTTAAAGTTTCTGTGAGATATGTAGTTATTTTTTTTCGAAGAACGGTGAGCGTTGAAGTGTTCTGAGAAATTGTAACCTTACTAAATTAATTGAAAATCAAGCTGTTCTCAGTAGAGATATTTCAGCGTTTATGGCAAAAAAACGTGGTTTCCGTGATAGAATCTTTGGGTTATCATATATCTGCAACGGATTAAAATAGAAAGGTGAGGTCAGCGGCATTTTTCTTCATTTTTGGCCGTTTCCAATATATATATAAATATTTTTTTTTCATTTAGAGGGAATCCCCCTGTATATAAACAGTAAGTATACGAATAATAAATAATTGTATTATACGAAGCATTAACTCCTCTTTATTAATAGTAAAAACATGTGGCATGTTTCGGGAAACAAGGTCCCATCATCAGACTGAAAACAGTATTTACAATTTACTATAATCACACTACATTTTCTAACATCAAAATGCTTCGTATAATACAATTATTTATCAATATATGTAACTCCTTCATTGAAGAATATACGAATAATTTTTTTTTTTTAATTTTGGGATTTTATTTTTTAGGGAGTGGGGCAATTAAAATAAATTACATATTTGTAGAACACATCCGTACAGTACTATACGTATGTGTCCTATCCCTTATTTAATTAATATGGCAGCCTTTGTTTTAGTTGACAAAGATGGTTATCAGATGGACATTTCCACTTTGTGTTTATTTTTTTCGTATTTTTGTCCTGAATTAAGCAAAGTTTAATCACTATTAAATATTTGGCAACTATTTAACTTCCTGGAATCAATCATCTAATTTAATCATGATTAAATTAGGCGATTGATTACAGGAAATTAATTGCCAAATATTTAATCATGATTACGTCTATCCACCTTCTTTTTTTTTAATCAGCTAAATAAGACCTTTAACAATGAACATAGAAATATCATAAATGCCTGTTTTTAGGAGAAGTTGTGTCTGATGATCATGCCATAAAGGTGGTCAATGTTGGATCAAAAGTAATGTTCCTGATATTATTATTTGAAAGTTAGATATTGAAGTTGACTGTTTTTCTCACTAAATGCTGATTTCATGTACCACATATCTGCTTATTATTATACACTTTATAATCAGATGAAGTGCTGAAACGAGGCGCAGAGAAGACAGACTGCAGATGGAGCGCCGTGAGGGGAAGCAAATATCATAAATAGACAGTCATACCCTAACCCATAACTGCTCCCTGCCAAGGCTAGTAAATCAAAGCTAGGTCTGGTCCTAGCATAGCCTCAAGTAGCCTCACTATCGCCTGTCACCTAGCAGTGGCACTAGTATTTGGTATATTTAGTACTCCTATTTCCTAAACTATCGTCATATACCTAACGGTATTACTGGTCTTTAGCTCCTTACCGCAGTAGCTACGGTTATCTTAGAAATTGTAACTTGATATACTTATTCAGTTTGATCTCGGTTGATACCTACTTCATTGGTCATAAACTAACTATTTAATTTTATGAAAAAACTTTTGCCAACACAATTTATTAAAGAATAGTTTGTTTTTTTTTATCTTATCATTAAGTATGTTTCACACTACTCTGGTGTCGATGTTGAGCATAATGTTTCGTCCAACTAAATTCGCATCAATATATTAAAGTCTAAAAAAGGTTGAATGCTTTGACAAGTATTTCTCCTCTAAGGGGAGTGAGTCCTTAGCCTTCTGGAAGCATCAAACTACGATCAGACCTTGTATAGATGACATTATCCAAGAATCGGGATTATCGATGGATTTTTTTTTTGAACATTTCAAAGACAATTTCCCCATTTTTGATCCTAACCTATTTTTTGAAAATTCATTTTTTACAAATGTACAAACTTTTTTAGTTTAGGGTGGGCAATATGTATTGATCGAGTAGTGTGCGTTATACAGCAGAACATCTACAATAGAATCAAACTGATACAAAACAGTAAGTTGGTACCATAAGATGTGTCTGGAACAGAACATTAATTTAACAAATTTAATTATAATTTATTTATTTGCATACGATTGTAGGTTCTGTGCATAATATTACAGGTTAAAGGCACCGATAACATACAATAAGATACAAAACACAACTTCAACAAACAAAAATATCAATGAGATTGAAAAATGCAATATAAAATTAACAATAACTAAAGTGTAGCAATGACGTGAACAAACAAAAAAAATTAACATTGATATCAACTTGTAATAAAATCAACTTAATATATATATAAATATATATATATATATATATATATATATATATATATATATATATATATATAAATATATAAATATACTAATAATAAAAACCAGTATGTATAGATTAATAGATGCAAAAAAAAATTATTACCTGATTAATAATAATAAACAATACAAACAGTGATAATAAAAAAGATAAAATAATTAATATTAACAAAAATAAAATATAAAAACAATAATATTATTTTTTAATTAAAACATAGTATGTTTTAATTGAGTGGTTCCATCGTTGAAATTTCAATATTAAAATTTCATTATTTAATTTATTTAAAAAAATGTAACCTTAAATTTAGATTTAACTTTTCTATTTTAGCCTGTTTCACAGTTTATAGTATAAACTTTATACTGTTAACATAAATAAAAATTTAGGATCATAACTTCTAAGCTCAGTTTGGTATGAACTGCTTTCAGTAGCTTAAAGGATCTTATTTTCACCAGAAAACAGGGAAGTATAAAAATCCAGGGTAACGGAACTTTCCTCGGGGCAGTGTGTCTCATAGAGTTCCCAATACAGGTGCTTACCTTTCCTAACTGTGAATAACTATTGCACTCGCCTTAACCCACTGTACCTCCCAATATTAACATACTTGATATAGATAAAATAATAACAAAATAAAAGTTAAAATAAACTGGAACGATACATTCTATAGTAAAATTAGAAGATAGGAAATAGTAACTATTTTAATAGAGAATATTTTATTCACGTGTTCATATATTTTCGCATTATTTTTTATTTTGTTTTATATATATATATTTTTTTTTAAGGTGGATTCCTTTGAGGTACCTATAGAATTTATCATTCAATATATAGTCAATATTAATTTTATAAAAAATATTTGCTGGTGGCAGCACCGAAATATTTCACCATATGACAATGGGTGTATTACAACCGGTGATTTTACGGCATGACTTTGTAATGACGATCAGCTTCGGTCATAAAAACATGAACTGTGATCACCATGAATGGTTTCCTGATCGCTAGAAATGCTTTAGGTATCATCGACTAAACTTTTATCTCAACTATAAATAAATAATAAAAATACCTATCAATGTAAACATATAGTTTATAACTCAATTAAATTATTTCAATACGAGCACTTATGACCAAGCGAATATACGAAATATACAAACTACTGACTTTTAATATATTTCGCAATGGCAGTTCGTCGAAGCTTACAATTAGTTAACATTTACTCATCAAAGAAACCAACATTCCGATTTCATAATTGTTTATCTGAATTATTTATTTTTTTCCAAATTTTAAGATGCCGTGTACCGTTGCATTAGTTTAGAGAAATCATTCACATGTTAAAAGCTACAAGTTCTTGTAAACATTAATGTATTTTAAACACTTCGTCTGTTGTTAAATAATGTTTTTTGGGGCGTAAGGTCTTTTATCTTTTAGTCCTTCTACCAACTAGGCTAAGAAACATCTTACGGTTATAGACTTACCAGTCTATTCCAGCCAGAGTAGGGAGATGAAATTATGTTATAATTATTAAAATTAAAAATGTAGGCAGTTTTGAGGGCACAAGTATCTCTTTTTTGTCAACAGAAATCAAGCCATTTTGCAACACGACAATGGAATAATGGTTGTGCCTCATATTGTGAATAGTCCAAATCATGTTGTTTAGATCAATGTTTAATTCTTTAAAAAGTTGAATCATCAGTAATTATAATGACATCAAAATTGAAATGTTTTAGCCTCAAAGCCAAAGTAATGAGTGATACCGGCATCAAATTCAATTAGGGACAAACAGATGGGTGAAAGTAGTGGATTTAATATGTAATAAAAAATAAAGCTATACTTATGCACAAAGACTTTTGTAACAACCTATTGTAACCAACAGAATTACATTAATAGACAGCAAAATATTCTACAATTTAAAACATCATCAATATTTAAAAAAAAAAAAAAAAAAAAATGTATATCATAAACATTTCGATGCCAATAGAGCGAATATTTTTTGCAACCGGGGTGTTTCTCCATGTCACACAAGCATTTGGCACCAGGTGCTTCCCTTCAAATTCAACACAATCATTTTTGAACTTAAAATACCACATACAAGCGGTACAGGAGTGATGTAAACTTCGGACACGACTAAATCATCAAAAGTCCCAACGCATTAAATTTACTCTAAGACACGAAATAGTCCTCCCGTTTATATCGGCTTTGCCCTAATTTCACAAAAAGACGAAATGCAATATCCAGGACTTATATCAAATAGGAGAATGACATGGGGACAACATGGTAAGAAAAAACGAATGAAACTAATGTACTCACTTTTCAGAAGAAAAAAAAAAAAAATACAAATAAGACAAAAAATGTTTATGGATTAATTTTTCAAAAAAATATTGCACTTCATCTTCCTCATATCCCTGTTTCTAGTTGCTTAGAAATATTCAGATTTGCAACCTTAGGCCCGATTCACACAGAACGGACGTGGCGGATACGTGCCGCGGACGTGGCGCTCTTGTCTCTTTCAGGTTTGTCCTATTAAAAAAGGTCCGCGCCACGTCTTCGCCATGTCCGTTCTGAGTGAATTGGAAGATTTGTTTAATAGGAGTGGCGCGGAAGAGACAAAAGTCTGCACCACGTCTTCGCCACGTCTCCGCCACGTCTCTTAGCCGTCTTTCGTGGCGTACAAGAAGGGACACGCCACTTCCTCACCACGAGTTTTTTTTTCTTTTTTTGGGTAAGGGGTGAATTGGACATAAAAACAACATTTATAAAATTTGATATTGGAGTTACATACATATATACCAACAATTAATAGGGGTGAAACATCACTGATTTAATTTTTTTTTTTTGGGGGGGAGGGAGAGGGTGAATCGGACATAAAAACTCAACAGATTTTCCCGAACCCCCCCCCCAATAAAAATTAAATTGGTAATGTTTCACCTCTATTAAATTGTTGGTGTGTATGTATGTAACCCCAATATCAAATTTTATTAATGTTGTTTTTATGTACGAAGAGACAAAAGCGCCACGTACGCGCCTCGTCTCCGCCACGTCCGTTCTGTGTGAATTGGGCCTTACAGTTGCGCATACATTTTTTATTCAATAAACTATATTGTATTTTTATAAAACTTGTAACATAATCCTTCATTCACTAAACTCTTTTAATCTTTTTTTTTTATCTTTTAACCTTTTATTTCTTACATTTTAAAGTCGTATAAGCATTATGTTTTTTTTTTTTTGTTTTTTTTTCTCAGCCCAAGACTTCCATTAATAAATTTTAACCCACCCAGGAGGGATTTGAACCCACGACCTTCTGGTTATGAGCGTGCTGAGTCTCTCTCCCCAACTCACTCGGCCACTGGGTCCCCATCATTATATTTTAATATACCTAATAAAGTTGATTTTTTAGTAAAATACTTCTTTTTTTTCTTTTATTGAGTAATTATTGCAACCTGCCAAAATTGTGAGAAATACTTAATATAGGTTATTCAAATGCTAGTGTAATATTTTATTTCGAAATAAATTCATCGTACCTAACTATGCACAACAAAAATTTTAAACTGAGAAAAGCCGATTCTGTAATGCGAGAGTCCCTTGCCGCCTGTCCCATTTTAATTAACATACATAATAAAAAGCTATTATGAAGTCTCAGGAAAAACCTTGGGAAGGGACTCCATTAAGCTACTTGAAGGCGGTGGTTCCCAGAGTAGAGTTTAGCGATTCCTTTTAATATTTACTTTTGTCCACTATCACTCTAATTAAGTACAACAGTATGCTTAGTAATTAAATCATATCTACTATTATTATTTTATAACCCATTATCTCATTTTAGTCTTGAATTATTAATTCCTTCTCAACTACGAACCTTTATGATGAGATAAAGTAAATATACTTAGCAAATAGTAAAATAGTAAAAATTAAAAATAAATATATATAACTTACATCCTACCCCAATTTAAACAGAATAATTCATTTTCAGGACTGTAAATAATTATAATTCGAAATGAAAAAAAAATTCTTCAGTGTGGAATTATTTTTTCATGAAAAATGAATAATTTATCATTTAATTGATACTTACATCAAAATATGATAAAAATTTATCGTGCCTTTAAAGTAACAAAACAATGCTCGAAAATCCTATATCTTCCCGCAGCTCATGATAATATTAATAACCAGACATTTCTACGTATCTATTATGTTGCCCGTGAAATATTGTAGGCTTCCTTATTTTCTTTGAATTATCCGTCTTTGTTATAAACTGTTTATATTTAATAGATTATGTTTTTGTATGGATGTAAATATTTATTATTCATAATATATAAAAAAAAAAAAAAAAAAAAAAAAAAATTCTCTCTCTTAAGCATTTAATTATTTGGGATTTTATTTTATTGTATATTATTTTTTTATTTGGGGCTCAACGTCCTTATGAACTCTAAACTACTTGGAAATAATTCAGCCATTATTTACAAGTATATTTATTATTTCGTTTTATAACAGGATAACAGACTACCCTCCTTATGTGTCAAACGATACGCTACATACAGTCTTACGTATTCCGACAGTTACTCATAAAATTTATCGACATTTTCATGACAAACAACGTGGACACTAACGGACAGATACATAATATGGCAGCAGTACAAATTCCTGATATAACTCAACGGATGTTGAAAAGGAAGTGGATGAGGGATCTCCTGGTCTAATCCCTAATAATTTAGTATCACGTCTGGAGATTGTACCACTCGGTGCTGACTCCCTCATGCCTGATCATGTTTGTTTTAATGTAACTTCACATTCACTTGTTGTCCGTTGTGTGCAGTTGTGAATAAAATTATTATGTTAAATATATAAATATTAATTTTAATAATTATAACATAATTTCATCTCCCTACTCTGGCTGGAATAGACTGGTAAGTCTATAACCGTAAGATGTTTCTTAGCCTAGTTGGTAGAAGGACTAAAAGATAAAAGACCTTACGCCCCAAAAAACATTATTTAACAACAGACGAAGTGTTTAAAATACATTAATGTTTACAAGAACTTGTAGCTTTTAACATGTGAATGATTTCTCTAAACTAATGCAACGGTACACGGCATCTTAAAATTTGGAAATAAATAAATAATTCAGATAAACAATTATGAAATCGGAATGTTGGTTTCTTTGATGAGTAAATGTTAACTAATTGTAAGCTTCGACGAACTGCCATTGTGAAATATATTAAAAGTCAGTAGTTTGTATATTTCGTATATTCGTTGGTCATAAGTGCTCGTATTGAAATAATTTAATTGAGTTATAAACTATATGTTTACATTGATAGGTATTTTTATTATTTATTTATAGTTGAGATAAAAGTTTAGTCGATGATACCTAAAGCATTTCTAGCGATCAGGAAACCATTCATGGTGTTCACAGTTCATGTTTTTATGACCGAAGCTGATCGTCATTACAAAGTCATGCCGTAAAATCACCGGTTGTAATACACCCATTGTCATATGGTGAAATATTTCGGTGCTGCCACCAGCAAATATTTTTTATAAAATTAATATTGACTATATATTGAATGATAAATTCTATAGGTACCTCAAAGGAATCCACCTTTAAAAAAAAATATATAAAACGAAATAAAAAATAATGCGAAAATATATGAACACGTGAATAAAATATTCTCTATTAAAATAGTTACTATTTCCTATCTTCTACTTTTACTATAGAATGTATCGTTCCAGTTTATTTTAACTTTTCTTTTGTTATTATTTTATCTGTATCAAGTATGTTAATATTGGGAGGTACAGTGGGTTAAGATGAGTACAATAGTTATTCACAGTTTGGAAAGATAAGCACCTGTATTGGGAACTCTATGAGACACACTTCCCCGAGGAAAGTTCCGTTACTCTGGATTTTTATACTTCCCTGTTTTCTGGTGAAAATAAGATCCTTTAAGCTACTGAAAGCAGTTCATACTAAACTGAGCTTAGAAGTTATGATCCTAAATTTTTATTTATGTTAACAGTATAAAGTTTATACTATAAACTGTGAAACAGTCTAAAATAGAAATTTTTATTATGAACTCCTTATGAACTCTAAACTACTTGGAAATAATTCAGCCATTATTTACAAGTGTATTTATTATTTCGTTTTATAACAGGATAACAGACTACCCTCCTTATGTGTCAAACGGTACGCTACATACAGACTTACGTATTCCGACAGTTACTCATAAAATTTATCGACATTTTCATGACAAACTACGTGGACACTAACGAACAGATACATAATATGGCAGCAGTACAAATTTCTGATATAACTCAATCGATGTTGAAAAGGAAGTGGATGAGGGATCTCCTGGTCTAATCCCTAATAATTTAGTATCACGTCTGGAGATTGTACCACTCGGTGCTGACTCCCTCATGCCTGATCATGTTTGTTTTAATGTAACTTCACATTCACTTGTTGTCCGTTGTGTACAGTTGTGAATTAAATTATTATGTTAAATATATATATATATATATATATATATATATATATATATATATATATATATATATATATATATATATATATGTATAATAGAAATATGCACTAATTGTTTAATTCATATTTTTCTAAAGCTATTTATTGATATTTACAACTCTATACATTATATAAAACAACTAAATTTGAGGAAAATGATTATAATGACATGCCAATATGCCATTATATGCCAACATGCCAATGACACATGTCTACTCACTAGTAGCACTTCCATAGTCCTACATTATCGGCCATATTTTTTTTTAGAAGCCTCGGATAATTATCGGGAAAAGAGATTGAGGCATGTTGGGAGACAGGTGTATCTGAGTGTGTATGGAGTTAACAATAAAAGGATAGGTATCTGGTTTGGGCCATATCAGCAAAAAAATGAACATAAAGATCTTTCTGGATAAGATCTTTTGAGTGCATATAAGAATTTATGAAGAATTTTGGATAGTAAGGATTGGATACGAGAAGAATTGGTAAGTATACTGGAACTCCAAAGTTCAACTCCGCATGCCAAAAAGGGTCTTATTACTGTCAAGTAAATATGTATTTTGTAATGGATCGGGAGCTTTGAACGCTTGTCTAGTAAATGTTGGAACATAAAACATAGATTTTTTGGGATTCTTAATTGAAGAGAAGTTAGCCAAGGGACTTAACGGCACATTAAAAAAAAAAAAAAAAAAAAAAAAAAAAAAAAAAAAAGCCACAGTTAGCAAATAAAATGACGTTAGTGAGTGGCCTATTCATGACAGAGGACGTGAGGGTGAGGATCTCAACGCGCTTGGTACAGACGGTTGTGGGTTCGAATACCACCTAGTGGAATTAAAATTGATCTCTAGGTGAGCACAAGGGATGAAACTTGACCCTCCTATCTTGGCTAGAATAGGTTGTCAATATGTGAGCTAACTCACCCTTGCTGCTATAGTTAGAGTTATTATTATTATTATTTTTTATTAACCTTGATTAATTTCTAGGACACCTAATAAAAAAAAAATCCAATAAATTCAGTTCATTAATAAACTTATCAAGTTTTAGAACAATCATTTCTTTAAAATCAAGTTTTAGAACAATCATTTCTTTAAAAATTGTTTATTTTTCCTTCATTTACTGAACAATCATATGTAAATGAGCAATGTTAGGATAATCAATAATGGCCATCATGCAGATTACTAAATTATGTAATTTATTTATTTTTAATAATTATAGGTTTTTAACAATAGGTAACTATTCACTGAGTCTCAATAATTTTTGAGAATTTTTCGGATGACGAGCCCACAATTGTTACCCACATTATTTATTTAATTAATTCATTGATTTAATTTTTTTTTTTTTTTTTCGGATTTGACGACCTTAGGTCATATACCGAGACCCAATACATTGGACCGCCAGTATTCGCGGTCTTCCCAATCTCCTTCCCTTAATATTCTCGCCGCCATTACCTCCTCAACTACTTGAATCCATGTTTTCCTTGGGTTGCCTCTTTTTCATCTTTCTTCCGGGAGGTAGTTAAATATCCTTTTTGGCCATCATTCTTGGCCCATTCTTCTTAAATGGCCATACCACAGCAGCTGTTTGGTGTGAATAGTGTGAACTATAGTGTTTTCCGCCTTGACGATACTTCGTATGGCAGAATTAGTCACCCTTTGAACCCTGGAAATGCGACAGCTTCTTCTCCAAAAATCCATTTCGACAGCTTGTAAGATCTCTGTGCATCTCTTGTTCCAACCACCCACATTTCCGAACCATAAAGGATTACTCCTTCAAAAAAGGAGTGGAAAATCCTCTTCTTGGTTTCTAGTGAAACATTTGGGCTCCACAGTACAGAGTTCATCATGCCAATCAGCTTTCTTCCGTTCTTTATCTTTTCTTTTATGTCGCTCTCAAGCGTTCCCCTGCCATCGATATAAACTCCCAAATACTTGAAGATAGTACTGCGATGTAACGACCAATTTTCTAATAGCAGAGAAGCTGTAGAGGCGTTGAAGGCCATGTATTCTGTCTTCTCCTTGCTGATTTCTAGGCCCCATTTAGAAATATTCTTCTTCTAGCTTTCTTAGCATATAACTTAGATCTTCTTCCTCCTCAGAAGCTAGATAACTATCTGATCATCAGCAAAATGTAGACTGTACAAAGTTCCTACTTTCCGATATTATCCAAAGCCCTCCAGAGAAGTTTTAATGGAACCGTATCATACGCTTTTTTAATGTCTACAAAGGCTAGGTGAACCTCACGTCCACATGCCAATTTCTTCTCAAGTAATTGTTCAATGGTGAACACATGATCGATGCAAGACCTTCCTGCTCTAAAACCTGCCTGTTCTTCTGATATAAATCCTTCTAGCTCTCGCTCCAATCTGTTCTTTAAAACTCGACCATAGAGCCTGCTCATGCTGCTTAAAACGGTGATCCCACGATAATTCGAACATTCACTCTTATTCCCTTTTTTATGTATTGGGATAATGTATCCAGCCAACCATTCCGATGGTACTTTACGCTGATGTATACACTGTGTAAACAACTCAGCTATTTTTATTTTTTTCTTTCAAACATCTTGGTCCTGACTTGACGAGCTCTATTGGGAGGTTCCCTGGTCCAGGAGCCTTATGATTTTTCATTTCTTTTAAAGCGGCTTTCACTTCTTCCACCGATATCGGCTCTGCATTAACATGTTCACTGGTTTGTATAACAAGGTATTGATTTAATTAAATTGGAAAAAAAATGCAAAGGTGTGGCAAGGTATAATTTATTTCCTTAAGTCACCATAGGAGCGGTGCGTGAAAGTAAACTACACCGCATAACTAAAAACATATTTTAATTGAAATAAAAGGTTTTAAAGTGATTTTAAATTATAACTGTACTATAAATTTATTGATTAAAATGTTTATAAAAAAAAAATTCTATTCCTATTATAGTAAAGGATGGAGAATATTTTACAACCCTAAAATGGGGACAGAGGAGAAGTAGACCACTCCTGGTGCATGATGATGACCTGGGCACGTAACTGCAGAAATGGCCTCACCATAACCCGTAAAAGCCTTCCTGTCAACGAGTCCTATATTATAAGATTCCATTACAAAGAAAAGGCTCATTGTTATCTTGATTTCCATCTTGACAAATGACTCACGTGGATTTAGCCTTATATCTAGTGACTAATTCGATCTATCGATTTTTATTTTTTTTAAAAATATACTTAAGTCTAAATCCTTTGACCTACTTTATGACCTTAAACTGTGGGGGACTAGGAAAATTATTAAAACTCTAACTAATCACATAATGTCTTCAAAAAAGCATGCATACTGCACCTCATTATCTTAAATAACAACGTTCATAATTATACCTTCTGAATTTCCAATTTATAATAGGACCTAATTATTTATCTTAAACCTCTGGTTCGATCTTTATCCTGCTTTATCCTATTTCTAAAATATTCCTTAAATTGGCCTGGAAAAAAGTCGAATATCAAACGCATTCAATCCTTCCAATCCAAAATTCTCCGAACTATAGTAAATGCTCCTTACTATGTTTCCAACAAAAACCTACATAATGATCTAAATATACCATACATCCTCGACCTTATACCCCTTCAATTTTCAAAATTCCATCGCAACCTTTCCTTTCACCCAAACCCACTAGCTCAATCATCATCCGCCTCCACCCATCCTGATAACCCCCCTCGCAGACTAAAACGGCAGTGGGCCCGAGATCTTTTGTAAAATTACTTATATTGAAGTTCTGGCAATGTCCAGCTTCTCTACTCATGCCCGGATTGATCGTTATAGCCCTCTCACTTAGCCTCCACTGGGTTTTTTTTTTACACCAGTGACGCAGCTGAGAGAGAAGAGCTGGGATCTCTCTGTACCTGGCTTGTCCCTTCACAAGTGGAGGGACGGGTCTGGTGGAGGGATCTCTAGGATGAGTTTAAATTGTAAATAGAGTATAATTGTATTTTTACCTATTACTTTTTTTTTTATTTATTTTTTTTAAATTTTTGTATTTCATTTTGTATATAGTATATTTAATATTTTTTATGCATAGGCTAGTTCTTTTCTCTTCTCTTTTTTCTTTTTCTTACATTCATTATTTACTTTATTTCACTATTATTGATTTTTTTATTTTTTCTCATTGTATATAATGTGTGAATGTGATCATACGTCATCTATATTACTTATTGCCCACAGTTGTGGCAGATTGTAATAATTACTCAATAAAAGGTTTTTTTTAAAATACTAAAAAAATAAAATTGGCATGGAGGCCTTAGGAAATAATTGACAATAGAGTCCTATGACCAGCTTCTTACATGTTCGGATTGTTTGCTGCCTTGATCAATCGCCTACACAAGCTTTGATCTTTCCTATTTTTTTCGGAATCGCGTTTCCCTCCTTCTTTAGCCTGCAAATGAGCGTTCTCCTTTATATCTACTTATTTTGAACTTTTTAAGGTAGGCTAATCTTTTTTTGTTTCATGATAAATTCAAATTTTTTAATAGATTGATAAAAATGTCATTATCATATTATTAAAATATTTTAATGAGAGAGTATTGCATTCTGCCTTAAAGAGACAATAAGTAATATGGCTGACTTTATGGATCCATTCACACAATATATACAATAAGAATCAATAAAATGAAAACAAAAAAAAAAAGAAAATAAGTAACCTCATAACATACAATACGAGAAATAAAGCAAAAATAAATATAATAAAATAAATTACAATAAAATATATAAAATTAAAGAATTAATAATATAAAAAAACAACAATAATATAAAAAACAAAAATTAAAAGTTCCAATTAAATTTCAAGTTTTTCAATAGATTACGAGGCCACTGCCTTTTTATCCTGAGAGGAGGATTATAGGGGATAATGGGACTGAATAGAGATTGTGCTTGAGAATTAGGGTGATAATAAGTTTTTGATGAAATTTGGAATTTATAACGGGTATGTATTCTAGGACAAAAGGTATATCAAGGTCATTATGTAAGCTTTTGTTAGAGACATAGTAAGGTGGGTTCGTTATGGTTCTCAGGACTTTGGATAGGAAGGATTTGGATACGTTGCTTGAATATTTCGCTGATCCCTAAAGTTCTAGTCCGTAGGTCCAGAAGAGCTTTGAATAGTCTTGAAATGAAAAGCTTGTTGTCTATTGAAAGCTGTGAAGTCCTGCATAGTATGGTGTTTAGTTAGTTGAATCTTCTCTTAAGTTATTGTCTTTTAAGTCTAGTATGTGGGTTCCATGTGAATCTTTTGTCTAAGATGAAACCAATATATCGCACTGTATCAGATCTAGATAATGGTTTCATACTGAATAGGACTGTTGGAAAGAAACTACGGTGAAGAGTAAAAGTCATGTGTGTGCATTTGGATTCATTAAACTTTATTCTCCAAACTCGGAACGAAGGGTGAGATACAGGGTTTGCGGTAGTAAGTTCTTAAGCTTAAGAAGCAAGCCAGAGTGCCAAACCCGGTCATAAGCTATGGAAATGTAATTAAAGTCAATTCTTGGAGTGTTTAAAAAAAAAATCTTGTTTTGAAGTATGCCATTGGGCATTATTTCTTAAATGACATTTTTAAGCATAGCAGCTACTTTTAACCTAGTCAAAATTGCAATGATTAAGTGTCTCAAGATTACGTAAAAACATTATTAGACATCTAATTTTTAATATTAATGTTTAAGTTGGTGATCCAGAAGGATAGAAACTATTAATAAACACTAACGGATAATGGACTGCATTTCTTCAATGATATTATCACTCATAGGAGTAATTTTTAACTTGGTTAAAATTGTTCAGATTAAGTGGTTGAAGTGTACGTAAAAGTATATTAGGACATCCAATTTTTAATTTTAATGTATGAGTTGGTAATCTAAGGCAGCGACTATTTAGAAACTCTTGCGGATTATTAAGTTCATCTCATTATCATTTCTTACAACTAAGGTCCTTGAATTCAATTTTTACACGTAATATCAAAAAGCGAAAGATCGACATTTTGATTCGGTAATAACTTAATTCGGTAGAAATAATTTTATTGATTTAATCTGGTTAAATTTTAATTGATAACCACAGAAATATATGACAGTGTGACATACCTCATTTATGCTACTCAACATTGTACATTTAAATTTTTATTATTGTCAAACATTCCTAGAAAAATGAAAGTGGTTTTATTGGAATTTGGTACAAATGGGTTCAGTAGTTTTACCATTGTACCTTCTATTGCGGAATGGTGCTAAGCACATATTGTTTGATTTTTAAACCTCACTGGGATCCATATGCCTTTACCAGATATTAAAAACTTTTTTAATTTTTTCATTGAAAAAAAGTCGATTTATCAACACCGTACCTATTTAACACCCCTTGCTAAATGGCGCTTGCAACCTATCATTCGATTCTCTACTTTCACTGGAATTCACTCAATTATCGCATTTTAAATAATTTATAAAGTGATAATCAGTAAATGTCATTATTGCGAAACCTTTCATGAACTATGCAGATGATGAAGTACAAATGTTGTAAAAATTGGATCGGCAGTTTTCACGGTAAGTGATTTTTTTATTATTTTGAATAATTTCAAGCTGCTTTACTCCAGTGCAATAGGTAATATTGCAAAAGACTCATTTATATGATTAAAAAGTATACTAAATTTGATAACAAAATTGGTGTAAATGACTGTGACAACTTCACCTTACATGGCTATTCATGTATATTTAACATATTAGAGAAGTGATTGTAAGCGGTTTGATCGATTTCATTCTGCCTCCACTGGATTATAAGTTGTGAACCAGCAATACGAGGAGAAATAAACGTCAAAGATATCCCAGAGCTCTGATGTACCTTTGAAATGTAAGAAAGGACAAGTTGTTTTGGGAGCTCCCAAACTGAGTGTAAATTTTGTACATAAGTGTGAATGTGTTTTAATTCTCTGTTTTTTATCTTATATTGTTTTCTTTTTATTATTGAAGGGTTCTTTTTTTATTATTTTTCTGCCTTGATCGTCAGTAAAAGAAGATATGATGTGGGTGTATTATACTATGATAATTATACAGGTTATTTAACAAACGCGTATTTCCTTTGAAACGGCTCATTAACACACTGTGCCTTTTGATCACTTCGATATGAATAAAGGGTAAACAGTTATATATTATTTTAGAAAGGTAATACCCCACGATACAAAGCAAAGCTATTGTTTTCCAGGATACATGATAATAATAAAGCGATTAACATTCTACAAATACGAACATAATTGGTAATACAAGTACTTTGAACGATACCGTTTACAGCCTCATTCACAAGCGATCTAATCCTCTTAATATTCTGGCTTCTTTTTAATTTTTTACAGTCCTGTTATCAGTTATACAAAAAATATTTAAAAAAAAAAAAAAAATCTGGTTATCAATTTGGTTTTAGATTATATCATTCACTTAAGTATAGCATATTCCGCTATGTCAAAATATTTAAAAATGTTACATTAACATTTGCTTTTTACTATGGGTTACAATTTTATATGATATGTCTTTTGGCTGGGGTCTACACTTTTTTGCTGTAACATTTTTTACATAAAATGTGACCTACCATTGGCCGCGCCGTTGTATTTTGTACAACACTTGCCTTATATTCTCCAAATCTCGCTTCTAGAGAGCTTCCAGGAAAATTGGCTGTTGCTATTCCGTGAAACACTCCTTAATTTCCCACCAGTAATTTTCCACTGTGATTGGAAGGATAGTCTCCTGATTGGAAAATATTTAGTACTCAGTGTTGCACAAAGTACAACAAGCGACCGCTCTCCTTTTTTTTTTTTTTTTTTTTTTTTTTTTTTTTTTTTTTTTTTTTTTTTTTCTCGTCCCTTTCTCGGCAATCATCTGTATTAGATAAAATGTGGGTGGAATTCTTTTCCATTTTTACTTCTGTTTATCTTAGTGAGTTACTTTAAATGTAGAATGTTGAAAATATTTTATTTGATTGAATCAATACAAAATTCGGACAAAAATGGATAAAAAACATGGTATTGTACTTTGTATGACCGCTCGTGTTACAGAAATTGGTGTGACCGGTGGAAGGTTTAAACCTCTATTTGTGACGTTTGTTTCACCATCAAATATGTAACGTTTTTTTCATCCTCAAAAATGTATCATTTTAACAAGCGTTTTATTTGAAAATTTAAAGACAACTATCTTATGAGGAATTTGATGGAGAATACTTCTTGTTATCTAACGTTTGTCGCCAGGACCTACTGTTTAAGAACTATATTGGTTTGGATGAAAAGTAACATTTTCCAACATTTTTCTTTGTGTTGGATCTTTTTCGACACACTGTAGCTCCGTTGGTGTTGCTCTAATTAAAAAAAATTGAGGACAATTTCCTCATCAGAAACAGTAGATTAGAGATAAACATGTCCCTGATATATTGTTTTTATCAGTCGGTAAAAAGTAGTTTTTTTTGTAGTTTTTTTTATAATTAAATTAAATTAAAGTATCTATTGTTCAAAATGGTTGTAACTAATATTTTAATTTTTTGAAATTCTTAAAAATTATCGTCATACTACAATATGATAAAATTAAATAATTTATTTTGTCTATGTAAAATTGTAAAATACTTAACATTAAATTAGATACAGTTTTAGATTCTGGAATAGAGATGAAATATACAGATACCCAATCAATACAACAAAAGCAAATCTCAACGTGCTTTCAACGTTTTGAAATAGATAAGTGTTTATTAACCGATCGTATCTTTGGCACATGTTTATAATATCCTGTTTTTATATATATATATATACTTAAAAAAATAAGACAATTATTATAATAAAGTGGTGATGATTTTTGTTACCTTTTTCCATCTTTTTTTCTTTCATTTTTTTTTAATTACTCTATTATGTACTGGAAAACAAGAATGCAAACAGTTTTTTAAATTTTACAGAACGGTTGAATATTGTGTAGTTTTTATTTTATGCTTCAACTATGCTAGATGTAAATTTGTTTCCATCAACGTAGCATTGTAGCATCGTTTAGTCATGTTCCATCAGTGCGTTGAAGTGACAATGACCTTTGTCCAACCTGTTAGCAGCGAACCGAATTGCATTGGTTAGCGGTGGGATAAGGTTAGAAAACGGATGGTAAGTGAAAAGAGTAAGAGGGTGGAAAGGGAAAACCTGAGGGGTGCGGGACGTAACAGAAAGGTTGCTACAATTGGTACTATTGTGTACAGGAAAGTAGGGTCTAACAGAAGCAAGGAGGTTAGGCGCTATGAGGGGCCTTACAGGGTTATTTTAATTTGCGAACATAATGTGGTAACCATACAAAACGTTCACGACCCCAAGCAAAGGAGGACGGTTCACATTGAACAGTTAAAAAAATTCCAATGGGACAACCAAGGGAAAACCAAATATAAGCGGGTATGGGGTCTAGGACTATGCTTTTTTTTTGTTTTTTTTTTTTTTCTTGTTTTTCTTATTTCGCTGAATAATTTTAGTTTATTGTAGTGAACTAGATGTAAATTTGTTTCCATCAACGTAGCATTGTAGCATCGTTTAGTCATGTTCCATCAGTGCGTTGAAGTGACAATGACCTTTGTCCAACCTGTTTTGTAGTGAACCATGATTGTTTGTGTTACTGTATGGGTATTGTATTGTTCTTGTTCAACTTGTTTTTAACCTTAGATCCCAAAGCGGGTCGTTGATTAATTTTTTTAATTCAAAAATTCTGTAATTATTGGTCTCAATAGTTCAGTTTTAAGCGTAGACTTCCAAAACCCATTTTTTAAAAAAAAATTCAAAACTGGACTAGAAAGGTTTGACTGAAATAGACAGAGGCTTTGTTGTTTGCATGGCCGTTTTCAATAAGATTGAACTACTTTTGGGAGAAAAAAAATTCACCTAAAAATAATCTAATAGAAAAAATATTTTAAGAACAAATCTCTAATTTGGACTTAGCTGGTTTTGGAATTCAATGTTTCGATTAGTGTATGATGAAATCGCGTAGATTGTTATTTATTTGGTTAATAGAGATAATATTAAAATTGAGGAACTTTATTTATTTATTTATATATTTTTTTTATTATAATCATGTATGATATTGGGAGATAAGTAATTGTTTTATTGTACATGTTGTTTTGGGCTTTGAATAAACTCTGACACTTAGTAGTTTTAGTTTGATTGATTTGCATATTAGGTTACATATATAAAAGGTATAGGAAAAGTATTCCTTGTAAATTTAACCAAAGATTTTCAAGGTCGAAAAAAAAATATTTTCAAATATTTATTTTTTTAAAATCTAAAATGGTTGCAGAGTGCTATTTGGTGTTGTGTTTAATTAAAAATAACTTACAGTAAATTCAAATAAATGTTCTATAAACTATAGAAATAGAAATAAACAATCGATTATTTTCAAAATCAACCAATGAACCAAACAAAACAAGTAATTACAATTATTAATTTTTTGAGAGTAACATAACTAAAAAACAAGTGAAAACATGACCTGAAAAGAATTCTTGAGTGTTACACATTAAACGAGCCTTGAAGAAAAAGTTTTGTTAAAATTATTAAATACAAATTAATAAAAGAGGTGCGGTAACTTAATACACTAGAATCATAGCTTTCGGGCCCTGCATTGAGTTCAGTTTGTTTTGGGGGCAGAAAATTTGTTTTCTGTCATTTCATTCGTTGTTCGATTTCAGTGTCAAGGGACCCTTTTAGAGCACCAGAATCCTCTTTAAAGTGGATACCTTTGATTCGGGGAAAGCATCAGTGATATGTGGATGATTTCGGCCAGTTCAACTTTTTTTACAACCGTAGCTCTACAAACATTACATCCTCAGCTAAGTACTTAACCCAAGATCATTCATAGTACAGTCATTTTTATTTATCTTTTTTCAGAAGTGAAAATGTGAATTGCCATGAATTTCGTGATTATATTATTACTATGCTATAAAAAGTATTTATTAACTTTCCGTTTCCTACCGTGCCAATTTCACTGAATCCTCATATATACAGTAAGTGTTATTTTGTTATTAAATTGATAAAGTATTACGTCAATGGCCCTAAGCTATTGTTTTTGAGGTAACTCCCTTACTTTTATGGCTTCTTGATTAACCGAGGAGATTTCGGTCCCAATCACGTTTGTTAATTGAGTTCCAAAGGTACAAGGCCTACTTACTCTTGAGTAAACAAATCCAACTCTAGCTAACGAATTTTAGTATTCTTTATTAAATGAAAAATGGGATAAACGTAAATAAATTATAGCTTAAATTCCACAAGTGAGGCTAAGAGCTTTTTTTTTAAAGAGATTTTTGTGACTTTGATCGTAGCTTTTCTCGTGGTTCAGGGTTTCTCCGAAATTTATTTATTCTATGTACGAAATGATTAAAATCAATTTTCCCTTCCTCTATTTTGGTTTATATCTGTTTACTATTATTAGTCTAATTTATTATATTATATTATAATATTTTATATTATATATTATATTATTTATTATAATTATATTATCATTTTTATGCACTGAGAAGCAAAGAAATTCAACCATTTTATTTTTTTCATTTTTTATTCTATAAGAAAAGAATTATGAAAATATTTATTAAATAAAATACATCAGTATTTACTCTTATTTTACGTATTTAATTAACTAAATTTTAAAGTTATAAGATTTGTATCCGCCTTTTGCTTTTATTAAGTCTTTCATTCGATGAGGTATTGGTCTGATATGGTTTTTATATACTTTTTTGAGGGAGAACGAATATAACGAAAAACTTTCATATACAATTTAAATTAAAATTTTCCTAACTTTACTTTAATTTAAAAACTGCTAGATTTTATTATGTTTATAATAAGTTTTATATGCCCTTTTTAGAATATATGGTGGTGCAAATAAAAAATATAATGATACTTTTAGCCGAAAAAAAAAGGTGTGTCTGTGTAATGGACACTCCCGTGTCTTATACAAAAATACGTTTATGTATCGGGTTATATTTTTTTAATAAAATATTTTTATTTGTGTAGTTTAGTATAAAAGCAAGGAAAACAAATAATCATCTTGTTACAATATAACTTATTCTATATGGTCTGTGATACGAAATGAATCTGTCTGATACACTAATGGCTGACAAGATGCATCGAGATTTCTGGTAAACGTTAAATCAATACAGGTATTACCTAACGTTGTTGGACAAGGTTCAATATAAGAAAAATTGAATCGCTGAGCATAAAGTCGGGCATTGAGCGGTTTTGTGAGACATCATCATTAAAATCTCTAACTGTATATTATTAACTGGTGTAATAAGATCAGGCTCGTAATTGGGTATACTTTTAACGATGTTTTTGGAGTATTTAAATAACTATCGTAACATAAACAGTTTAATTTCTGTTAACGCGTTGCCGGGTGGATATACACACCCGAGTACGATTTTGAAAATGCCATCGGCCTTTACGTTTAATAGACAGACATCACCAGGTTTTTCATTTCCAAATACATTCCCGAAATGTCAATGTTAACTCTATAACAATCAGTAAAGCTCTTGATGTTGCAATATATGGCGACTCCACCGGCTTTTCGACCTTGATGATGATGATATCGCTACCAATGATGTAGGTGAAATTTTTGTGTTCTTAGTGGTATTACAATATCATCTCAGATCAAATCTAGAGGCATATTCACTGGCATTGAATTTTTTATTCAATTTTTACTGGTTGTATCGGTAGAGATGTCTTCTGAGTGCGCTACCAAGCTTTGTGCATTAATGGCGGTGATAAGTATAAAACAATGCTGATCAGGAACTTTATTATTACCATTCGGTTGTTCTTGAGAAGCCCTTTCCAACCGTTTACGATCTCTGTATTTGGTTTTGGCTTTTCGACGAGTATAAGCTGGCTTTATATATTTTTGATATTTTTTTTATTCAAAAACCTTATTATATTTACTGTCACTACTTTAAACTAATGTTTTATATACAATCGATAGATGTTGACGACAGCCGACGATTAAAACTTAAACGAACATCGTAGCTTCTCCTAGTAAAAAGTTATACTAATTGTAAATCTCGATACGCAGCAAAATGATCTCAAAATTGCGGCGCTTCCCCTTCCACCGCGCACGATGCATCACTGTTCCTGCTTATCGTAATGAATTTTTCGATCTTTTAGCTATCTAATGGTATAATTTAATTGTTGATGTAGAAGATAGATTCGAAACTACAACACCAAACTGTATCACCCGATATTGTTATTGTTAGATTTTTCGGATTGCCCCCTTATGGTAGCAAATTTAAAGACGTATTTATGTCAAAAAAAGTGAAATTTTTCACTTATTAGTATATTTCATTTTTAAACACCTATATTTTTTAAAAATTCATTTTGTTTAATTTATATATATATATATATATATATATATATATATATATATATATATTTTTTTTTTTTTTTTTTTATTTACAGGATTATGCGAAAATATCACATCCCGGTCCCCAATACGCCTTCCCTCCAATATCTCCTGTCAAAACTGTCTTCCTCAGTCAGCCCTCTAGCCACCATTTCTTCTCTGACCTCTTCTATCCACTGTTTCCGAGGCCTTCCGCGTCTTCTTCTCTTCTCAGAACAGTATTTAAGTGCTCGAAGGGGCCATCGTGTCTCATTCATTCTCATGACGTGTCCAAACCATAGCAATCTTCTTTCACTGATGTTATTGAGAATGTTGATTTTAGCTCCTACCCGATTTCTTATAATTTCATTTGGGACCTTCTGTAACCTGGATATGGCGCAACTTCTTCTCCAGAAATCCATTTCTAGGGCCAGTAATTTATTTGCATTTTGTTTTGTCACCGCCCATGATTCTGAGCCATATAAAGTTGTGCTGATCAAAAAGGAGGGGTATATCCTCTTTTTGGTTTCTAGGGAGACCTTCTTATTCCACAATACACCGTTAAGGAGACCTATTATTTTTTTACCTCGAGTGATTTTGTTCTGTATATCCTTTTGGACTGTGCCGAAGCTGTCTATCGTCACTCCAAGATACTTAAAAGCAGTACTTTGTGGAATCGTCCATCCTTCTATGCACAAAGATGAGTGTTCCTCTAAAGAAACTGTGGGAAACCTTGGATCAAATAAATATAAGTGGAGGCCTAAAAAAAGCCATAAAAAGTTTATATATTGGAGCGGAATCAAGGGTAAAGATAGGAGGTAAGGTGTCAGAATCCTTCAAAATTACAAAAGGATTAAAACAAGGATGCTGCTTGTCCCCGACACTTTTCAATATATATGTTGAACAGGTACTAAAATCCTGGAAACAGAGATGCCGAGGGATGGGAATTGACGTAGGAAGTGATATATATATATATATATATATATATATCACTATATATATATATATATATATATATAATTTTCTACTTTAATTGTAGATATTTTATGAACAGAATTATTTCCATCTATATTAATCATTGCCACTGAGTGAGATCTTTTATAATTGTATTTATTTAATAAAACAGTTACTTATTGCATAATCTAATACAATATTATAGCAGCTTAACTAACTAAAAACATAGTTACAAGTAAATTGAGAGAGCCGTCATACTGTCTACTGCAAGGTTGCAGAGCTTAGACATAATACTAGTTGAAATAAATTTATAAATGTTTAAGCAAATGAGATAGAATATTGGCAGCCCGCTTATACTAATCAAGTTATCCTATGCTCTATTGAAGCACTGAACATTATTGGTTTGTGGTCCACTCGCTCCAGTGAGCTACTCCACCGATCTATTGTAAACAGTCAATTCCAATTGGTCCAGGGCGATCAATCAGTAGAAATGTAATGGGGTCTTCTTAATCACCTTACTGGTTTATCTTCTTGTTCTCTATTTTATTTTTATTTTATTCTAATCAGATACAAAAATAAATTAATTCAAAAGGTAATATTTTTAATAATAATGATCAATAATTTCATTGGTCCATTTTTGAGAAAATAAAAAAAAAATTATACGATATAACACCACCCCCCTCCCCATCGCGTCTTTGCCCACTCTCATAAGTAAAGGACTAATTTTAAGTAATAATTGAAGTTTTATTTGTCTATTGATAGAAGTCTTGTATTGAACTATGCAATTGGACAATATTTTTCAATGTATTTTCATTTAAATTTCAAGAGGCCTGATTAAGACTTATATAAAGAGTCCAATAGTACATTTAATCATCTTTTAGATAAAAAAAAAGTAATTTTTAATCGGACGAATAGTTTTGGAGTTATTGAAAAAATGTATGACAAACATGTTTTTGCGGAGAAGTGGGACTGGCCCCCAGTTGGCCAAAATCAATTTCGGATACCTTACATCTGACAAAAAAAACATACGGACATATTGTATGCAGTTTTCTCCTCTTTATTTTTATAAAGAAAAGTATTTTGCTTAAAATGCTTTACAAGTTACAAGCAAAATAATGAAAAAAATTAAAGTTTTTTTTCTTTTATTATAAATTTTTGTTGGAAAATTTCTTATTCGTGTTCAGCACCCCAAAAAATATAAAGTAAGCCATCAAAAACAATTACCCATAAACTTTCTAGTTCAAGCCTTATTTTAAAACCATCTGACTGGACTATATTGCTGACTCTATTAAAGAGTGGTGCTAAAAACAAAGTGGTTGATTTTCAAACTTCACTGAGATCCAAATGCCATAATAAATCTTTATTAATAATTTAATTGAATATACGTAAATTTTATTATCAATTCCAAGCTCCGGTTACTGAAGGTCCCAAATGAAATTATAAGAAATCAGGTAGGAGCTAAAACCAACATTCTCAATAACATCAGTGAAAGAAGATTGCTATGGTTTGGACATGTCATGAGAATGAATGAGACACCCCCTTTCGAGCACTTAAATACTGTCCTGAGAAGAGAAGAAGACGCGGAAGGCCTCGGAAACAGTGGATAGAAGAGGTCAGAGAAGAAATGGCGGCTAGAGGGCTGACTGAGGAAAACAGTTTTGACAGGAGATATTGGAAGGAAGGCGTATTGGGGACCGGGATGTGATATTTTCGCATAATCCTGAAATAAAAAAATAAAAAAAAATTCTAAGCTCTATATAACACTGTACTTATCTAACCTCACATGTAGAATGGCCTCTCAATCTTCAAACTTCACTGTTATCCATATATTATCGCTTTTTTAATAACAAATTAATTGATAATCAATAGGTTTTATCATTGCTAAATCTCCCTGGAACTATAAAGATGGTATGGTTAAAATTTGGCATTGATTAGTTCAGTAGTTTTCACCGTTAGTTATCACAAACGAAAAATGGCTTGTCTTTTTATATAATAGTATAAATATAATTGATGACCAAGTTGCTATTTGATTGATTTTGTTGAATTAAAAACATTTTTTAATTATTTATTGATATTTATTACTGTATACATTATTTATAAAAATTTAATTTGAGGAAATGGTTATAATGACGTCAATTACATATAAAGAGGTACTCTCTATTACCACTTCAATAAAAGTTCTACATTAGAATGTCTCTTGGCCATCTTCTCTTCAGACGCCTCGGAGGGTTTTCGGTTATCAAGTGTGAGGCAAAATGTGAAACAGGTGGATTCAAGTGGGTATGGAGCTTACTATGAAAAGAAAGCAACATATGGAGCATTAAGATCTTTATGGATAAGTTTGCTTCTGAAATAAGAAGGGGGATAGAGGATTTTGGATTGTAAGGATTCCATACAAAAAGAGTTGGAAGGTTTAGTGGAGCCCAAAACTCAACTCTGTATGTCGAAATGGTTCTAATTCTATTCTGTTCTGTTCTAATTATTGTCATGCAAATAAATCTGTTGGGAACTTTTAGGGCATTAAACCGGTCATTAAACCGCAGTCAGCCACTGGTCCTCCAGGTTGGGGGAACAATTACACTGACATTCACCCAGGACACTAATTCATCACACAATATCCAAAGGTCACAAACAGTACACACCCTAGGGCCACCTTCCCTAGGAAGCCACCCTGGATAGGGGAGCCAGTCAGGAGGCTCAAAGGAGGCAGCCCCTCCACCTGACTCGGGGGCAGTAGGCTGATAACCTACTCCCCTTAAATATCTACTATCACGAAACCTACAACAAGGAAAGCCGGACGGACCAAACGGAAACGACTCAATGCCCGCCTTATGGAAATTAAAATTGGACAATGGAATGTTTTATCACTATATAGACCGGGAGCTCTAGAACAACTCCTTACACAACTAGACAGTTATAAGGTTGACATAGCTGCGATCCAGGAAATGAGATGGACAGGTCATGGAGCATTTAGCAAGAAGAGCCACACAATCTTCTACAGCTGCGATGACAAACAACATACATATGGAACTGGATTTATTATAAACAAGAAGATGAGTCAGCTTGTAATTGGGTTTGAACCAATAAGCCCTAGAATTTGTTATCTCCGAATAAAGGGAAAATTCTATAACTACAGCCTGATCAGTGTCCATGCTCCGACAGAACCATCCGGGGATGATGGAAAGGACGCTTTCTACAATAGACTGGAACGACGCCTGGATTCTTGCCCACGAGCAGATATTACGAGACTATAATGCGCAGGTGGGAAAGGAGAGAGAATACTTGCCTACCATAGGCCCTCACAGTATTCATGACCATACAAATGACAATGGTATGAGGATGATAAACTTTGCCGCTTCGAAAGGACTGGTAGTTGGCAGCACTATGTTCCCCCACAAGAGAATCCATTTAGCTACATGGCATTCCAATAATGGAATCACATACAACCAAATAGATCATCTGTTAATGTGCGGCCGCCATATCACTAGTTTGATGGATGTAAGGGTCTATAGAGGAGCAAATATTGATTCTGATCATTACCTCACAGTCTCTAGGGTCAGAGCAAGGATCTCAAACGTTAGAAGCCAACGTGTGGCACAGGCTCCTAAAATCAATACTGAAAAGCTGAAGGATCCCGAGGTTAGGCAACTCTTTGAGGAAAATATGAATATCGGATTTAGAAACCTGCACCAGACCGAAGATATTGACCAACAATGGCAAAAATGTAAAGAGACCATGGCAGAACAGGCAGTCACGGTGCTTGGATGCCTTAGACCAACCAAGAACATGCCATGATTCGATGAAGAATGTCAAAGAGTAACCAAACAGAAGAACCTAGCCTATAAGTCAATGTTACAAAGGAGACACACAAGAGGATCAGTGGAAGAATATAGGTCCAGAAGAAGGGAGGAAAAACAAATTCACCAGAGAAGAAAAAGAGCATGGGAACAGGAACGACTCCGACAGATGGAATGCCTCAGAAATAACAATGAGGCAAAAAAGTTTTCTAAAGAAATTAATAGCAACAGAAAACCATTTAAGCCAAGAATAAATGCATGCAGAGATAGCGAAGGTAATCTGATCACCAACAGAATGCATGTTCTGGAACAGTGGCGGAACTACTTCAACGTCCTTTTAAATGACGTAGAAGAAGAGGAAGGACTAGAAACAGAGATGCCTCCGGAAGAACTAGAACCACCTGATATGGAAGATGTATACGAAGCACTGGAGCAGCTGAAAAATAATAAAGCACCGGGACTAGATGGACTCCCAGTAGAATTGTTTAAACATGGGGGAGAAGAATTTGTCCGATATCTATATAATATCATAATGGACATCTGGAAGACTGAAGAGATTCCTTCAGACTGGTTTAAAACAGTGATCTGCCCGATCTACAAGAAAGGAGATGTACTTGACTGTCATAACTATAGAGGCATATCTCTCTTGCCTAATGCTTATAAGGTTTTCTCCCAGATACTGTATAGAAAACTACTCCCTTTTGCTGAGGAAAATATAGGAAGGTACCAAACGGGCTTTATGAGAGGAAAGTCTACCATAGACCAGATATTCTCCATCAGAAATATCCTTGAAAAGTGCAGAGAATATAATATCCATACATACCATCTGTTCATAGACTTCCGGAAAGCTTATGATAGCATAAAGAGAAACGCACTGTACCAGGAACTTCTTGAGATGGGAATACCACCGAAGCTGGTACGTCTGATTAGGGCTACAATGAAGAAAATAGAATGCACAGTGCGAATCCAGGAAGATATAACTGATAGTTTTGAAACCCATAAAGGGCTGAGGCAGGGGGACTGCCTCGCATGTTTACTGTTTAATCTGGCCCTCGAAAGTGCAATGAGAAAATCTGGGATACAGGTCGGGGGAACAAAATTTAACAAGTCTAGTATGATTTTAGCATTTGCAGATGATGTTGACCTAATTGGAAGAACTCCAACTGATTTGAAAAATAGCTTCCTCAGCCTTCAGGCAGCAGCATCGAGATTTGGTTTGGAAGGTGAATGCAGAAAAGACAAAATATATGCATGCTGGCCCACGACTTGATGGGCAGGAGCCGTCAAACTTAGTTGCCGGAGGCTTTTCGTTTGAAACGGTGAACGAATTTTTATATCTTGGTTCACAAGTAAACTCCAACAACGAAATACAGGCTGAGATCCAACGAAGAATCATAACTGCAAATAAATATTATTTTGGGCTACAAAACCATTTAAAAAGCAGGACAGTAACTCGAACCACAAAAGTGCTAATATATAAAACCTTGATAAGACCAGTACTCACCTATGCTTCTGAATGTTGGACATTGACTGGTACACAGGAAGCACTCCTCCTAAGGTTCGAAAGAAAGATCCTAAGAAGAATTTACGGACCAATTTGCACCAATGGAACCTGGAGAATTCGCACTAATGCTGAAATTACGAGGCTCGAGGTGAAGAGGGCGCAGACTAGCCAACACGTCGGCCGACTATTCTCGAACAATTTAGTACTTAGTTTGTTTTTGACTGTTAAAGTAAATGGTCCAAGAATGAAAAAAAAAAAATATTGTCCAGAAATCTTATTAATGCTATCATACAACAGATAAGGAAAATCAAGAAGAGATTCTGAGATTATTGGGTGCATCCCATTCTCAGTGACAGATTATTTAGTGGAAAATTCTACACAATGCATTCTTAATATATTATCCGAACAATTGTTTTGCTTCAATGAACTAGTCATGCTAATTGGACCAGCTATAGTGAAGAAGGATAACAATTTAAGACTTTCTATGACTGTGGAGCGTTACGATAAGGTAAGATAAACCACAAATACTAGGAGCGAACTGATCTATCGACCGATAAACTATCGTCGTGTGTACGTAAGTCGCATTTAGCCAATACTAATTAAACAGTCGTCCGATAGTTGGCCAACGGATTAGTTTGATGGTAATCGGGAAGCCTATCAAACATTTTTATCGGCCGAAACTGACTCGGTGTAATGTGCACACCTGCCTACCTCTCCATACTGATTAAGAGACCGACCAAACTATCGGCCGATAAAAAGTCTGCAGTCTGCGGGGGCTCTAAACGCTTGTAAATGTTTGAGTAGTCGGTAATGACGAGCAGTTTCTTGTCTTTTAAGTACTTATTTTAAAAATAATAAAATAAGTTTCCTTGTTTGTATAACTTCACGGTTTTCTATAAGTTATCATTCTCAGAGAAACATGTGATAAAATTATGACAAAGCGAGGAGTCAATTAGCATGCACAGTTGCAAAAGTCCAGAACTGAGTAAATGTACCGATTTTTTTTTTTTTATTATATAAAATATATTCATATTTATTAAAAGTGTTTTAATATATGAATTTAGATCATTAAATATGACTCACTAATTACTTTATCCGTTTAAATCTTATCAAATATCTAAATTTCGAAACATTAAAATAATTAAAATTGATTGGCTCAGTTTAGAACCAATTTAGTTTATTTATATGTGGCTTTGCATATATACATAAACATGTCTATACGCGTCGGGATTACTACAGAGAAGCAATGTAGCTTTGTTTATTACTCAGTCTAATTGGGTACAGCTCAGCAGTTGGATTAAATGGTCCAACTTTGCAAATTTATATTTAATAAAAACATTAAACGGATATTCAAAGGATATTAGAGAAACTCTTATATAATTATAAATAGGAAAGAAACAAGATTAAGCGATAGAATATTGTAATCGCAATAATACCATGGCGATAATTAGAAACATAAATTTTTAACTAGCTATTTTAGAGCTTATTTCATAACATGTTTCTTCATAGCCTAAATGATTCATGTAACTTTATGTAACAAACCATTTATAATGCTAGTAAGCTACTTGAATGGCAGGCATTATTTGCTCGGGACTGACTGTATTATTGTCGTTCCACTTCAGTGTCTCATTCCGTTTAAATATTTCATCACGTTATGCAAACTTCTCTAGCCTTGTATTGTGATGTTTGTTTTATAATTCCCTTTGTTGTATTTACCGAAGATCTTGAGTCAATAATAAATAATCCGAGAATCAGAGCCTTAGATCTTAGATAATGATTTCAATCTGCCTTTCATCCTCAACTTCATATTTCTTATAATTCTTAGAATTCCAAGGCTCAACTATTATACATTTATAAATGTTTAAATCACCCTCTCCGATTTTTAAACTGTGAATTTTGATTCCTTGTCAAGGAATTTGAATAGTCATTTTCTCCATTTTTCGTCCAAGGCAACAACTCTCACTGTGTCTTCAGAAAATAATATAATAAATAAGTTAACTAATCTAATGTAATTACAATATTTTTTTTACAATAGAATTGATGAATTAATTGCCACTTTTATTGGAATTATTTTATTTGGAAACTAGTTTCGAATGTTAAACATCTATCATCAGTTCTAAAACGTACATCTTTTTTTTTTAAACAACAGCACTTTGTTACCTAGATTATACGAATTAAAGATTTTAAAAAATGTAAGACATGAAATTAAATATATTAGTACTGACCTAAAAAGGCGTACTTGAAAGATATGAAGAGTAGAAGAGGTGGAGGAAAGGGTCAGGTAGGTTGAACCGTTTAGTTTTTCCTATGACTGAAAGGTTCATGGTTTATTTCGTTCTTATTGGAAACAAATTAAAATATTTATTTGGTAATAAAACAAAAATTAGATTTATTTTGAACCCAAATCCCAGCAAATAACCTTTACCCTCTGTCGAAAACCTAACTCATCCTGTCCTCCAGTATACTTTAATAGTGTACCGCTAATGTGGAACAAATACAATACCATGGATTTTATATAGACAAGAGACTTATCTGGAACCCTCATACAATATTGAGAAGAAAAGAAGCTGCACGTTGATTTCGGCTGCTACAACTCTTACTTGACAAACGTTCAAATCTTCCGATTCACTACGAAAAAACTCATCTGTATGATGATTATCAGACCTATTTGGACTTAAGGTATAGAGCTATGGGAATCCACTAAACTATCGAATTCTTCCCGCACCCAATCACTCTAATCCAAAATCATTTGAAAAATCCTTAATGCTCCTTACTTTATCACAAATGAACTGATCCACAATGACCTTAATATCGCACATGTCGTTGATTTGGCTCGAATCAGATACCTCTCCTTTCATAATAAACTTACTCGTCATCCAAATCCACCTGTTGAATAACTTGCTTCCCATACCATTTCTGGCAATCCTCCGATGCATCTGAAAAGAAGATGGCCTCGGGATCTTCTTCTTTTGTAAATATTTCATTAGAGTACTACCGATGGGTAGTCCCTCTACAAGTTTTATTTATGTCATTATATCTCATGTATACCACATATTTACTAGATGTGGTTTCTAATACAGTTGTAAATTTTTATATATCAAAAAAATAAATAAATAAAAAAATTTGAACCTTGCAAGATTTAAACCTAATTCCCTTAATTAATTCCCGTCTTTGGTGGATACTGGGCCGTAATATGAGATCAAAATATATTTTTTTGGGATAGCTTTGTCATCTGGAGTTGTTCATTATATATCATTCATAGTTTATAAATTTGTTTTTAAAATATTTTTGATCGATTAAGATTTTAGCTTAGAACGAGGTAACAGTTCGGCGAATTTTTCTTCAACATCTAGTATGGGAATTACTGACAGGACAACTTCAGATGAGAAGAAAAATACCCTTCACTCAGTAATGTTGGTCTAATTGCAGGAAATCTCATTTGCTGATTCTGATGTTGATGTAGAGGAAGATGGAACGTCTGTATCAGAACCTACTTCACCTGTCATAATGAATAGATGTCAACATTGTAGGTAGTATTTATGCTAAGGTGCACATTGCTCGTTTATTTGGAAAATGTAACTCAAAAACAGCAGGCGCCTACTTATCTACCGTGCTAACACGGGAGGTCGTATCAACCGAAGTTGTCGTAAAGAGAAAAATTACCTCAAAGTTTTATACCTTTTATTACGATCTCTGTCAGACGTTATAGAATAGAATCGATTTTTTTTTTTTTTTTACTGTTTAGGATTTTCGTATGAGTTTCGCAATAAAAAATATATAAAATTTAGTATTTCATTAAGAAAAGAGACCTTTTTGGCTTTTTAGTTTAATATTATGTCAGAAAATTATTACTGGGAAACTTTTAAATTTCGGTATGTTTTTATAAATCTTATAGTAAATTGATGAGTTCAGTTAGAATTTTATTATTTTGAATCACTTTCATAATGCATTGGAATAAATCAAAATAAAAATCTCAATTTCGACAATTTTGGTCGGTATGGCGTTCTTTCTTAGCAAAGCAGTTAAGCTCTGTATTGATGCACGACTAGTGGAGTGGTTTATATTAGTGAGACAATATTTTATTTTTTTTAAAAACGAGTATCCAATCCTTACAACCCAAAATCCTTCGAAAAATCCTCAATGCTCTTTACTTTGTGACCAATAAACTTATCCATAAAGATCTTAATGTTCCATATGTTTCTGATTTAGCCCAAACCAGATACTTATCCTTCCATATTAAGCTCCATAACCACTCCGATCCACAAGTCTCTCAACTTGCCTCCTCCTCCATCCTGATAATCCTCCGAGGCGTTTGAAAAGAAGATGGCCTAGAGACCTTTTAGTGTAGATTTTATCGAAGTGCTACCAGTGAGTAGTTCTTCACCAAGTTATTTACATGCCAATGTATTCACAGTCAACACATTTACTTGTTGTATATTATTTTGTACAGTTGTAAATATCAATAAATAAATAAAAAAAAAACGAAGAAGTAGGAAAAACCGCTGCCTGTTTTTTTTAGAGTGTATCATAACCCTTATAATTGTCTTCAAAGTTAATTGTTACTTATCTGAAAAACTAAAATTATATTAAGTGTAAACTTAATATAATTAATTAATTTATTCATTTAGTGTTACCCTATCCAACATCGCAACTGGTTCACAACTCAATGATTACTTACTACACACACATGATACATAAATGGTATATATGTATGTGGGTATTTATATATATTATTATTTTGGTGTTGTATCTATTTCACAGAGCGATATATTTCATTGCTAAGACACACCGAGGGGTTGTTGACCCAGCAATAGGACAGAGCTAGAGATATAGACCGGAATATAGTTCCGCTACATATTACCTCCTTCCATGAGGGCAGTTCATATTCCCACAGAAAGGAAATCTTGCCGCTCAGAAACGTAAACATGTTTTTCTAAAATATGATTCATAAGGATGAGTTCTTCCAGATTTATTTCTTTGAATCACCACACTGTATTTTTTTTTCGATGTGTACAGCATGTTTTAACTAAAATTCAACGTTTAGAAATTAAATTAACGAAAATGAATAGGGATATTGTCAATTGTTTGGTATTTGTCTAGCATTTTTATACTATTTTTTCTTATAAACTGCTTTAATATTTAAGGCATATCAGTATGCTTTAACTGCAGGAAAATTATATCAAAAAAATAAAATAAATAAATAAAATGAAACTTAAAAAAAAAGTAATACTTTGTATAACGGTGTTTGTAAGCCAGACCTTGTCTGCATATATTAGGCATACTGTTTATAATTTCACAGATTTCTTGAGAAATTATACTTCTTAGAAGTTGCAATGCTACACTAAGCTGTTAAAGTCAGGCTGCTGGTAGTAATTCAAGAGCATTCGTTGCAACACGTTTCACGGGTCTATTGCTGCAAGTTTGCTCAATATAGATATTATAGATATTAGGCAAACTTCTCGCAAACGATTACGAACTATTTTTAATATAGATTTTGAATTATGAATGACCTACTTCATTGTCATTTTTCTCTATTGTCCCCAAACCTTAATACTATTGAGCATACCATATGTGTTGCAGATAAGGCTCTTGAATCACCATTCGCAGCCAGTTGAACTTCCACTACTAAGTGCTGCATTGCAACATCTGGGGAACGGAATTCCTCATCAATACATTATTAACATTATGCCTGATGGAACATCACATATTAACATTATGTTAATATTAACATTATCACTGATTTAATTTTTTATTTTTTTTTCGGGGGGGGGGCGAGGGTGAATCGGACATAAAAACAACTTTTATGAAATTTGATATTGGAGTTACATAAATATATACGAACAATTTAATAGGGGTGAATCATCACTCATTTAATTTTTTTTTTTTTTGGGGGGGGGTGAGGGTGAATCGGACATAAAAACAACTTTGATGAAATTTGATATTGGAGTTACATACATATACACCAACAATTTAATAGGGGTGAAACATTACCAATTTACTTTTTTTGGGGGGGTAGCGGGTTTTTTGGGAAAACCTGTCGAGTTTTTTTATGTCCAATTCCCCCCCCCCACCATTCTCCCCCCCCCCCCAAAAAAAAAAAGTAAATCAGTGATATTTCACCCCTATGAAATTGTTGGTCCATAGTTATGTAACTCCAATATAAAATTTTATGAAAATCGGTTGAGTTGTATTTATATCCGATTCACCCTCTCCCCCCCCCCCCAAAAAAATAAATAAATATGATGATTCAACCCCATAAAATTGTTGATATATATTTATATAACTCCACTTTCAAATTTTATCAAAGTTGTTCTTATGTCCGATTCACCCTCGCCCCCCGAAAAAAAAAATAATAAATAAAATCAGTGATGTTTCACCCCTATTGAATTGTTGGTATATATGGATATAACTCCAATATCAAATTTTATTGATGTTATTTTTATGTCCGAAGTGACAAAAGCGACACGACTCCGCCACGTCCTGTGTTTGAATTGGTTTCTGTGTGAATTGGGCCTAATACGGCAAGTGCGGGCCCTAGCTATCTAGAAAGGACGGGAAAAGGCATTACAAAAACATATATATGATTTTTATTAAGAACTAATTTATGTGTTATGAAAGAATTTCTTCTTACATTAAAGATACGTATGCATTGAGCAAATATAGTATGTATGTCTGTTTTTTCCTTCTATTTTATACATGTATGTACGTTTTTGTATATGACTTCATTTCTAAAAATGTTTGTTTTCCAAGGTTTTGTGTTTGTTTTTTTTTGTCATAGTCACTCAAGGCCAATGTATATAATGTTCATCTGTTCGTTTTTACATTCAAAAAATTGCAAAAAAAATACCATTATATAGTTGAAAATGCTTTTTTGTTACTTTACCACCAAAATTCTGTTATTAGTCTGTTATTTCGTCACCCCCTCTCCCCCTGTCTTGACGAATTATCGAGTTTCTATTGTACCATCAAATCAGCAATGTCCCTTCTCATTTTAAGCAGTTTACTTAAATTTTCATTCTACTTTTAAAATAATAAAATGACAATAGTTGGGTACTTTATTTGTGAAAATTTTAAGATATGACTTAATCTGTAAAATATACATTTGTCGTTTTTTGAAGCCTGTAAGCATGAGTGATCTTTTTATCATTTACTTTTATGAACAAATTAGCAAAAATATTAGCTTCATTAATGAAATTTCTTGTCATATAGCGGACCAGGTTTGTAATAATCAGATAACTACTTGACTATGTAAGGAAGAGAGCTGTTAAGTAGGAGGGAGACGGGCTGATGGTTGCCGGCACTCAGGGGCCGCTATAAAGTGGAGAACCTTTATTGTCGTTTCAGCCTAAACATATTTAGCCGCCATCCGCTGTCAATTTCGCTCCACAGGCACTCTTGTTCCTCCTATATGTCATCCTCCATGACAGGATCCTCTTTGTCATGTCCCGCCCTACCTGTCTCAAATACAGATTTATTTAAAGATAAAGCATCAACCCTAGGTTGTAATCTTCAGCTACTCACCTTGCGTAGTGATACTGTCGTGATTTATATTGAACATTGTAACGTAACTATGAATTTAAACTACACTACGGGCTTGTTATAAGCATAATAAAAGTAATACTTATTGATATATAAAAAACAAAAAACGATAATACGTTATTTAGCAGTAAAATATATTTTAAAATAAAACAAAAAGATACTCCTAATATGCTAATTAAAATGAACTAATTTTCATACCTCTTTAACTTTTACTAGATAGACATTCAAAGCTTCCGGTTTACTACAAAATATATTTACATGCCAGTCATCAGAATTATTTGGATATATGGAGTGGAGCTGAACCATCCAATCATCTCTTATCCAATCATTGCAATCCAAAATCCATAATGATCCTTGCTTCATCACAAACTCATTTATAAAGACCTTAACCCATTACCGGTATTGTCCTAGAAGCACCAAGGAGTTCTATTTATTCTAATTCCCATAGGTGCTAGTATTAGAAGCTGTACTTTTCAGTCCCTTTCAGGCAGTAGTTTCTGAGCTGATTTATAGTACGGGATTTATGAATTTTATTTAACTATTAGCCGAGCGTGTAGTATTTATACTTTTTTATACAAAATATTTGATATTATTTCAGTCAAAAATGGCACATTACAGCAGCAGACGATGAATGTTAATGATCCCAATTTCCTGGAATGGCGATCTGGCGATGCAACTGGTTGAATCTCAACTTCAGAGGAGTGTAACCAACCTAAACATTCCGCATGATCTTAGAAGATCAATTGCTTTCTTGGTAAATTACTAAATCCCAAAGCCCTCAACTGTACCTGGGAAAAGAATAAGTTGTGGCAAGTAGCAAGCAAAAAAAACTAAAAACTTTCTTGTAAAATAACAATATACATTTATTTTTTCAACCCCATTTAGATACCTTTAGGTATGATGTGTGGTTGCAAAAAAACTTGTTTGGTTTTATTTTAACATTCACTGCGAACATTTTGAATTAACAGACATTGGGGTCCTAGTTACTTCAACATACCGGTTATGGAACAATTTATGGACCATACAGGTTACGGGTTAATGTTACATACGCTGATGATTTAGCCCAAACCAGATACCTATCCTTTCACATTAAAGTCCGTAACCGTTTAAATCCAAGTCTCTCAACTTGCTCCCCATTCCTTACCCAGAAACCGTCCGAGGCGTCTGAAAAGAACCTTCTTAATATAGACTTTTATTGAAGTTTTACCAGTGGGTAGTTTTTTCGCAAGCGATTGTCATGTTATAATGTAAAGGCAGGTCCAGACGGTACGTTTTACACAACCTTTTGTCTGCGCAGTCTTAAGACGGAATGAAAACGTTGCAATTTTTAGAGCGTCTACATGGTGCAGAGATATCTGTACATTTCGCTCAGTTTTGTGTTATATCTTCATGGAGAAGGTACTAATCTGGTCAATGTTGGCATGATACCTTATTAGAAAAAAAAATATTGGAAAGTCTCAGAAGTCCCCGGCGTTCGATGTGGCCGCGAAAGTGGCTTCTAAAGAGGCAGCATTTTCCCCGTATTAGATTACTGCATGAATTACTTGATGAACCAAATACTCTTGTATGCTTCCCCATTTTTATTCCTGTCACTATACTCCTTGGATTTGACACGAACAATGCATGGGAAACTGTCGCAGTAGGTTAGCCATCGTCGCCTCACGAATTGAAACTGAGGAACAAAATGAATCGGAAAATCGTAGCTACTGTATACATGCGCCGACTTGTCGACACAGTTCTATTAAATATATGCTCCCTATCTCCGTTATCGCTTCAACTGTGATGTCTTCCCGCAGGATTGAAAAGTGCGCACATTTCCAATCTACTCGCAACGTTTTTTCTGCAAAGTTTTGAACCGTGCAGTCAAAATGTTGTGCAAAGCGTGGCGCCTGGGCCGGCATAAGTTATCGCAATAATGTTTTTTTTTTTCGAATGTAAATTTCAACAATTAGAAAAATATATTAGTAACACGGGTTAGCTCATTATTAACCGATACTTACAATTAACTGCCCAAATAAGCTATAGTGACTACTTAATGCCGTCTTAACACTCGGAACTTGAAGTCTATAAAGATTAGTTCACCTCCTAGTCCAGGCACTAGTTTCATTCTCAAACAATTTTTAATATAAATAAGTTAGGCCAGACAGAAATTGGTGGGTCTATTGTGTCACTAGGGAGAAGACCTATATTAGTAAAGGTAGAAATATTTAAAATAGCATGACATTATTAGGTCAAATATTGTATATTGTATATTTATGAAAAATGAAGATTTAAAAAAAAAAATGATCAAGGCCAGCAGTCTATCAAAAAGATTGTCCTGATTCTAAGCTCTTTGGTGATCACGTTAAGATCCTGATAATGCAAATTACTATGCATAGGGGAGATCTTAATCACTCCTTTGCTATCAGTGTGAATTGGTATCAGTATGGAGATAGATCCCACCTGGGAACATACATTGTGATTGAATTCGATAACAGAGTACCTTTGACTTATTAAATTAGTTGAATTATTAACTTATCTAGAACCAGGATAATAATGTTATAATAAAATGAAAGTATTAATGTGTCAAAGTACATAAAATTAGCTTATTTTTTAAGAAAAAATAATTTAATAAATCAATTAAAATGCTTATTTGAATATTAAGAGTATGGATAGTTATAATTAATTATTTATTGAATTATTTATATTAAAGTATTCAATATATAAGTATATAAAAATAACTATAAAATTTCAATCAAAAATACTAGATATAATCACGAAATCACCTTGGTACATCACAAACCACACACTTCACTTAGATTTACATGTTCCTAGTAAAGGAACATATATCTAACCACTTGAGGTACGCATATAATCTATGTAACATAGTACTGATATGTTGAAAAAAATTTTGTATGTTTTAGAACTGAAGATGAATGTTTAGCATTCGAAACTAGTTTTCTAATAAAATAATCTCAATAGAAGTGGCAATTAATTCATCAATCCTAATTATATATTTGATCTTTATTTTATTCCATTACAGACTTCATGGAAATTATAGCATACTCTTACAAGTCATGGCCACGACTGACATACCCAGAAATACCCTCAGAAGGCTAAAAAGAAGCTGAATGAGAGATTTGCTCAAATCATTTATTTATTTTTTTTTTAATTTAAACTTAATAGGTTTTAAATTTCCTCAATAGTGTCTTTCTCTTTCGTCACTATCAAGGTTACCAGCTCATTCACTTATTCTACTTATTTTACTGTTGGAGCTGTTACTTATCAGGAGCAATTTTTGAAGAGAAGCTATATTCTCTGGCTATTGATTTGAATTTTCCATTAAAAATGGAAATGATCGGATATCTTTACTAATATCGGTTTTATCCAATATCAGTTTTTCGAAATTAAACCTCTTACCGCAAGGTCGTTACACATTCCACAATGTGGGGTATTTCAGCATCCCTAGACATTTTTTGGATTATTCTGAACAACTAGTGGTATTCAATATTTTCCAAACTGCCTAAAAATGGTTTAAAATATTTTAAACCAACAAATCTCGATAGAACTTATTGTTAATATCATATTACTAAATAATTTAGGGGAAAACAAAAAACACGGGTATCATTCCTCTTTTCCCTGTGTTGCTTAAAACTTTATTCAGGGGTGGTACTGCGAAATGAATTTCAATTTCCCTTCCTGTCCAACGCATTTTGGTAACTTGTTGTATAAAAAGATGTTAACCTCTAACAAACAAACAACATAATTTAGGATTAATTGAGAAATTTTTAGCACTTAATTATCAATTTACATCTAAAAAAAAAAAAAAAAAAACATGTAACCTAATCAGTTTCATTCATCACCTAATTTTCTTCTTTTAGTGTAATCCGCACAAAAGACAATACACCCGGTACGAGTTTTGTTAGTTAAAAAATTATCTGTGTAAAGTAGTGCTAGTGATTTTTCTATCGTTTTTTTTCGTCTATTTGGAGGTAAAAATCACTTGAGGTAAAAAAGTCCATTTTTTCAAAATAAGACAAAAACTCATTGTTTGTTGATGCTATAATCTCCCACGAGTATTAAAAGTCACCTAGTGAATATAACTGCTATATAATGAATATATAGCTGAATATATATAGCTGAATATAATGCACATTAAAGAAGGAAAAGATTCGTTTTATAAATATATCAGAAATTCTTAATGAACATATTCCTGTTTAAATATTAAAACAGAAAAAAAAAATTGTTTTTCCTACTTAATGAATTTTACCTCTAAGCCGATGATATTTTTAGAATACCTATAAGTTCTTTTCCTTTATGACAACGTAGCCTCAGGGTTGGGCAAAATTAATTCATGATTAATCAGTTGTCAAACAAATCAGTTATGATTAAATTTTTCCCGAATCTGCGCAGTCCCACTTGTAGGTGTCTGATCTATCTGATTTACTGAATCCTTTTCTTTCTGGTATTTTGTTTACCAATATCTTCATCCAGGGTTTTTATAATAATAATAAGTACCAATAAGTTAATCCTGATTGTTAATAATATCTTACTTAGTAATGCTACTACAGTAAAACTGATGGATAAATGTTAAATTTAAAGGTATGCACCTATGGAATACTTTATCATGAATTTACCTTTCGTTCAGTACAAAATTTAAATTTTCTAATATACTGACATATGATGTGAATACGAGCAAAGTTGGGGTTTTAGTGCTACCTCCTAGTCCACTGTCTTCTACACACTCATTAACTTCTCCTTTTTTAAACTAGATTGGTCCTCTGCTAATGGTCCAACGGCGATGTTATCGCCTACACTCCTCATAAAAAAAAAGTCTTTTCTTATTTCTCGAATTGGCACTATAAACCCCATGCTCTCCTCCTTGCCTTTTCTTACTTCAACGCGATATTCTTTGTCGAACACTTGGTTGATCCTTTGTGCCTTACCGAAAAGGGATCAGTAGCGGGCCTTTTCTCATGTCTCTCATTATTGGACACACAGCCATAATAGATCTACATAAGCAGCTTTTCCATAAGTGTGACGGTAACTTCTAAACGTTTCACATAAAATAATATTTATCCGTTTGTTTGTCATTCAGCTATTAGCTCAATACATTAAATCATTAGTTATTGAAAAAAAAACAACATTGAACATCGAATTCTAAATAGTTTTGTACTTTTATAAAAATAGATATTAACATATCGATGCCTTAGCTCATAGATGTGTTAAGAGCAAATTTTTGCAAACATGTTTTCAATGCACCTTTAGTACATTTAGATGTTCAGATATTCACCAAAATCTTGTTTGAAGTGATAATTAAAACTATCCACGTTCACTAATAGAAACAAAATTTAAAACCAGTTTAGGACCTACAATGTTTCAAATTTGAATACTTTAAAATTTTATTTTCTCCACTTAACACGTACCTATGTGAGCTAAAGCAGACATATTTAGTTTAAAAACAGAATTTGCCCAGTGTCTGTAAATTTATTACAGTCGTCTCACCTTTTTAAATAACTTATAAAAATCTTACAACATGTCTACATCATTGATAAATGTCTTTATTCTTTCTAGGAAAGAAAACCAAAAATTAGCTATCACGATAATTATTAGATAATAATAAATACATATGCGATTTATAATAACAAATGTACAGTGCATGAGTAATTAATGATAAATATTACTGACCTGATAAATATACAAATCTTCGCAAACGGTAAATAGAATATTAAATCCCTATTGAGAGTGAAGAAGGATGTCACATGGAATAGAATTTGATTAGGAAATTACCTTTTTCTATGTTTTTCAAAGGTTATCCTTTTTTGTGAGTAATTTAAAAGAAATGGAATTGAGATACCGCTCATAGGAAAATAGAGTTCTGGAAATAGACTAGGAAAAAAAAAAAAAAAAGTATTTACTTCACAAAAGCTCGTATAAATGTATTCTTTGATATGGGCCCCAGCAAAAAATCCACTTTTTCAATCTGTCTCTTTAATCTTTATTTTGCTTAAACGCAAAAAAAAAAGTTAAATATAGTTTGCAACGAAATCTGGAAATTGACATTATTATTATTATTTTTTTTTAATTTCCTTCCCATGTAATCTTGTGAATGAAGAGTGCATTGTTTTATTTCAACATTTTTTTTTTATTTAGTCATACGAGAGCAAGGAACGTTTTCAAAAGACAAACATTGGCATACGCAACCCAGCCATCGTATATACTTTTTACCAAAATCACACAATAAATGTAAATAATACCGTATATTTTCGCAACAACATAATAAATAGAAAGAGAATCATAATACTACATCTTCGTCTAAATTTGTTTAAATATTTTTGAACGTCTAGGCCGATTATTTATTAAATGCTGTAAACTAATTATCTTTCTGTATAAAACCTTTCGAAGCTTCTATAATAGCAAAACATTCAATTTTTCTATAGATGCATTCAGAGATTTTTAAAACTATTTAAAACTCTTAAATTTAAAAATACTTTTTAAAATATATCAACTAGAGCTCTGTCTGGTTTGAAAAAGGTTGAATATAAACAATTATTTCTTTTTGTAATTCAATATTGCCTTTTTTTTTCTTTTTTCTTTTTAATAAAAATAAAATTACATTATTAAGATTTCAAGTTATAAAATAAGGGATAAACAATTTTTTTTAAGCAGGTAAATACTTCTTTTTATTCTTAAAGTATTTTAGAAATAACAAATTTAAGTGTTATGATCGGGCTCAACATTATAATCATCGTTAGGAAGAAGGAAATAACTTTTGTTCAGGAAAAATTCAAAAAAACTTTAATCCACATACAGAAAAAAATATCAATAAGTTAAAAAGTTAATCTGACCTCGCAGATCACTTATAAGTCATTCATGAGAATATTCAATTTTGTCGTATGTAAAAGTTGATTGTAATAATACTATTAAATGTAAATGTGAGGTGAAGAATTGTGAAAGTGTCGAAGTTCTACAGCAGTAAAACCGAAATTACCGCTGTAATGACCGAAGCTTTTTTCTCTGTCATAAAAATAAAAATCCTGACTGATATCAAGAAAACTAACTTTGAATTCACTAGTCGCCTCTTTAATGCTAATCCTAATACAAATACCATAGATCGTTTTATTATCTTACAGCGTTTGTATAATATATGTCGAAGAAGTCAAAAAATACAACTATTTGTCGTTTTAGTCTTGCGTATGGATTCCAAGTTAAACGTTTGTACAGTTAGAGTCCTAGGTAGTAGATCTGTTTAACAGGGATCAGAAGAAATAAGAATAAGTTACTATTGTTATAAGTTCCTTCAAATCAATCAGCCAAAGGGCTTCATCGTAAATATGAATGAACTTAAAATATGAACAGCAGTTGATAAGAGGCCACTTGGGGGACAAAAATAAAGATATATGAAATTACATAAATGATAAAAAACTACTTTGAGTAAATTAGTAAGGAATATGATAATATTGTTGAAAACAGACAGACATTTAGAATATACTTAGGGTTTCTAGATCCAATTTCCTCCATTCTCCTTAAAAAAAAAAAAAGATATATATATATATATATATATATATATATATATATATATATATATATATATATATATATAATGCAAATTTTTACACACTAATGAAGAAAATTTAAAACAATTTTTTAAATAATAAATTACTATTTAAGTGTCTAAAAGATGCCAACAATATCCGGTTGAACTGCAACCGACTGAATTGTTCTTGATAATGGAACATAACTACAATTTAAAAGATTTGGACTTAACAGTGAAAGATAAAGCTCTGAAATTTCGGGGTAAGCAATTGCGAGCTTTGGTGCAAAATCATGGCTTATCTTTGTTTACTTACTTCCTTCAACTTCATTCTTATCGCAACTTCTCTCTTTGTTTAAGTTTATTCTATACGTACAAAATAAAGTTTCACCTTCACCTGCAATCCTTGGATTACTGCTAAATGATAGTGTAAAAATAATTTTTTTTTTCTTTTTTTTTTAATCCTTGGTATTTAAAAAAAATAAAAAGGAAAAAAAAATTCTTTTAGTTTATTATTTCAAGTCTATAACCTTATGATTAAAGAAATATCATTTTTGTATATAAATAATTTACACATCTTGAATTGTTTCATTAGGATACATGCTTTATGAAGAAAACTTATTCTATCAAAAAATTCCGTGATTATTTTAAAAAGCTAAGCTTGAATACCTAATGTAGCCGGTAGCCAATGAAGCGGTTCATCTACTCACCTTTTTGCCTGTTAAAAGCGAGGCTTTCCTTTTTGCCCTTAATCAGATCAACTTCAGGTACATTAAAGGATTACAGGATATATTCTATTATCCCTAACTCTATTTTTTTTTATTTTATTTTTTTATCAAGACGGCTTTCAACAATACACACCTACAACTAAAAATAATAAATAAATTATAATATAAAACTCCAAAATGATAGATATCATCACTGTTGTGCTAATTATATTATTTTTCTTCAAACTTCATTGTTTGATTCACACCTGTCTTCGAATGAAATCAACCAGCCATATATATATATATATATATATATATATATAATATATATATATATATATATATATATATATAAGGCATAGGAGGTTGACCGGTACCTATTGACATCTCCTTCTGACATTATTTTATGTTGTTTTTTTACTTATAAAGGTCTCTCATCTAGGTCCTCTTTAGCGTTCGGTACGTATTATCAGGAATATTTATCGTAGCCATGTTAGGATGGTCCTTTAGTTTGTCGTAAAATAATCTGTAATTTATTGTGATTTGGTCCAGTGTAGTGTGTTTAGGTCTGTTTGCAGTGTTCTATTACTTACGTGCCATGGAGATCGTTTAATTAGTCGTAATGTTTGTAGTTTGTATATGGGAGTTTTTTTTGGCTGAACCATAATCTGTGATGAGTAAGTCTACACGGGTTTTAGTAAGTAAGTATATATATTTAAGCGCTGTCTTAGTTTCAGGAAGGATATTCTTTGTAGCAGGGAAAAAAAAGAGTCGTAGACTCTTATCGTAGTGTGAATGTAATGTGTTGTGACTTTTTTTTATTTAGTTTGATTCTAAAAGTTTAAACCAGTCTTAAAGAGCCAGTAAGTAATTTTGAAGAGTCGAATAAGCCTGTCTTGAATAAGTGTATCTTGTAGGGTGTCATACCTATAAAATATGTATAAGAGTGGTGCCAGGATCAAACCTTGAGGTACGCCAGCCATTTAATCCCGCATATAGGAGCTTTCTGAACCTTGTTGGACAGCGAAAATCCTGCCAGAAGGAAAAACATGGGGAATAAATTAATAACTCAGTGACAAAAGAGATTTTTTTTTTTTTTTTTTCATGAGAAGTTCCCGGCGCCAGACTTTATCAATTGCCTGAGCAACGTAATGAAATACTCCTGTATCATAAAGCTCAAGAGCTGTTAAAATAAAGTAATTAAATCCAATTATATTCAAATAATATTTTTAATACATCATCACATGTTTGTCAGGTAAAAGAACTTTTTAATTAAATAATAATCTCAGGAATTGGGTATAAATGAAAAGAGAACGCAACAGTACCTCCTATTCTTTTAGAAATAATTGGTTTTGGCTATAAATTTAGGATGTGGACAAAAAAGGAGCCTAAAGTACCAAAGGTCCCTTTTTGTGGAAGACGTTCTAATTTCTTCTCTATCGATTTAAGATGGTTGTGTAAAAATTTCGATATGATAAGTCTATTAGGTCGCTTTATTTCAAACTTTTTCAAGTTTGACACTCAAATTTTTTGACACTTCTTTTTAATACATTGGTTATTATTTTTTTAATAAATATTTTTTTGATCAGACCAATGGAAATCTTAAATTTCTGTAATGAATAGGCTTCTATAAGTTCTCCATTCTTATTTGATTTGATGTCTTAGAGATACTAAAATATTTTAAAGAAAAAAAAAACATTAGTAGAAATTGAATACTAAATTTATTAATGAATAATTTATCGCTGAATATTATTAATTAATTAAGGCTATTAATTAACTATTTTTCAATTAATCTCAATAATTATAGTGTAAATTTAATTTTTTTTTTCTCGCGCAAATGCATATTTGAAGATGGTATATATATATATATATATATATATATTATTACCTATATATATATCATAAATGATGATACTAAAAGTTTTTCGAATTGTGAGTCATAACGGATTAATGGTAATGAATCCGAGGTAATATATAAATATATATTATATCCCGGTGTAGGTAAAAATAAAGTCTATCCGAAATTTTTTTTTTAAAGTTATTATTATGTTTGTATCTTGGCTTTTCTGAAAACAAAATCGTATTACCTATACCAGATAAAATCTATTTTATCCCGGTATAGGTAAAAATAAAGTCCTACTTCGCAATTATATTGAGTGAATTATTGTTTTGTTTACATTTAGAAAAAGAAAAAAAAAAATTATTCTGGAACAAAGTCCCTTAATAATAACATTACATAACACGAAATGAAAATTTAGCTGGCCGAGAGATTATAAAAATAAATCAATATAGATTAAAAAAAATATATATAAATAAAAAAATAAATAGAATAAAGGAAAAACTATAAAAAGAAAAAAAGAGAAAGAAAAAAGAAATAAAGCATATAAAGGAATTAATATTATAAACATAATTGCAAAGAAAAAAAGAAAGAAAAATGATAATTAAACAAAAAAAAATAAAACAAATTTAGTCGGTCTTTTAATGACCATTTTAAATACGTAGCATAAATAATTTTATATTTTTTAATATATTTAGAGTATTTATTTGTATTTATTATTTTTACATTTTAATAATATTTGATGACCATTGTATATATATATTTTTTTAAATATATGATATTTTTATTGATTCATATTTTAGCTTTTAGAGGTTGCCAATTATGCCGGAAGCACTTGTGTAAAGGAAAAAAAAAAGAAAAAAAAAAAGAGCCCTAAATCACTAACTTTATCTCTGCTTCATATACTCATTTCCATAGTTTCTAAAGAGCTGCTTGTAAATTCTCCTAAAATTATTAATGCAATATTAATATTTTGATTACTTTCTGTTGAAACACTTAAGGGAAATGCTAACTTTCAAAACTTGTATCTCTTATCCCTTTAGGATTTTCTTAGAGATAAGAATTAGAATAATATCTCTTATCCCCCCTTCATTATGAGATTCGCCTAATTCGAGATTCGCTTAAATGCTACTAGCACTTTATGGCAAAAAGTGTCATTCTAATTCCAGCTGATCAGTTTAAATCATGATATTTTACTAAAATAAAAATACCAAATAATTTGAAGTACAATATTAATTTTATAAGAGATAGATAGATTTGTCCCAAGGTTATGTTAAATCATGAAATAGCTAAATAAATTACATCCTGGTCTAAAAACCTAAGACTAAATGCTTATTTCTTAAGTTGAAAATTAAGGGATACAAATAATTAATGGCTTTTGATAAATACACATTCTTCACTTCCAACAAAATTTACAAATATTGCACATTGTTAATTTAATTTATACAATAAACGGCAATTAAACATTAATTACATGTAATATAACCTAGTGTTACTCTTTATATGGAATAAAATTAAGCTAGTCTTAGTAGATCAAATAATGATAATTAAACTAATTACCATAAGTGGGGAGTAATTTGAAAAGATTTTGCACTGCAGCGCGATTGTTTTTGCAGATATTTTAAATTTAAATTTGGGCCAAATGAAAGCTACAAAACTCATCTTTAAAATCCCATACGAGCGATTCTGCTATCTTCAATACGAGGGTGGGGAGAATCATTTTTCTCTTTCGGTCCACTTGAGAAGATACATTGAGCAAAGATAATTTTCGCCTCAAAAACACTTCTCTCGGAGTCTTCTTCAATTTAACCCTTTCAAATATGAAATTTAAGTTTAAAAATGATTCTATAATTTTTATGATTTTGATTTGGTTCAAAAAACATTTTTAAAAGATCACTTTTCAGAAAAATGCTTTCGTAAATCCACCAAATGGGTTCCCTTCAACACCAGATTTGTTGGTGAAACAAAAATAGTCCTTACCAAATAAAACATACAAGGAAAACGTGAATAGAATGACAAAATTACTAAAAGCACAGGGATAAAAGTGCGTATGTAACTTACAATTTTCAATTAAAATTTATAAAATAAAATAACATTAACAAAATAGTTAAATTAAAATAATTGTTATTTTATTGTTCTTGATTTCTTTATTTCAATAGTGCCTGATAGACTGTATTCCTTGTTTTTCAACACCAAATCGAATTAATATTAACTATATAATAAATGCGTAAATGTTCAAAGTAGATGCCTTTTTATGTTTGATAAAAGAAATAATTTTTTTTTTAAATGTTGCTGAATCTATTGATATATAGATTGGTGATCAATTTGTTACTCACATTAAACATTTATTTTGCCGCTACGCCTGGCCAGACGAGATTTAGACACGTTTCTAAAAACACCAGTTAACACTGATACCATGAAAAGGCTTACAGTGGCCATGGACGGCCAACATGTGCTCTTATCGCGATTTCAGGATAATCTTATTTAATCCTTTAATATATAGAATAAACTGGAGGACGCTACCTTGTGAATTGAGTCCACCAGAAGGATTTTCGTTTTTAAAGCGCGTTTGTTCAAAGTAGCCCCCGTTCACAGTATAAAAAATGCATCCGGAAAACTGGAAAGGGGGGCACTAAACTTTGCTACTTAACGGTTAATACAAACTAGTCCCAAAATCATTCTTTAAATATATACCGACCGAAAATCTAAATATAATACTCGAAAAATACCTACTGAATGAAGCTATGTTTTGTAATCGTATCTCTATGATATGATCTTCAAAGTAATTCATATATGTTTCTATCTATACGTCTTTATCTAGCCTGACGATATTCCACGAGGTAGCATACACGATCCCATTCCCTACTTAGTGCATGCGCTAACATACCAATTTAAACACTGTTCAGACATGTAGCTTTATCGTAAATAATTATAACTTTAACACCTTGAAGTTGTATAAACTAAAAAACTACTAGTAGTTGACAATGAGTCGATTAGTGCTATTATGTGTCCATTTTAGAACACCATTTGGGATTCACCAGTACTCTAGTGTACCGTATATATAAGGTATATTATTCTAAATATTTATTTATCCTCATAGTTTTAGTATTTATAAATAATAAGCTGCTGCATTTTATTAGCTCACAGGAAAACTGAAGGCGTTAGACTCAAAATAGATTTTTTTTTTTAATAATTGAATTATACGATTCAACTAAAGTCGGTGTCCACACTTTAGATGTGTTGTGCCACACATATATAATTATATGGGTTTTCGACATTTGTGAATTCATGGCTGTTAATAGTATTATAAGGATCAAAATAGCCATGTAAATAAAAGTAATTAAAAAATCAAGAACCTTAATAAAAAAATAGCTTGAGAACTTGTAAGAATGTTGAACCATTTAAAAAGTCCGATAATTAGTGCAAAAGGTGAAGAAGGAGTGCAAAAGAACATAAACTGCCAGTTTAATGAACAAATGTTCATTCGTTTCAATTTTCAACTCAAACTATGTGTGCAATGCACAACATGTAACCCTTCCAATTTTATATATATTAGCATATTATAATACTTTATACTTTATACTTATACTTGTATATGGTAAAGCAGACAGTTATTAACACCCTATCTTAAAAATTAAAAAAACAAATATATAGCCAAAAAAAAAATGTATCATACAATTCCTTTTAAATCATACAACTCAATTGTGTAAAAGTACTTTCAATTCTGTCCATATTTTAAAAAATATCCATAAGGTGTCAATAAAACTGATTTTACATTATGTATTGCCACAATCTTGTAAAATATATTCCAGGAAGAATGCTTGGTGCAAACTTTTTTGTTCTGCTCTAGGTAACTTTATTGGGCTTTTCTTTCTTGTAATTTTAGTATGAATATTTACAAATATTTCCCTAATCTTCGTTCTACAACGTACGGGTCAAATTACCCCGGATATGACAAAGTATAGGTGTGGAAGGGCGTTGAAACCTTGAGTAGCTTTTTATCAAGTAACGCTCAGTGGCTTTGTATGAGTAGCTTTTCATCTGTGCAGGCGTGGGCACCGTTTTACAAGAGTTCCAAAGTTTAGTGACCTTTTTACATTTGAATACATTGAGGGAATCTTTGTTACGGGTCAATATGGCCCCACGTTGTATAATATGTCCTACTACTTATAATTCAAACTCCTTAGCTTCAGGGGCAAATACCCATTCAAAATGTATACCCCGGCTAAACCAGATAGTTACGGGATTAAAATTGTGTCATTGTGTGACGCAAGAATATTCTTTGGTGGTATGCCATACGTAGGAAAAGGAACTATAGCTCGGGAAGGTTTGCTTTTACCTACCCAATATGTTCTGAAACTTACTGATCCTCTATGCAAAACAAATCGTGATGTCACATTTTAGAATTGGTCTCAGAAATCAAATAATTGAAGCCTGATAAATATCTTACCAAGACTAAATGTTATCCTTTGTTTATAGTTGTTAGTAAGTAATTATCTTATATTTGATTTTACTTCTGTTTCTATTGCCGGAGTTAAATACCACCATTTTTTTTAGTTCATACTGTACTCAATTCCCTTTTAGAGAAGAAAATATGAAAAAGGCTTAAAGTATTTTTTTTTTTTTTATTCATAAGACTGATTTTAGGATAATATATAATTAACTTCTGTATGTTTATTTTAAGAAAGATTTTTTTAATAACATATATGATTATAATAAATTCATTTTTTTATAAAACGATAGATCATTAATTGTTTCCTAAAATGTTTAAAATGATCAAAACGACTAAAAAGAGAGTTGGGTCAAAAAGACCCTACGTCGTATTGCATCTCCTTATATTTTACGTTGTAGACCGAAGGTTAAGGGTGTCAATAACTGTCTGGTCTGTCCTACCTAAATATACTTTATACTTATGGATTTTAAATAAAAATAAATACTCATAACTATAAGTAAAAAATGTATGCACCTTTGGTTCACTCACAGTTTACCTTTTTTTAGTATATTTTTTAAGTGTACCTAATAAGGGTTAACATAAATCTCTAAGAAGCAATCGTCAAATCACCTTTATTAATTATCGTTAATCTATGTCTTCCTGTCATACAGTATCTGTTATTAATACACTACAACTTGTTGAACAGATCGGCTCTTCAGGGCTCCATGCGTGATTTAGACATCAAGAGACTGCTCGTGGTTTTAGCCTACTTCAATTTTTATTAGATAAACATACCTTATGCAAACACTGTTCCTGGCATAAATATTAACTAATTATTTAATACAATTTTTTTCTCTTTAAAACCGTTTTTTATAATTATTTTTTATGCTTCACAATCTTTGAGGTCAAACACTTCGGAATAGAATATGAGGCACATACAATGTATTTGGATAGATAACACTAAAGAAACATTTGTATTCGCGGGACAAGGCTGCTCTCATAACTCTGTAGCACACTGATTTATTCTCCCTAGTCGCTAATATTTCCCCTTTTCTACTCACAAACAAATATATGAGTTTTCACCAACCGTTCAGTTGGGTACTTGGGCCCTCTAGTACTTGGACCCTTGGAAAGCTTCTATTAGAGGGTCCAGTTCTGACCCTATGAATGCAGAACTCAGCTAATTCCATCCCTTTGTCTCATCTACCTTTGCCATCTCTTGTCAATACTCCATTCAGTACGGATCGCTATTATCTAAACAATAGGGGATTAATTAAACAATATACAGTGGATATTGGATTATGATTAAATATTTTAAATATTTACTGAATTTTAGAAAACTATGCAAAACTGCAAATTAAAAAAAAAGTTAGAATATTTATTGTTTTTTTTTATTATTTCATTCTTTTAAAAATAAAATTGTTAATCGATAAATCTAAAGAGGTTAGATATAGGAATAATATCGATGATATTTGTACAATTTGTACGATATATACAAACAATAATAAATAAATAGACAGCATATTAGCTTAGTGGGTAAGTCTCTGAACTCACTGAACTACTTGTTTCTTCAGCCGTCGATCGACTTCGGAGTCTGCCTTCATAAAGTGGTACCCTTAATTGGAGATAAATCCTTGTGGTTAAACTTGATTGCTGACCACTTTACTTTCATTACTTTTATTTTTGATCTAGCTGCACTATTTTTTTGTTTTCACACTTCACAGAGGGAATCACCCTGTGTATATTTACTGTATTGCATATAGTGTGGTATTGAGGTAATCGTAGATTTAAATACTGATTAATAATATTGAAATTGAGTCAGAAGTTATTTACATAATGATTTTTTTTTTTAATATACTAAACTCTTATTGTTTACTGTATGTCAACAGCAACGAACAACAAAAGCAGTTAGAGACGCTAGGTAATGAAGGCATATTTCTCAGACTACAGTTAATTCACTTCAATTAACACTATCGTCAATCAGTATTTTAGCGATATACTGCTAATTAGCGAGCCCAACTTCACCATTCAATTAACATCTGCCCGATAGTATCTATACTTCAGTAATTAAGGCTGTTTATCTTTCGCTATATGAATTCCCAACTACTTCAGTGTCTGACCTAGTTCAGTTGAACATTTAGAGCTTTGTACAAACAATGTTTGCGACTGTATTGGAAAGTTCCCCTGTTTTATTTGAAGTTTCAATTCAATTCGCACAGCATTTTAAATAATATTTCCTGAAAGTGGGGACCAAATTAGATTTTAAATCTGAACTACATATCAATGTTCATTAACAGTATCAGGACTTGATTTGTTTTTTATCATACGACTGAAAGTAAAATGTTCATGATTAATGAGTTTCTAGGTAATTCAAAACAAATATTTAGCATTTTGTTAACTTTTTTTTTTCTGTTTATGCATTTGGTTACCTTATTTTACATAGAAAATACAAAATGAAAAAATATGTATATTTTAATATACCTGAAATCTAGGGCGGAAAGATCACAGCTCAATAAGCATGTTTTATTTAGATTTATGATTAAAGTGTAAACTTATTTTGGCGAGATTTTCGGATGGGGTAAAAAAAGCCAACTCCCCATACTACAGTGGCATCACAACCAGTCCAGATCAACTTGCCACCAAAACCTGACCTGCATGACAACACCACCAACGTGCTCCTCAACCGGCTTCTCAATCGCATGGACGCTATGATGGATATGATGACCTCAATGATGCGCCTCATGCTCAATTTTTGCTGCATCGAACATTTATCTTTTTCTTTTCCTATTATTCTTAATAATTCGTTTAGGGTAGAGTGGACTCTGTTCAATAATCCCAAAGAGTTTGAGTGGCTAGCTGAGGTATAATGTAAAAGAATACTATTTTCTTCACAAAACTGTTTTACCAAATTATTTTTCATTTCCGTCCCTTGATCTAATGATATTTGTAGAGGTGTGGGAAAGTATGTCATATAGTTAGTCAGGCGTTACATATATTAATTGCGTTCTTTGATTGTAAAGTTTGAGCAAATAAATGTTTTGAAAATGGGTCTACTGCTGTGAAAATTATGGCATTGTTAAAATTAAAAATGTCAATCATTAATTCCTGAAACGGTTTTTCTGGTGTAGGTGTAATTTGAAATTTGGTCTTTATAGGTTTACGGTCGTATTTTTTCAATTTAACCGATGGATATTGCGTTTCTATTATTTGTTGTATTGTCTTAAAAAAATCTTCATACTAATTCTCGGTTATTTCATTAGGTGATTTACAAATTATACCGTAAGTTTTATTAGGTTCAGTTTACCATTGTTAACTCTATTGTGGAATGGCTCTATACACAATCGGTCGATTTTCAAGCTTCACTGGGATCCACATATCGCACACCATATTCAAATCTTTTTAGTAATTTTCTTGATAGTTTAATAAGTAAATTTTATCATCAATTTCAAGCTGTTTTGTAACCTCTCGTGCACTCCCCACCTATCGGTCAATTTTCATACTGCACTGTTGTCCACATATTAACCTTTTTTAATACAAATATAAATTAAAAATCAGTATATTTTAATATTGCTAAACCTTCTTAGAAACTATGAAAATGATGTAGTTAATATTTAGTACTGATTGGTTCAGTACTATTCGCGGTTAGTGATCACAAACGAAAAAATGGCTTGTCCTTTATATAATAGTATAAGTTATTATTATAGTAAATTTTCTAATTGTAAATCGTTCAAGAACTATGAAGATGATGTAGTTAAAAGTTTGGTTCAGATAGGTTCATTAGTTTTACTAAAATGCTATTGTCGCTTGCCACATATTCGATTTTAAATTCATCACTGGAATCCACGACGTCACACCACATATTTATAGCTTTTTGGATAACAAATTAATTTAATTTATAATTTTATTATCAATTTCTAGCTATATTTAACACCGGATCATTGTAACCTCTCTTGAATGGCGCTCGCTTTATACCCACCACCATATATTTATCGCTTTATAAACAGTAATTTAAAAGGAAATATGTAATTTTTATTATTCCTAAACCTTCCTTGAACTATGAAGATGATGTAGTTATATTTGGTACAGAATAGTTCTATAGTTTTGCGGTTAGTGATCACGAACGGAAATGGCTTTGTCCTTTTATATATAACTTCATCATCCCCCGTCGAGGAATTTTAACTAATAATTGATTTTTTTGTTTATCGATATAAAAATCTTGTATTAAAATGAACACTTGAAAATCATATTTTGATAAATTTTCACGCCATAGCAGCCATTATTAACTTGGTTTTAAATTTAGATTGAGTAGGTATTTGAAGATAACATAAAGCATAATTAGGACATCCAATTTTCATTTTAATATATGAGTTTGTAATCCCGATTGGACAGAGACTATTAAGAAACTGCGGTATAAGAAACTGCACTATCAGTGCTTACAACTATAAGGTTCAAAATTCATATTTTTACACACAATAATAAACAGCTGAGGATCGGCATTTTGATTTTTAATAATTTTCATTCGACAAAAATAATTTTTATTGATTTGAGTCTGGTTTGGATTTTAATTTCTAACCATTAAAAGTATGGGATAGTGTGGCAAAACCCGTTTTCTAACACTCACCATTGTACATTTAAACTTTTTATTGTTGCTACAACCTAGAACTATGAACATGATGTAGTTAAAATTTGGGTATATTTCACTCCATATAGCTGTTTTTATAACAATTAATTGAAAATAAGTAAATTTTATTATCAATGTTCACCTCTATGTAACACTGTACCTTTTAACCTTTCATGTAGATGGCAATTGCCGCCATTTTTGAACTTCACTGTTATCCACTTATTATTCAGGTTTTTTTCAATAAAAATTAGTTGAAAATCATTAGATTTTACTATTGCACTAAAAACCTTCCTATCGAGGATCGATCGAGGATCTACATGGAAGTAAAGAAGTAAGGGATTCTTTCGCATGATAAATAGACTAAGGAAATCCCTACCAAACGTAAAGTCTTCTTGTGCCTGGACAAAGAAGGTAACCTTCTCACAGACAGAGCAGGTGTCTTGATAGAGTGGAAAAGACACTTTGTAGAAACTCCTGACAGACTTAGACATGCACCCAAATACCGACCCAGGGATGGTTAATAGAGCGCTGCTGACGATGGAGAGATGGAGGCTGAGTCTGAACCACCCAGCGAAGAAGAGATTGAGAATGCAGTAGAAAAACTCTGAAGAACCACAAGGCTCCAGGGCATGATGGGCTACCTGCGGAACTATTGCGAGCTGGAGGCAGTGAACTGATAAAGGTACTGCCAAGCTCTCTTACAATCAGTGTGGGAGGATGAAGTGATGCACCCCTCAGCATGGAAAAAGTCGATCATCTATCCTTTTCACACAGAAGGGTACTCGCCTTACATGCTCCAACTATAGAGGCATATCCTTATTAACGTCCGGAATACAAGGTCATCTCGAATATATTATTCACACGTCTTACTTCTTTCTGGGCCCTTTGCTCATCCCTATGCCAATAGAGTCATCGGCCCCCTACAGTGTGGTGTTTTAGAAGTCGGGGAAATCGACAGTGGATCAATCTTCAGCCTGAGCGGGGACCAGTGATTGGAGAGAGGATATGTTAATACAAGTTAAAGACTCACCATCTCTTCATCGACTTTAGGCCCCGCATACGATAGTATTAACAGAGAGGAGCTTTACCAAAACAATGGAGGCATTCCAGGATCCCTCAGAAGCTCATACGCACTCCTGGTAAGGATCGGACTATGCCCCCAGTATATATATATATATATATATATATATATACTAAATTTTTGTTACTTGATTCTTATTATTTCATTTTATTCTTGATAATTGAATTATTAGTTTTATTTTTATAATTATTACTTGTTTTTATTTTTATCTTTTATTATCATTATTTTGTGTGTATGAGTACTAGTATATATTGTATGAATGAATACATCTTTAGCACTGTTACCTATTGCCCTTAATTGAGGCAGATTGTACACATATTTCAATACAATAAAAAAAAAAAAAAAAAAAGACCAGTCCAGCGCCTATGTTCGTAATTAGAGCTGCCGTGGTTTCTCCTGGGCGAACCGGGATTCCCCGTATCTCGGCCGATCTACAAAGTTGACCTTGCTCTACCTTATTTAGCCGGGCCTCGAGCTCAGACACTCTTTCCTTAAGAAGAGTATTTTCTCTTAATAGGTCTAATAAAAATTTCGTTTGTGACTCCAAGGAGGTTTCAATTTTCAATAAACGTTCCGAGTTTTCGAAACTAATCTGGCCCTGTTTATCGAGGGATGATTTTATTTCTTTCATTTCATCTTTTATCTCAGCAATGAAAGTGGTTTTCATCCCCTCGATATCAAGTTTTAGACTTACGAGGGCGCCTAAAATCGTGTTCGTAGAGTCTTGGTCAGTAGATGTGGGGTTGGTAGGCCTGTCACCTGTTGGGACACTTTTTTTAATTTTTTCGCACTTTTGACAGTGCCAAATTTTTTTCGACGTATTTAATTTATCTATGTCGCTAGCACTGATGCTGGAACATTTAATGTGGAAAATTTCATTACACAACCAGCAAATAATGGTATTTTTGTCATCACGGCTTATCATGATCATGCAAACTGGACAAACAGCCATTTTAGATAAATGAAAATTAAAAATTAAATAAATGTAAATATATTGAGAGCGTATAAGTAAATAACGAAATTCTCGTTGTTAATCCTATTAGCTGATAATGGATTAACTCTAGTAGGACGCTTGTTACGAGCTCTAAATTATACAATGTAATAATATAATTTTAATTACTCACTCCTTCACACTTACAAAGCGAAAACAGTGGTTATTTAAATATAAATATTGTCAAGTTTCACTAATAACTGAGCACTATTAGCAACACTAATTTAAGATTGTTTATGTAACGATGTGGACACTACAGACGCTAGAGCCAGATATATATATATATATATATATATATATATATATATATATATATATATATATATATATATATATATATATATATATATAACTTTGTTGTCATACTGTGTAGATAGAATCAAATATATTCTACTAGATCTTTTCTGTTCGATTGTTCCTAAATAGCTATTAATACTAGGTGTATTAATTATTTAACCAAAGATTGGACACTTATGCCCCCAGCCAAAAAAATAAAATCAATAAATACTATTTTTTTTTTTTTTTTTTTTTTGTATATAAAAACAGCTGAATGATAATTAATCCATCCATACAATATATCCTAGAATATAAACATATAAATTCTAACCATACATATTATAAAGAAACTCAAATTAAACAAATCATAATTGATGGGGAGAGAGGCTTACCTTAATTGACCACCAACCCTATCCCGCTGCCGGCCGGTTCCCAACGGGTCGTCCTTAAAATAAACTAATAAAAAAAAAGAGAATAAACGAACAAAAAAAATTTAAAGAAGGAAGCCTTTTCAGTATTAAACAAAACAAAATTTAAATATATAATACAAAAAATACGACTGAAAAATTAAAAAGTAATGCTAAAAATTAGTAAGGAAATAAAATGAAAACTTTTTTTTTTTTTTTTCAGTGTTTTCCTTCCAGCAGTAACCCTGTTGGAAGGGATTTTATTATTTTCTGTACACACCATACTTGTACAAAGTATACAATGTACATGTAAATATTATTTGCGATTTGATTATAATTTTACATGTGTTGAAAGGTATAAAAATAAAAAAAAAAATAAACAAGAAAAATAAAATAAAATAAAACAAAGAATAAGAAGTTATATAACATAGATAATTTAAAATTCAATAAAAACAGCAACAAAGTTATGTAGAGAAAAGTTTATGAATATTTAGAGGTTTAGAGATATTTCATATTTATATCCTCTATTTTAATGATTGAATTTTTAAGAAATATTTGGAAATTTTCAAATGATTTGTTCATCAAACATTGACCATCCACCGGCCAATGTCCTAGTTTCTGTACTGTTTTTGTCTGTAGAATAGTTCTGTAGTCAGTGAGTAGTCTGCATTCATATATGAGGTGGTGTATATTTTGTTCTTCAGTGAAATCACAAGGACATAGGAAAGAATCTCTTATTTTAAATCGATAGAAATAACTGTTTACTGCCGCATGTCCTGTGACTTCTTGTGTAATGTAAAAGTTAGTCCATGAGTTTGATTTAATGTAGGTCCGTAAGTCTGGAATGAAGTTATGTAGATGTCTTCCCTTGTGTGTAGTGTTCCAACGTGTCTGCCACTGGTCTACTGCTTGTGTTTTTAGCATGTGTTTTAAGTGTTGTTTGGATATCATATTATATGATATAGGAAGGGTAGTATCCTTTGAAGCCTCTTTTGCAGCCTTGTCAGCCAGTTCGTTTTCCGCTATGTCGGAATGCCCTTTTACCCACTTGAAGGAAATTTGAATGTTATCGTCAGTTTGTAGATGTCTTAGAAATGATCTTATTTTTTCAATGATGGGATTGTGACAATGTCTGTTTTTTATCATGTATAGAGTACACTGACTGTCCGTTAGTATTGTAATAGTTTTATCTTTTGTCCTCAAATTTTGAAAGTATTCTAGAGATTTAAGGATGGCGAATTGTTCTGCTTGATTATTGCTACATTCTGGGCCTAATTTATACTTTATTACATCTTCTAAAATTTTGTTTTTAAAAATGAGACTAGCACAGCCTACATATTCGCCATTCTTGCTTCCGTCAGTATATATCTCATAGTCTGTGGGGTCAGTTAAGCATTCAGTAATACAAGGAAATTCTGCTGGGTGTAACCAATCCTTGTAGTCGGTAGTATGTTCAAAGTTGTTAGATTTGAAATTTTCGTAGTCAGTGTTCATGTATAACAAATGGAATTTTCCTATGTAACTGGTAGCTAATATACTGATGGGGATCATTTTGGCCAAGACAAAGGCAGCTTCGTCAGAGAGTGTTCGGAATCCTTTGGCAATTTTGAGTGCCATTAGCCTCTGGACCCTTTCCAGCTTTGCCTTGTTGTATTTGATCTGAAGTCCTGGATGCCATATTTCAATGCCATAAGTAAGAATAGGCAAAATTGCGCCTTTATACAAAACCTCCAGAGCCTCCGTTCTCAAACCCCATGTCGCTCGCGCTGCTATTGAAAGTGAATTTATTAATTTTAAAAGTTTGTTTTGTAGTATGTCTGTTCCACTTTAATTTTTCGTCAATGGTTATGCCTAAATATTTCAAAGTACGTATTCGATTCAGGTTTTTATTTTGTATTTTCACATTTAAGTCCGGACTTAGTCGTTTTTTAGTGATCACCATATAATTAGATTTTTGTGTATTGAATGTCAGTTTGTTTAAGTAAGCCCAAGAATTTATTTTGTCTAATACTATATCGACTACTGTCTGTAAATGTTTAAAATATTTTGATGTTATAATTGCTAATATGTCATCTGCAAAGGCCAAAATCGTCGCGTTTGAAGGTAATCGTTCTTTTAACAGTGAGTCAACAATTAGGTTCCATAAAAGAGGAGAGCAGCACGAGCCTTGTGGTGTCCCAATAGACTGATTTCTATGTAATGCAACGTTGTTTGTCACTAAAGATACAGACCTATTGCTAAGATAATCTTTAATAATCCTGTAAATGTTACGTGGACATTGATATGTAATTAGAGTACTAAAAATTGACGGCCACCAAGCATTGTCAAACGCTCCAGTGATATCAAGCGATATAATAGCGGTATGCTGGTTATTATTCAAGGCATTTTGTATAATATTTATGGCTTTCATTACCGCATGAACCGTGGTTTTTTGTGGCGTAAATCCAAATTGGTTTTCACTGAGGAGCTTATTACTGTAAAGATAATACGACAACCTGTTATGTATTAACTTTTCCAATATTTTCCCACCTGTTGGAATAATACATATAGGTCTGATAGAGGAAATATCTTCAGGTTTTTTCCCCGGTTTATTTAATAGCACCAATTTAGACTTTTTCCAAAAATCTGGAAAACGTCCAAGGCTGAAGCATTTAGAATATATATTATATATAGTTTGTGGAAATGTTTCGTATACTTTTTTGTATATTAAAGAGTTTACTCCATCTATGCCTGGTGTTTTGTTATCATTGAGATTGTTAATAATATCTGATAACTCTAATTGCGTAACCGGGAGATCGTCAACTGTTTCGGGTAAACTGTTTGCAGACTGTCTCATGGTGACATGTATGTCTGAATCTGTGGTAGGATCGTCCAATTTAATTAAGTTATTAACAATGTAATCATAGGTATCATTAATTGAGGTCGTGTAGGTACCATCTGATTTTCTTAAATTTTGTAAAATGAATGGTTGTGGTATTTTCCCAGCTGCATATTTGTATGGCCATTTCCATGGATTTCTGGTAGGAATACTCTGGCAGTATTCTTTCCAAGATTCCATTTTTTTGCCTTTAATACATCGCGAATATTCCCGTTTAAGATTTAAGTAATGATGATGCCTATTTGTCCTTAATAAATCATATAATTTGGTTTTTTGGTATAATCTGTGGGCTCGGTTAGTTGATTTCCGCAGATTTTCCAATTTTTCATCCCACCACGGGTTTAATTTTTGGCCTGAATATTTTTTTGAAGTACTGATATTCATAATTTTGAATGATTTATTGCAGGTTTTGATTAAAAATTTATGAAACCTGTGTACGAATTGATCGAAAGGAGTTCTATTTAGTTTTGAGGTTAATTGTTCATCTAAATTGATAGTACTATTGATATTGAAACCTTTTGAAAATATATTTTGAAGATTGTTTATAAATTTAGTCCAATCAGCATTCTTAGTTTTGTATAATTTTCCTTCCTTTCTTATGCTGGCCCAATGATCGAATTTTATAGAGAATCTAATACAATTGTGATCCGAAAAATTTTCTTCATCTTCAATTCTCCAACTGTTAATATTATTAATTAAATGAACGTTTGTAATGGTTAAATCGATATTACATTGTCCTCGCCTGCTGAAAAAAGTAGGAAGGCCATTATTGACATTACATATATTTATATTATTGTCAATAATGAAATTTTCTAGAGTCCTACCACGATTATTAGTCAATAGATCATGCCACAATCTAGATCGACAGTTTGTATCCGCACCGATTACAATTCCTCGATCTGAAAATCTATCGATTACGCGTTTTAGGTTATCAGTGTCTTCTACAACATCTCTATTGATATCAAAGTAGGCGGAGATGAAAATAATCGGAGTCTTATCAATCATAACCTGTACCACTGTAACATCTGGATTAGAAAGATCACCCAGCAACATAGCATCTATTTGTTTACAATTAACAATGACAAGAGATCTGCAATGGGTTAGGTTTACAGAAAACTCTCGATATCCTGAACTTGAGCGAATTTTTTCTCCTAAATATGGTTCTTGTATTAAAGCAATTTGTATTTTATGTTTTTGTATGTATTCCTGTAATAGTATTTTTGATTTGTAAGAATGTTGTGTGTTTAACTGTAGAATGTTTAATGTTTGTATATTTGTATTTACTGCCATTGTGGTAATTGTAATTTAGTTGAACCGCTGTAGTTTGTATTTTTAATTAGACGGTGGATGGCATTTATATAAGATGGACAACACTTACTTGTTGCTAGATGTTTTGAATTTACCCTAAAGTGTGGCTTGCAATGTCTGTTATAATTGACACAATTGATACATTGTTGTTGTTCTTCTTCTTCTTTCTTGGGGCAATCCTGGGTGTGATGTTCCCCGCTACAGATGGCGCACGTCAGCTTGCTCTTACAATGCTTCTCAGGATGATTAAACTTGCAGCATTTTTTACACTGTCTCACCGATATGTAGTCCGCTGCTGAACAAATGGTATGGAATAATTTGAGACGATTATTCAACAGAAGGTCACGCAAATTTGGGGTTATTTCCAACAGAGCATGTCGGGGGCTCGTTGATGTTTTTCCACCAATAATTGTGAGTAATTTGAAATTTTCTTCTGCGATTTGAAGCTCACTATTTTGAGTAATTAGAGTACGAATCAAATTATCTTTACTAACCTCTTCAGGAAGCCTTCTAATTATTATTTTGGGGTTGTATTTTTTTGGGATGTCAGCTTTGAGACTTTCATCACCTCTGAGAACTTCTTCTATCTTTTCGACGTCTCTACTATCTGTAGTTTCAACCAAAATCTTCCCATCACGTATGTTTTTAATGTTTTTGATACCCAGTCCTAAAGAGACTGGATTAATTTTGGATTTAAATGCCTTTTTAGTAACTTCAGAATTAGAATTGTCATTCTTCAATGAGACCATTAGAACATGTGAAGGAGAAGTAATTATAGGCTTACTTACGTTTTTCACTGCAGCAGAATAGGTTAGGTTAGTGCTTGTTTCAATCTTCCTAAAATCTTTATTGGAGGCTGCCTCATTTTCCGTAGTGATTTGCAATTCTTCTAGAATTGTTACTGTTTCTTGAATAATGCAAGATCGGTCTTTTTTATTTTTAGCAGCTTCTAATGATTTGATTTTTTCAAGAGCACTTTTAATTAGATCTATTTTTGACGCCATCATATGATCTATATATAAATATATATATAAAATGAAAACTTATGAATTATTAAACAAAAACAAAAAAATAAATTAATTTAAATTATATATAAAATAATATTATTATATATAAAACTAATTAATTTTAATTAATAACAATTAATTTGTTGCAAAATTTAATTTACGTATTGTGTTCAAACAATCCGGTAGTGTTCAGAGATTTCCTTTGACGAAGTGTTTCCTTGAAGTTACGATGCAATGTGAAATTAGTAGAATCATTTCTGTTCCAAGAACTTTTAATTGATAGTGTATTCGATTTTAGAGTAAAATACTGTGACTTGCAGATCTAACTCCGAATGACCTGTTTCATCAACTCAATACCAATACTCCAAACCTGCGAAGTGATATTTTCCGATATTAAAATCCTCTATTAATTCAACGTTTCATTAGTTCGGTGTATTTTGATTGAGATCTGGATCCAAACTGTCTTTAATTAAATAGTAGTTTGACGTCACACAACATATGTTTTTGGGCTATTGCTTTAACGATTGACGAGGATTTTATACATCTAACTTTTTTTTCAATTATATATGGATATTTACAACTGTATAGTTGAGGAAAATGATTAAAATGACATGTCAATAGCATGTAAAGAACTACTCGCTAGTATCACTTCATTAAGAGTCCTTCCTACATAAGAAGTTGTAGAAAACTAGTGGATTTAAGTGGGTATAGAGTTTGCTATAAAATGATATGTATTTGGCTTGTATTAGGTATATGTAATGTTATGATATTTTTGGATGTTTGTTTGTGACATAATAAGGGGCTTTGAGGATTTTACGAAGGATTTTGGATTGCATAAGAGAAAAATAGGAATGCTTAGTGGGGAACCAACTCCGAATATCCAAATGGGTCTAGTTATTGCAATGATGAAAACTAGATACTACATGAATAAAACGATTAGCTACAAACAATTTTTTACAATAAGTAAAGTATTGACGTTATTTTGTTGTTAGTACCTAAATTCGATTAGGGTATAAAATTAATCGAATTAGAATATAAAAAAAACAAACTATTATTCAGGTTAGAAAAATGATTTCAACTATATATATAGGATACAAAAGAAATACAATCATACTGTACATACAGTATATACAAACATTCAACCAGGGGGCCCCCCAACAAGCCAAATCTATAATGATCCAAGCACTGCACTCTTAAAATAGCTACTGCTAGCGATCAAGGTTGAATTCTTTTCTTATCGATGTTTAAGATATGAAGTAGTAAATACGCTATGTGCGTTTAAAGGTCGATTTAAAAAGAAAGTTGCCAAACATTAGCATATTATGTTAGGATGTTTCTTGCTGTTCTAAGACCTTCATCATCCATTTACTTTTGGAAAATGTGGGACAGAGGACCAGACGTCTCTTGCTGATCCTTCATCATTACAAGGCAATGGCGGACCGCTACTGTCTGTGAAAGAGAACAGTTTGTTCTCATTTTAAGCTACTAGGACATTTGAAAGAAAAGATCTCAAGAACACATACAAAAAAAAAAAATTAATAATAGAATTTTTAAAATTACAAAAGTTATTCTTTAGAATAAATTTAATCTTTAATGTCACCTTCGGAAGTGATTAATATCAAGTTAATAATATTCCGTTGTAACGCAAAGCAGAATATATCACTCGTTGGTAACTTCTTTAAGACAAGTTATTTTCCTTGCAAACAAAGTATATCCATTTTCAATTTTATCAAATAATTATTAACATAATGAATATTGAAATTTATTGCAGAGATAAGAGGCCGAGAGATATGGAAATATTTGAATCGCCAGGGGTGAAAATTTCAAATAATTGTAGTGGAATGTCATTTATTTTCACATTTCGAAACTGAAATCGGATTCTGAATATATTTTGATTTATTGAAAATTTTCAACATAAAAACACGGCTACGACTGAAGCAACAACTAGCCCTCCAAAAGTAGCTCATTCTATCTTCAGATTAAGAAAGATTCTGCTAACCTATTACCAACATGAAATTTAACTATCGTAAAATGTTCGTAAGGTATTTATTTAAATTTAAAAATACTTTAAGTGTAAGGATTACCGTTTGGTTTGCAAGAGTTTGAAAAATACTTTGAAAAAAAACCACAGTTTAACCGCAAGATTGTTGTCTAACTAATTATACTTATATTTTTAGTATCATTTACTAATGCAGTAATATTTTATATGTGTAAAAGCATCAAATATAAAATTAATAAATAAATAAGTTCTTTATTTATTCTGCAATCTTAAGTCACTTAAGAAGAAAAATAGTGTACGCTCTGAGGCCTCCAGAGCCTTAAATGATTATGAAGTAATTTTATTTAAAATGAAAGAACAAATAATAATAAAATAAAAACAAAACAATATACCAATAAAAAGGTAAGAGACATATTTGAATTCAGGTAGTGCAAAAACAATAAAAGTTTATGTATTTGTACTGTTCACATTTATTGCAACTATAAAGAGGCTATTGGCAATTTTTTTGGATCTGAATAGATCTAAAATAATTTTAAAAAGTGATATCTGAAAGTGGTAAGGGTATTTTAATAGCGAGTGAAGTAATTATTGAGTTCCATAGAGAAGAGGTTGGAACAATGAGCAGAAGTCTACAAATCGGATTAGCTGGAACGGGTTTGAAGGGTAAGAACCCAAGAAGATTTGAGATGAAGGAGTTCATAAATGTAAGGCAGACGTTAAGATTAGACGGTTAAGTAGAGAAAGGAGGTAAGAAAATACTGGTAACGTTAGGAATGAAAGAGCCGCATTAGCTCTGCATAAAATTGTGAAACGTGGGTGTTCCTCGGTATCTCAAAAAACAGTAGAATGAAGCGGTTAAAGACTGGCTTCGAAATTCCCAGAAAACCCCTATACACAGCATAGCAATAGTCGAAGTGGGGGAAGATGAGAGAGGTAGTTAGTGTGTATTTGTAATTTGTTTTACATTATTTATTTATATATTCATTCATATTTTATAATAATCTTTTTTATCTTACAATATTTTTACCTCCATTGTATTAATAATTTTCATTCTGTTCGATCCAATTCGTCTCGTATCCAATCCTATATGTATATATAGTGTAAATACACTAATAAATTTTGAATGAAATAATCTCTGAATGTATAAATGTGTTCAGAATGAAGATCTCTTTAGTCGCTAATTGGAAACTGTAAAAATAAAACAGAATTAAAAATGAAGTATACAAGTTAAAGAAATATAAATATACAAAAACAAGCGGGCTAAAAAAGAAAAACAAACGTCAGAATGTAAAGAACAGGAGAAATCACAAAATAAAAAGATTCCGAATAAAACCCTTGATAAAAGGCAATTAAAAAGGGTACCAAACAAAAGGATGTATTTCTAAAAAAGACTCTTAAAAAAATAAATTAATATATTTGGCTTCAGATTAATTTATTCGAATCTAAGAAATTCTTCGTAAACCTACGACTCCCTGTCCTACAGTATCCTTCAATGTTATTCCACTAATTCCTGTTAAACTGATCCGCTACCTAAGACTCCACTTGGACAAACGTCTTACTTGGAATCCACATACAAGACTAAATCGACAAGAAACTGCTCGTCGTTACAGACTACTTCAACATTTACTATGCAAACGATCAAAGCTCCCAATTCATTACATAAGACTTATTTACATGACTGTGATTAAACCTATTTGGACGTACGGAGTTGAGCTTACTCTGATAAAACATCCAATTCATCTCGTATCCAATCCTTACAATCCAAAATCCTTCGAAAAATCCTAAATGCCCCTTACTCTGTCTCCAACAAATTTATCCATAAACTTCTTAATGTTCCATATGTTGCTGCGTTAGCCCAAACCAGATATCTATCCTTACATAGTAAGCTCCATAACCACTCAAAACCACTAGTTTCTCAACTTGTTTTCGACTCCATTCCCGATAATCCTCCGAGACGTCTGCAAAGAAAATAGCCTCGAGATCTTCTAGTGTTGAATTTTTATTGAAGAGCTACTGATGAGTAGTTCATTTTAAGTTATGACATGTTAATGTATATAAAAAAAAAAATTTTAAATATTAAAAAAAATCTGTTCATCATTATTTCCAATCTATTTTAAATTCATTTTCTGCCATACCCTTTTGTTTTTCTTTTAGCCTAACGCAAGATAAAAAATAAAATGAAGTGTTGGAATGTAAGCCGAAAAATCGTTACAATAAATTGATTTTTGACTGCACACCCCAATCATCTACTTTCTCATTTTATTTATTATTTTTTGTTATCAGTTGAAGAAGTTTTCAAACGGACCGTAAATTATGAAAATATTTTAATTATCAACTTCCAAATAATCGGGAATCGATTTATTTGTTTTTCTTTAGTCAAGATTTGAAGTAAACCATCGTGCATAAACATTTTGCTAAGGATTAGTGATTAAATTCGTTTAATGTAATGTCCTATTGGATTGAACAATATAGCCCCACATAGATACTCCACTAGATGTCCACTAATTCCGGTCTAGAGATTATTGCCAATTAACTGTAAGGTGGTCAATATCTGAGTTAAGTTATGGGCATGCATTAGGATAATATCGGCTCATTATAACTTTAATGATTAATTGTTCTCATGTAATTACTGCCGTATTGTATTGTGTGCTCTGTGAATATTGTTAGTTCCGGCAACATCTGCATAGCAAAACATTATTCATTTCTAATAAATAGACAATAAGATTTGATTAACTTATTACATTATTACACATATATCAAACTAATAATTTATTTTAATTTAATTTAATTATTTTCTCTTAAATATATCGTGATATTCTTGCCCCTTACTTTGTCACCAACAAACTTATCCATAAAGTTTCCAATGTTCTATATGTTGCTGCGTTAGCCCAAACCAAATATCTATACTTTCATAGTAAGCTCCATAACCACTCAAATTCACTAGTTTCTCAACTTGCTCCATCCCCGATAATCCTCCGAGACGTCTACAAAGAAGATAGCCAAGAGATCTTCTAGTGTAGAATTTTCGGCGAACAAACGCGTCGTAAGTTAACGTAACGCTGCGTTTTTTTTGTTTTTTTTCAATCAGATAAGAAGACATAAAATTATATTTATTGGAAATCACACTTCACATCGACGCCTATCACAACGCCGCGCCATTACCGAAAACTACCAAAAGTAATGGATGCAGAATCCTGTAAGAAACGACATTTTTCTATTGCAATATAACTGGAAGTACTCAACTTTGGCCCGGTGAACGCGCTTAACCGAACTGCCTAAACCTAGCAGGAAGCAAATTCATCTTTGGTCGATAGAAATATATAGATAACTGCAATCAGAACTCCCACTTTATTGATACTGCACGCCTGCGTCACACTCGATTTTCATCAAAGTTGACGCATGTTAAACCTGATGCTGTGTCCTGTGAACAATTGGCGTGCGTTTGTATAAATAGGCGCATATGTAGCGCTGAGTTGCAGGTGGTCCTTAAAATATGTCATATCTTATAACCTGAACTCAATATATTTACAATATCAGTAACTTTTTTGCATTTAGTCGTATTTGTATGTTTAAGATTAATTATTTAATTCTATATTTCATATTTAACAGGTTATATTTAATTTTATGGTAATAATCGGTGAATTTTTATTATTTACTTAAATGAAACCGTTTTCTGCTCAGTGTATCATTTTTATTTTTATTTAAAAGACCAACTTGATTAGTAAACTTACTAATACCATCTTTATTTCAAATGGTTTTATTCTCCGTTCTTATGTCACTGAGTAATAGCACAGAAAAACAGTTTTTCTGTGGCAGTAAGTGATTTAAGACCAATTCAATTCATATATCATCTGCATTGTAAAAATAAATTGTATTTTATTTTGGTTCGGTTGTTACTGATCGATGTTGTGCTAGCAATTCAATCTCTACTTGCTAACACGGCTATCCGTAAAGTTCAACCAAGGTCTATAAATTAATCCAAAAGCGTTGGAGTTACACCATGTTACGTCTAGAGGGAATATATGACACTTCAACTATACGATTTCCTTAAATTTTCAGTAACTTTTTTGATTTTATAAAGTGAAAACTAAAACTCAATATTATCCGATATTTCAAACAAACATTTAAAGATAAAATTTTTCATACATTTAAATTTAAATTATAAAAAAAAAAAATGATTGTCATAAATTAACCCTTGTACACTTGAGGTACGCATGATGATATAGAAGGATCAATACAATTAGGATTGATGAATTAAATGCCACTTCTATTGAGATTATTTTATTTGAAAACTAGTTTCGAATGCTAAACATTCATCTTCAGTTCTAAAACATACAATAAAATTTTCAACACATCAGTACTATGTTACATAGATTATATATACTAAAGTTTTTTAAAAAGATAAGACAAGAAATCAAGCATAGGCACTCACCTTCGAGGTAACTAAAACACTGAATTTGTGAGAAGTAAAAGGTGTGGCAGGTAGGTTAAGTTTTAGATTTACAACGGGGTTTCCCTTATGACTCATTGGGTTTTTCCGTTCCTATGGGAAACAAATTTAAAATGGGGCTATTGGATATGTTAATCTGATCATTTAAACAAAAATCTGGATCGGTTTTAAACGATTTTATTATTTCTTATTTAAACGATTCAAAAGTATTTAATTTTAGGCTATTTTCTACTTGATGTAATATTTTTACTCCCGAGTCTTTATTAAATTTGTGGTTATTTTCATTTAGATGGATAGCGAAATTGGAATTTTGGGTCTTATTAGTGTATGCTCTTATATGTTCATTTACTCTTTGATTTACAGATAGTCCGTTTTTCCCGTGTATTTTGCTTCACAGTCATTACATTTTAATTCGTATACGCCGCTTTTTTGGAAAGGGTCTATTTTGTCTTTCGGTGAAGGGAAGTATGATGACAATGGTTTATCTATTTTAAATGCAGGGTTTAAACCTAATCTTTTTAATTCTTTCCCGACTATGGTGGATATTGGGCCGTAGTATGGCATCAAAATATATTTTTTAGGGGTAGCTTTATCCTCTGGGGATGTTTTGTATATATTATTCATAGTTTTTTTATGTTTTTGTTTTCTTAAAATATTAGCGATTGTGGTTTTATTGTATCCGTTGTTGTTAGCTATAGTGTGAATTGTTTGTATTTCTTTGTTATAATTTCGTTCATTTAGCGGTATATTTAAAAGGCGGTATATCATGCTATGAAATGCTCCGAGTTTGTGTGTTAGTGGTCTCCTGGTATTGTTGTCTATAACTACATCTGTGTGTGTGGGTTTCCTTTGGTTTAACCAGGCGTGCTCAAGAGAAGACCTCATTCCCAGATACGTGCAACTAAGAAGCGGAGCACAAACAAGAGCAGCGTCGAAAGCCACTCACCATGCTAGACGTCAATGGGTAAGATTTGAAATTAACCATTGGTACTCAGTGAGAGATAATTTAAAATTATATATTTATATCCTCCACAATAAACTCACTTCTGTACTCCACCCACTTGAGTTTGACTCATTAGACAATCAAATCCGGACGCGAGTTGAATATCTCGTAACCAAAAAAAACAAAAAACATTAGAAAAGAAAATTAATAACTTGCTGTCTAGCAAGAATAACCCCGTTAATCGCCCATCTAACAGTGCAAAAAACCCCATATCCGATAACCAATTTTCCCCACGTATCCTCAACCTCAGCAACATAACATTAACTAAAAATGAAAATAATTTGCTCAACAAAGGTTTAAAACATTCTATAAATTCACCGGTGACTATACAAACATTCGAAAACCTTGCTGTCCACATTGAATCCGGTTTAGAAAAATACAACAAAAACCCACTTTCGAAATCAATATGCGCAAACATACTAAAAACAGAAATAGAAAAAGCCCAGAACTATAAGATAAAGACATCATCCGAATACAAGATAGCACGCGCTTTATCAACTAAAATATTAAAAAACGACCTCACAATCATAAAAGCGGACAAAAGGAACACCGCAGTAATTATAGAAAAAGAGTTATACAAAAATAAAATCTATGACTTCATCGAAAAAAAACAGCTTCCCCACCATAAAAAACCCCGCTAAAAAATTTAACAGTCAAGTTCGGGAGTTAAAAAATAATAGTATTTTAATACCTGATAATATAAAATACAACTTGATTGAAATGAATCCCTTGCCGCCCCGTCTCTACGGCCTACCCAAAATACATAAAGCAGACATTCCAATAAGACCAGTAGTTACCTACATTAATAGCTCCATATACAAACTTGCTCATTATTCAAACAACATGTTCAAAACGAAAATTTCTTTTTCCCTACGAAATAAAATAAAAAACTCAATAGAATTAGTCAACAAAATAAAAAACGTAAATGTTCCAGACAAAGCAAAGTTAATATCATTCGATGTCACAAATCTGTTTACCAGTATCCCACCTTCAGAAACAATAGAAATTTTAGAAGAACTAATCTTCCGGTCTAATCTTCAACCACTAGAAAAATTAGACTTTTACAATTTAATGTCAGTATGCATAAAACATAATTATTTTCAATTTAACAATACATTCTATAAACAGGAAGAAGGATTACCAATGGGGTCCCCTCTTTCACCCCTTCTGGCAGATCTTTTTATGGATAAATTAGAACGGAAAATCCTTCATTCAAAATTAGCTCAACACATCATATACTGGTATCGGTATGTTGATGACATAATTTGCCTATGGTCTGGGACGACCAGACAAATCAATAGTTTCTTAAACGAAATAAACGAAATCCACCCTTCAATTAAATTCACACTGGAGTTAGAGAACAATAAAACATTAAATTTTTTAGACATAGAAATCTCCATAAACAATAAACAACACAAATTTAATATATACAGGAAACCCACACACACAGATGTAGTTATAGACAACAATGCCAGGAGACCACTAACACACAAACTCGGAGCATTTCATAGCATGATATACCGCCTTTTAAATATACCGCTAAATGAACGAAATTTTAACAAAGAAATACAAACGATTCACACTATAGCTAACAACAACGGATACAGTAAAACCACAATCGATAATATTTTAAGAAAACAAATACATAAAAAAACTATGAATAATATATACAAAACACCCCCAGAGGATAAAGCTACCCCTAAAAAATATATTTTGATACCATACTACGGCCCAATATCCGCTAAAGTCGGGAAAGAATTAAAAAAATTAGGTTTAAACCCTGCATTTAAAATAGATAAGCCATTGTCATCATACTTCCCTTCACCGAAGGAAAAAATAGACCCTTTCCAAAAAAGCGGCGTATACGAATTAAAATGTAATGACTGTGAAGCAAAATACACGGGAAAAACGGGACGATCAGTAAATCAAAGAGTAAATGAACATATAAGAGCATGCACTAATAAGACCCAAAATTCCAATTTCGCTATCCATCTAAATGAAAATAACCACAAATTTAATAAGACTCGGGAGTAAAAATATTACATCAAGTAGAAAATAGCCTAAAATTAAATACTTTTGAATCGTTTAAATAAGAAATAATAAAATCGTTTAAAACCGATCCAGATTTTTGTTTAAATGATCAGATTAACATATCCAATAGCCCCATTTTAAATTTGTTTCCCATAGGAACGGAAAAACCCAATGAGTCATAAGGGAAACCCCGTTGTAAATCTAAAACTTAACCTACCTGCCCCCCCTTTTACTTCTCACAAATTCAGTGTTTTAGTTACCTCGAAGGTGAGTGCCTATGCTTGATTTCTTGTCTTATCTTTTTAAAAAACTTTAGTATATATAATCTATGTAACATAGTACTGATGTGTTGAAAATTTTATTGTATGTTTTAGAACTGAAGATGAATGTTTAGCATTCGAAACTAGTTTTCAAATAAAATAATCTCAATAGAAGTGGCATTTAATTCATCAATCCTAACTCTTGTACGAATGCCCTACTTAATGTTCCAACAGTTGCAAAAAGAAACATACTTAAATTGTTAGGGATGTCAGGCAGAATGAAAACGCTTAAGACGCTGACATCCTTAAAAGGAAAGGAAAACATATCCTTGTATATAGAGATGTTATAACATTCGACGAAAAAATAATACACATAGTTTCGAAGTTATCAAGGAAAAATCTACATAAACAGTCAAGGACGAACCCAGGCCATGTAATGTTCATTTCTAGGAGCCCTATTTCGATCCAATTATAATTTATTCTATAAAAACAATGCTGGTTTATATTAATTAACATCGGAATGAAATTGATATAAACGTTATAAGTTAAACAATAAGAATTAGAATTTAAATTCTAAAATATTTGTTAGATTTAAAATATATATATGTATCTATTATAAATTCTACAAATAAATAACTGATCAGTATATTTATTCAATTCATCAAAAAAGAAAAACTATAAATAAAAATCAAAATAAAAAAGATTAGAGAGAGAGAGAGAATCTTTTTAATTTTTCTTTATACCATTATATGAGATAATTCATGTAAATGAAGTAGCATTGAGTAAACTGCTTATTCAAATGAACATCTTAGAGAATAAGTATACTGTACAGAAGTTATACGAGGCGAGCCTGCTGTCTCCCTTTTCCCCCTTCCCCTGATTTGGACTATTCCAGAACTGTAATTAAAGATCCTGGATCAGGAGACAAACGGAACCCAAGAATTTTAACACACACCTTAAGAATTTTTGATTGGTGTAACGTATACTCAACAAAGTTATAAAAATACAAATAATTTTTTTTTTTTTTTTTTTTATTAGCCTGGCTAAAAATGAAGGAGGTTCAAAATATTTGGAAGGACCTAATGAATTGCTGTTTACAGATCCCAGAGCCAAAGTAACTATGAATAATGATAGGGAAGTAATAGCAGCTCAAAGTACCAAATACTAATAGTATAAAGATGTTTGTAATTCTTTAAAATTACTGACAATATAAGAGTTTTTTTGATTTCTGTTTTTTTTTTTTTTTGTTTTTTTTGTAAACTCTAGATTACAAAGATTAAGTAAGTTGGTGGACTGCTTATTCAAATGAACATATTCGAGAATACGTATACTCTACAGAAGTTAGTATACGATACGATAGGATACGAGGTCAACCTGCTGTCTCCCTTCTCCCCCTCCCCCCGATTTAGACTATTCCAGAACGGTGATTAAAGATCCTGAATCAGGAGGCAAACGGGACTCAACGGATAAAAATTTCTATTCGGGTTCGGGAAAGGCGATTAAGCCGGTCATCCCTTATGAAATCAGTGGCACCGTCCCTCATCTATTTCCCGCCCGATCGGAAGAGTTTTCTGCCTTTTTTTTCCGCCCTTTCATTTCTTTATGACCTCGTATCCTCTTTTTGTGAGTCCGGCTTATTTAAGAGACTTTCCTAAGTGCTTAGAGTTTAGATGTTCATCATACTTTTTAGTTATAACGGTAATGGAAGTTAACGATATTAGAAAATACGAACAAGAATAAAGAGCAGTATCTGGCGAAGGGCCATTAATTAGAAAAAACAAAAAATATTCTAATTACAACAATAATTAGTAAGTATGATCATATTATCATCGTTTTATTTCTTTATTATATACATCTATTTACGAATCATACATTCAGAAAACTCTATGTAAACTTGTAAGCTTCAGTTAAAGCAAGAAAGCAGAGCTAACTATGTTATTTCAGGAATCTGTATAAAAGTATCTATTGGGTTCTCACACATAGAATGACCGTTTTTTGAACCAGGGAGAAAATAAAAAATTGAGATCAAATCTAACATATTTTCTTATTCAAAGTATTTACCATCATTTTTGATACACTTCTGCCAAGGGCTTACTAGTTCTCTACACCAGAATTGATAAACGTTGAGTCACGTGATGAAAGGAATTCAGAAAATGCATTTTTATTGTATAAATCATTGGTAAGTAATTTTCCTCGCAAAAAGTTGTCCAAACTCCGATAAAAGTGGTAGGGGTAGTAGTCTGTAGGGGATAGATCAGGGGAATATTGGTAAGAGTTTATAGCCCAAACCCTTTAATTTATTCACTGTCTGTATTGAAACATGAGGTCGGGGATTATCATGAAAAAGGATTGGTCCTTTCCTGTTTACCAGGACGGGCTGTTGCTTGATCAAATTTTGATGCATTTGGTCGATTTCTTGGCAGTTTGATTTTGAATCGATTGTTTTTCCCGTCCACGGGGCAGATTTTCTAATGTCGCATCTCCTGATAGTCCAGTAAAATAAGGCTCCAAAAGACCGTTTTCAAGAAAAAATTGCGGATCTTTATGTTTTTGGGCTGCTGAATCCGAATCTGAAGTGTGCTACCACGGCAACCATCGGCTTCACATTGAAAATCGCAAAAAAACACCAAAAAAAACCCGGGTTTGATTAAAACTTCATTTATATATTCTTATAGTAAATTTAATCAGCTTTAAGATGAAAAAAAGTAATGTTGTATTGGACAAATAGTTTCAGAGTTATAGCCAAAAGAGAACGACAAACGTGTTTTCTCGGAGCTGTGGGACTGGCGGTAAGTTGTTCTTATTCCCAATAACGTAACTTCGTGAAAAATAGTCTGATTTCGGATTTCTTTTTTTTATTATGTAGGTACTAGTTCCAGCTACAATTAATATTTGAAGACTTTCTTCGAAAAAAAGCTTCATTATCGTCTTATAGATAAAAAAACAAAAATAACGGTTTTTTTGGCGGTTTTGAATATGAAGCCGATGGTTGCTGTGGTAGCAAAGTTCAGATTCGGCTTCAGCACCTCAAAAAACATCAAGATCCGTTGAGAATAAAAGTTCCGCAGTTTTTTCTTTGCAAACCCTTATTTTACTGGACTATGAGGAAAATTTTGTAAACCAACGATGGATGGTTCTTTCATTAGCACTACCTTTGCGAAACGCATTATTAATATTTCTTGCTGCCTGGACAGCGGAATGACCGAGTTTGTACTCATAAAAAAAATCCTTCGGAAATTGCGTGTTTCGATGGCCATGGTTAAAATTATACTAAAATCTATATGCATTCTTGCGAAAAAAAACCAACACAGTTTGCAAATTAAAGCGTTAATCCTCTATAAAGAAAAATCGGACATTTTATGTGTGACAGCCCAATATATTCGCCTACAACCTTTATCATTGAATAATTTATAATAAAATAATAAAGTATTAATATAATAAACTCAAGATACAAAAAAGTACATAGAAAAATGATAATACAAATGATGTGATAATACTTAATAAAGTAAATAATTAGATAACAAGAAATAAAAAACGTTCGTGCATATTTACACTCAGGCTAAGGAAGGTTTGGGAATCATCCCCCCACCATGTGAAGAATTAAGTAGGGGTGCGGATTCTACAAGCTCTTCTCTCCCACCGCGTTACTTGTTCGTTAGCCAGTAGAGGATGAGGAAGATAAATAAAAAAAATATCAAACCTATAATTCTTCCAAAGATTTTGATTCTGGCATGACTCAATCATATTTTTTATTGATTATTTATATTTATTTTTCTTTAACTTTTCGTATTGTATAGTTTGAGGTACTTTGTTTATTTATTTGTTATTATTTTTTTTTCTTAATCTATTCTTTGTACATATTATGTGAATGGATCTATTAAGCTATTCATATTACTTATTGCCCACATTGAGGCAGATTGTAATACTTTCTCTAAATAAACAAATATAATAATAATTATTATAAAGAAACACTGTAGTCACAATCGTGGATTTCAAAAAAAGCCTACGACGATTCCATCGATCGTTAAACATTATTCAACACACTGGAAGAATTCGGGATCGATCAACAATCCAAGGAAATTATACGTCAAACTGAGCGAGAGCCCGTGAACCCCAGACCTTCGTTATTTTATAAAAGATGAAAATTTGTCAGCGCATGCTCCCAATAGAGGTACGAACGATGGGTCATGAATGAAGTTCGGGTTATCGTGGCCTTGGCAGGTAAACGGTGCTAAAGCTGTGTAAAACACCAGCCTACTATCGTCAAATTATGAAGTGTGATGTTTTGATATTTCTCTCAGAATTTTGCTTACGTTATAATATAAAAGCTGATTTTTATATATATTACTCGGGCAATGATTAGATGATGTTTCCTCATCAGCCAGACACTTACCATCGTGGCAACCCCTTGTCAGACAACCTTAATGCTCATTTAATTGTAATTGTACTTACGTTGTGGTATAAAAGCTGATCTTTATATATATTACTTGGGTAATAATTAGATGATGTTTCATCATCAGCCAGACCGTTCTAACAGTTCCAACCCCTTGCCAGACAAGCATGTAGGGTAGCTGTAGTAGCGAGCGCGAGGCAAGATACATATGGCTGGGTGGGAGTGAGATAGTGAGGTGATGTCTGTCGCGATCCTTCACCACGCTCTTGTATTTTACAGCACATGTATTGTTTATTACTCAGTGCGTGTTTATATCAGCTTACATAATTTTATATGTTCTTGTCAAGTATTAATAATTATAAGAAAAGGACCCTATTTTAGTCTCCTCAAATAATAATAAGCTAAAAAGGAAAATATTTAAAAATAAAGATTTATTAAAAAGTACAAGTATTTATATAAGTGACGACAAAACAAATTAGTTTCAAATATTTTCCTTTTTAGCTTATTATTATTTGAGGAGACTAAAATAGGGTCCTTTTCTTATAATTATTAATACTTGATAAGAACATATACAATTATTTAAGCTGATATAAACAAGCACTGAGTAATAAACAATACATGTGCAGTAAAATTCAATAGCGTAGTAAAGGATCGTGGCAGACCTCACTCACTATCTCATTCGCACTCAGCCATATGTATCTTGCCTCGTGCTCGCTCTTACAACTACCCTTCATGCTTGTCTGGCAAGGGGTTGGAACTGTCAGAACGCTCTGGCTGATGATGAAACATCATCTAATTATTACCCAAGTAATATATATAAAGATCAGCTTTTATACTATAACGTAAGTACAATTACAATTAAATGAGCATTAAGGTTGTCTGGCAAGGGGTTGCCACGATGGTAAGTGTCTGGCTGATGAGAAAACATCATCTAATCATTGCCCGAGTATATATATATATATATATAATCAGCTTTTATACTATAACGTAAGTACAATTCTGAAGGAAATATCAAAAAAATCACGCTTTATAATTTGACGATAGTAGGCTGGTATTTTACACAGCTTTAGCACCGTTTACCTGCCAAGGCCACGATAATCCGAACTTCATTCATGACCCATCGTTCGTACCTCTATTAGGAGCATGCGCTGACAAATTTTCATCTTTTATAAAATAACGAAGGTCTGGGGTTCACGGGCTCTTAGTCTATTAACCAATACCACGTCCAATGTAAAATTGAGTGAAATATTTAAGTCCTTTGAACAGGTGTCCAGCAGGGAGATGGACTGTCCCCTTTGCTGTTAAATACCACCTTGAAAGAATCATCATAACGTGGAAACAAGAAATCAAAGGAATTCAGCTAGGAATAAAAAAAGAAAATAGAATCCAAATGAAATGCGTGGCGTTTGCTGACGACGCATAGTGGGACAAACACGGAAAAAACTCTAACAATGACTTTATTATTTCTGTAGTGTTGGATGGGCTATTGTATTCAATATTAGTTGGTACAAACACTTCCAGTTTGTTTTTTCATTTTTCATTTTTATTTGTGACTGAAGCCTTCTAAAGTTGGACAATATTACTCCACCCCAAAGTGGTCTTTTCTATTGAGCTACATTTTGGGTCACTGTGGATTTGTTTTTATAGATGAACCTATGAAACTTGGCAGACTTTTATTTAAATTACTACAGAATAGTCGAAAAATATTTTATTGATTGATACAATGTATGAAATATATTATAAAAAAATGTACTAGAGTGAGAGGAAAAACTAACCAGAGTTTTTAAACATCTGTAGTCCTAAAAAAAAGGTCCGCTGAGCTCCGGTAACAAATTACCATTTTCATAAAGCTTATATTACTAATCAGTACTCCTATAGTTTTCATTGACAACTAATGACAACTGTACGGTGGTCAAACCTGAATCTATATGCTCCTAAAACAATAGCCAGGAAGGGACTCCTAGACATGGAAAAGAAAGAAAGGAAGTTCCTTAGAAAGATTCATGGGCTCAGGAAAACGTCAAACAAATTCACATTCCGCTTATGATCAAACTCGTAACTGTATCAAATATTTGAAAATATTGGCACCACAATAAAGAAAATGAGACTGTCATTATATGGGTACATTAAAAGAATGGGATCAGAGAGATTCGCCAACAAGATTCCCACCTTCCATGAGAAACGGATGACACAAGTCCCCTGGGGTAAGAGAAGTACATCAGGATCTGTAAAAATATGTGATCGTGGCGGAAGAAATTGCGGACAGGCAGATCTTCAAGAAAAAAATCGCGGAGGTGAAGGACCTTACAGAGGAAAAAACCAGGAGGAACAGAGTATTCTCGGAGGAAGAACGAGAGCGAACAAGCCAAAGAATGAAGAAGTACTGGCCAAAGAGTAAGGAGAAAGAGAACTTTATAAAATGATGGAAGGTGTGTTATTGTAGCCCATATTCGATTCTTATAAATCTCAGGAGGAAAATAAATTATTAAAAAAACACAAACTAACTTCGACTTCAGTCTAGAATATTAATGTTTAAACAATTGTTGATTTATCAGTTTTCTATGCCCGCTTATAACTAAGAATATTTACATTCCACCTGGATCCTGCCAATAACAGCTAGACCATTTATAAACGCCTACGGTTTATGGATATACAACCGATATTGATTTATATGTAATAGAACCCCTAACGGCCGAGGATAATTCATCAAGTCCGATTTATAATTCACATCCTACATTTCTGGGAAAGACAGGGTTTGAGCTGGGAGCATTACCACTACAAATAGTATGGAAATATACAAATAATAGAGAAAACAGATCTATTATCTAGACACTCATACATTATATTAATTACTAGCATTTTGCCCACTCCCAAAAAATTTTTTTTTTTTTAAATTTTTTTTTTTATTTCTTTGTTGTAAGAAGATGTTATAAGAATAATTTTATTGTTAGGTTTATCAGTTCTATCAAGCCGTACATACTATTAACCGTAAGAAAAACAGCCCGACGATAAACTTCAACGTTGTTTTAAGCCTTGTGATTCGTTAATTGTAATGGCATAAAAATGTTTAAAAGGAAATTTTAATCATTTGAATTAAAATGGTAGATCAGTAGAAATCACTGGGATTCCAGGAATAAATGCGAGTTTTCTAGCTACTGCACAGTGGGGCCACTGACCAATATTTATGGTCAAACCTCCAAAATCAATCTATTTTGAAATGAATTGGAATTAAGTTAATTCTACTGTTCGATACATAAACATTAATAATCCAATCAAAAGAAGAGCTGAAATAATTGGTAAACATGTATTTATTTACATTAATCGGCCACCTTGTGAACTTGTCTGTTATTTGACTTAAACATAGTGTAGTTAAGTTTTATAACTTCCTTATTTTTAAAGTTCAGACTGTGATTTTAATATGAATTATTGTCAAGCAGGTATGTATAATTATAGTAAACTTTTCGAAAATTTTAATTTATTCTTTTATAATTTATAGAACTCTTCAATTTCAAGTTTGTTTTTAATGCAATAGCCGTAAATAAATTAATTCAAATCTTTTATGTTGAACGCAGTTGAATCGCAGGCTCTGTGTGGTACTTTAGAGAACTATCTGGTAAACATAATGTGAAAGAAAAATTTGCCCCAAGTTGCCCCTTTTTGAAATAATGATATTTTACTGATCATTTTCTCAGACTTTTTTTTTTTTTTTTTTTTTTTTTACAATATTTTTTTGGTTATTTTTTTGATTCTATTATAAATATTTTTCTATCGAGAAAACGATTTAGTTAAAACTTGGTACATATTGGTTCAGTAGTTTTTGTGGTTCGTGATCACAAACAAAAAATAGCTTGTCCTTTTATACAGTAGTATAGATTTTTTTTTAGTTATTTATTCAATTTTACAACTGTATATACAATATGAAAATATAACACATCAAGTAAATATGATGATGATGATAAAAAAGCCAAGTCATTTGTTTTTAAAGCAATTACCAATTGGTAGCATTTATAAAAATTCTATATAATGAAGTTCTATATTAGAAGGTCCCGAGGTCATCTTCTTTTCAGGAGCCTCGGAGGGTTATCTGGAATGGATATATTGGTATCTCCGAGGTGAAAAATATAACAAAAATTTAAAATAGATTTATTATTTATAAACATAATAGTTGTATATAGACTTATTTTTTTATTAGCATCATCAAGAAAAGGTTTGAAAATGAAAATAAATACGTCAAGAAACTAGCTATTCTTAGAGCTAGTTTCATGTAAAAGGTTATCTCCTTGGAAAATGTTAAATTAATATGAAGTTCTACTACTTTATAGATAACATTATTATATTTAATTCTATTCTTAGACGTGTACTGCAAAGGAGGAATGAAACTTGAAATGAGTGGTAGTAAAAATGAGCTCTAAAAAGCACGGCATAAAACAAAATCCACTTTATTTAGTTGAACGTCTGTGGTTGGAATCATTTTTTTTTTTTTTTTTTTTTTTTTTGATCAATTTCATTATTTGGTTGTGGTATGTTTTATTAATATGTAAGAATGTGATACTGTAAAAAAAAAAAAAAATAAATAAATAAATAATAATAATCCAGTTCTATAATAAAATTATACCATGTTTATCATTTTATACTATCGTATAATACATACGACTTAGCTTCTTAGATTTATTTTTAAGAATATAAATTAACAATTTAAGCAAAAGGTGGATTTTATAAACTTCAAACCTGCATGGATAGCTTATATTTTAAGGTGGCCATAACCATTATAGTTTACGGTGTATTTCTTTTTCTGAGAGTAAACATTGTTTAATATCTATGTTACATAAATAGGTCATTCTCATATTATTTAACAAATTGTTCACTTTTTGTTTAATTGTTTATACAAGAGTTTTCATATTCAAAAAAAAAAAAAAAAAAAAAAATGTATTGGTATTAATCTGTGGGCTTTTTGAAGAGAAAGAAAAAAAACAGCAGTGTAAATTAAAAGAATGTGCTAGGTTCTGAATATTTGGTCGTTGTATCTTTTAGTTTGTAAGAATGACATAATGAAATAAGATATAATTACACTGGTTTTTATCTAAAAAAAAAACCTGTCTAGGTGTTAATTTGGAGATTTTTTGGAAAAGTGGTAGTATTAATTAAAAAAAACCTAGCACGATATTAATAAAAAATATTTCAATGTAAAGCTTAAAACGTGAGTTACAGTCTCTACGAAGTTCATCACCTTCTGAAATGACACATTCATAATTAAAAATAAAAAATGGCACAAGAGGAATTCCATTGTTAAATGATGGGTTTTTGATTTATAAAGGTTTGCTTTAGTTACCTCTAATACTCTGAATATAAAGAAGAAAACTATCCTATCCTACTGTTTAGTGAAAAAATTCTTCTCTATTGTTACGGTGTGTTCTGTGAAACACTGTTCATTGAAAACTGTGGTAATGATCATATAGGTTTTTTTTTTTTTTTGTGACAACAGCTGTCAGTCCATGTTCAACCTTGGCTCAAAGGGGAGATAGCTGGAAACTAGATTATGTTTGATCAAAGAACATGAATGATGAAAAAATATTCATCATAAATGTTACAACTATTTTATTTGACATAGTTTAATCATAAGGTAAGAGATAAATGAGAGGAAAGATGTTCGGAGACGTTAATTTGGTATCTCATATATTTCCCGCAGTTGGTCAGGTTTGGATTAAAAATTTTGTGGAAGAAAAAACGTCACGAGTGATACCGTAATGAGTGTTGCCAGTGAAAAATTGTGCCTAGAGAGACATAGTAGTTTTTTGTCCTTTATTAAATCATTATTATAAATTTACTATTTACTTTCTAAATAAATTTTAGAATTAAAACCCATTGACAATGATGTTTCAATGTTGACGGTTTAAATAAAAAATATTTAAAAATTGATTAAACATCTAAACATTAGTGGTAAATGTTTAAATAAATGTTGTAGATACAAATGCCAGTAACTCGCATGATTTCATGCTAGAGCCAAGCACGTGCCAGTTACTATCCGTTCGCTGGCATATCTGAACGGTAACTGCCACAATACCTTATTAGCACGTAGATCGCAAAACATTTTATTTTGCGTGCCAGTTATGCAAAAGTGATGAAGTGCGCGCAGGCGCATGCCTGCAGAGTCCCGCCCTACAGAAATGGTACGTGTGAACGCACGCATCAGCTACTAGTTTGCAGGCAAGTTAATGTGTAAGGGGTAAAAAAATTAAGGGGAGATGAACAAATGTGTTCTGACTGTAAAAAAAGTACAAATAAAATAAAAAAATTGAAATTTGCATATCATCAAGAACTAAACAAAATTCCAAAGCTACAGGATCGGGAACGAGCGACATTTATAAACCTAATTTAAGGTGATTTGAAGAAATGAATTTTAAATGGTTCGAATACTGTAAAACGGCGTGACTTTGCACCTATGAGTTAACTTTGCACCAAGCTCACTAAAAAGTTTCGTTTAAGGAAAAAAAGTTTTGCTGTTATCTAAATGAGCTATATTTGATATTTCTTACTTACTTAAGATAACACTGATTGGGTTTAAGGAATTTACGCTGATCCTAGTTACATCTCATGTTTTATAACAGTTAGTTGATTGTAGTGTTTCAAGATGTGTGGTTCCTTTGTGGGATAAAGTAGTGCTTACAACAACTAAATATTTCTCAAATCAATTAAGGTTTGCAATAACTTTATTCTATAATTATTGTAATTTAAATATATGATATTAATTTTGTTCAAAATATTTTCCAAAAGTCATGGTATTTTAAAATAAAATAGAATCCCCTTTTTGAATCAATAAACGAGGATATTTTGAAGTTAGGGAGTTAATAGGATGGTTAAAATCCAAATTATTTGGGATAGCGTTTTGTTTCCTGTTAATTAGGTTTTTTGTCATCTATGCGCAAGTATATTAACTATCAAAATCTTTCCTAGTTATAGCTTTAAATTTTTTCAAGCCATAGTGTTCAGTTTTTTATATTTTAACCATTTTTGTATAACTATTTTTAGATTGCATTTTTCCAAAAGTGTTTCTCTAAGAATCTGTGTGAAATTTATTAAATAGGTATCGCTTTGTTCCTTGTTTACCAAAATCATAGTTGTTTTCTTCATTTAGGCATGTTTTAAGTCGTTATTTTGTTTCTATATAATATTCTGTTGGTATGTTCTTGTATTTTCTATCGTTCCTCAATAAACCTTTAAAAATTGTGCAATGTTTTCTCATTTCAATGAAAAAATTGTTATTTACAATCGTTTCCTTTAACAAAATCCTTAGAAACAGAAAAAAATCACTAAGCTAAATTCCAAACATTATCAAGAAATGACTTTACATCTCATAACTACTATCAAGCTTTGATTTTTCTGCTGTCATTTATGTAATTTTATTCAATTCTGGTAAAGAAATGAATTATTTGTAATAGGTACCATTTTAATTTAGGGAGAGAGAGAGAGAGAGAGAGAGAGAGAGAGAGAGAGAGAGAGAGAGAGAGAGAGAGAGAGAGAGAGAGAGAGAGAGAGAGAGAGAGAGAGAGAGAGAGAGAGAGAGAGAGAGAGAGAGAGAGAGAGAGAGAGAGAGAGAGAGAGAGAGAGAGAGAGAGAGAGAGAGAGAGAGAGAGAGAGAGAGAGAGAGAGAGAGAGAGAGAGAGAGAGAGAGAGAGAGAGAGAGAGAGAGAGAGAGAGAGAGAGAGAGAGAGAGAGGAGAGAGAGAGAGAGAGAGAGAGAGAGAGAGAGAGAGAGAGAGAGAGAGAGAGAGAGAGAGAGAGAGAGAGAGAGAGAGAGAGAGAGAGAGAGAGAGAAGCTTTGGGATCTGTTTGAGCCTAGCTTTTTCCACTTAATTGCACTAGCAAGAAACGACCGGTTTATATACTATATTCTATATTTTTTACACTTTGTATGTATTAAGTTTGACTCTGTACCTTCCTTTTTTAATTTATGTTATAATTTGTGTAGTACAAGATTATTTACTTAATTTTTCAACATTATTTTAATGTAATTGTACTCACCTCTATCACTTGTTACATTATATTTAGGGATAAGGTAGTATTCCTAAAACAGAATCTTCTTTTATAGAAAAAAAAATAAGAGGATAGCCAGACAGAAAAGTAACGGCACGACAAAATAACGTCATCAATTTGATCCTAAGTTAGGGAATGTATTTCTATGGTGCACTGATTAATTTCATTAAACACAGCACATTAGTGATGGATTTTCCTACAACGTCGGTAGAATATTTTCCCCACTTCAGCTCTCCCTGGTTCTGGAATTTAATAGTTGATAAAACTGTAAGCACAATTAATAAAACATGGTGGTAAACATTTTTTTTAGAAAAAGGTTTAGATTTCATAAAGTTATTTTACCTTAATTTATAATAAAATGGACAACTTTTCTTAAGAAAAAAAATTCATGTGAAACGACCCAATACACAATTGAGAGAAACATGGGCAATACTCTTACCGAAATTGTGAAGGGCGGATATTGCGAAGATAGAGCCTGTGGTCAAAGTACATTGGTGTGAGAGAGCTCTGAAGGTCTCCCCAGTTCATCAGTGGAAGGGATTTACTATTCTCGCCACAGGGTCCACATCTCGGTTAGCCTGATCTTGTATGCTAGTTTAGTATGAGCATGTTCTCGCTTTAATTCGTGCTTTGATACTCTCTCTTGTGAAAGCAAGGCTGATTTCACTGGCTGGTATGGCTTTATGACCCATAGCGTTTTCATTACCTAGCAAGGCCCTGTAGTCAGCAACTCAGAGCTTTAAGTTATCTCCTGGCAGATTGACGTCAAATCTAGTAGGATTCATTTGAAAATAAAATTCATGAACTACACATGACACATGTTTGAATTATTGTAAAAGTTTTATAAATTAGAATTAATTTAAAAGAAAAAAATTAGCTAAAGGTCCCATGTATCACCAAATTGACCGAATTACGTATTCTTCCATGTTAAGCTCCACACTTACTCTAATCCTCTGGGAACTTGTAATAAACATAAATATATATATATATATAGTACTCTTACAGTTCTCAATTAGCTTCGATTCCCGGTATCCCGCTGAGGCGTCTGAAAAGAAGATGGCCTTGGGAACTTGTAATAAACATAAATATATATATATATATAAGAAGAAAATGAACTTTTTTCTGGGACTACTTGTCCCCTAAGAATAACATATGATTACAGTACATAGGACAATCATCTGGCTTTGATAATTAATTATAATAAATAATAACAATAGATAATAATAAAAATTGATAAATAATTAAATTATGTGTTACAAAATAACTGAGACATCTTGTAAAAGGATACATCTTATGTATACTATTATAATGTATATTACATAAATATTCATGTTTTACATTAGCTCGGAAGATTGAAAATGAAGGAGGTAAAGGAATAAATGATGTTTAAAGGAAGTAAGAGTGGATCTTTTTCGAATTGTGATGGGCAATGAATTCCATAACGAGGAAGCACGGATAATAAAGGATATCTCGAAGGATGCAGTTCGATGCGCCGGAGTGTATAGGTTGATGGGTTGGGTTCTAGTATTTAAGAGGTGAATGGAGGAGTGCAGAGTAAGGAGGTCATAGATATAGGTGGGTTTTTTGGTTTTCAAGGTTTGAAATATGAGAGCACCCAGGAAGTATTGACGTCGAAAACCGGGGTACAGCCACCAAATTTCAGAATACCTGTGAGATATGTGAGAACGTCTGGAGATCCCGAAAATAAATCTAATGAAACAGTTCATTACTCTTTTACATCTCATCTCGAGCTCATCAGACAGTCCTCCATATACTACGAATCCATAGTCAAAGTTAGGAAACATTAGTGGTGATACTAAAAGTTTTCGAGTACTTAATGGTGATGAATCACGGTAATGTAAAAGTTGCTTAAGAATAAAAATAAATTTTCTCGTGATTTGAGAGATATTGGAATAACATCTATTCCATGCAAGATGTTGATCGAAAGTTATTCCCAGATTTTTAATGGAATTTTGGAAATGAATAGGACGGTTTTTTAGGAAAAGCAGTGGATAGTAGGGAAGAGCTTTTAGGTGAGGTTTTGACCCAATGAGAATAGCCTTTGTTTTTTCTGGATTTAGACTTAATTTATTCTCCACTGCCCAAAGGTTAATGCTATATATATATATATATATATATATATATATATATATATATAATTTTTATTTTATTTTTTGAAGAGAAAAGATTTGACCCGGTCGGGATTCGAACCCGAGTTTCCACCTCTCTAGTGTGGCGCCTTATCCAACTAGGCCACCGGGGTCGTATCCGAACCAGGCAAATCCCCTCTCTTCAGTGATCCATAACCCCCGGGCACTCGCAAATCGCGATGTAATTCCGGGGATGAATGTTCATATTGAACATTACATTTAAATTTGGATCTCGTGACAATCCGTCACCGTTTTAAATATATGTAATTTTTCTTGATATTACTCATTATTATTAAATATATTATTTTTTTTTGAGAGAAAAGATTTGACCCGGTCGGGATTCGAACCCGAATTTCCACCTCTCTAGTGTGGCGCCTTATCTAACTAGGCCACCGGGGTCGTATCCGAACCAGGCAAATCCCCTCTCTTCAGTGATCCATAACCCCCGGGCACTCGCAAATCGCGATGTAATTCCGGGGATGAATGTTCATATTGAACATTACATTTAAATTTGGATCTCGTGACAATCCGTCACCGTTTTAAATATATGTAATTTTTCTTGATATTACTCATTATTATTAAATATATTATTTTATTTTTTGAAGAGAAAAGATTTGACCCGGTCGGGATTCGAACCCGAGTTTCCACCTCTCTAGTGTGGCGCCTTATCCAACTAGGCCACCGGGGTCGTATCCGAACCAGGCAAATCCCCTCTCTTAAGTGATCCATAACCCCCGGGCACTCGCAAATCGCGATGTAATTCCGGGGATGAATGTTCATATTGAACATTACATTTAAATTTGGATCTCGTGACAATCCGTCACCGTTTTAAATATCTAATCCCCGGAATTACATCGCGATTTGAGAGTGCCCGGGGGTTATGGATCACTGAAGAGAGGGGATTTGCCAGGTTCGGATACGACCCCGGTGGCCTAGTTGGATAAGGCGCCACACTAGAGAGGTGGAAACTCGGGTTCGAATCCCGACCGGGTCAAATCTTTTCTCTTCAAAAAATAAAATAATATATTTAATAATAATGAGTAATATCAAGAAAAATTACATATATTTAAAACGGTGACGGACTGTCACGAGATCCAAATTTAAATGTAATGTTCAATATGAACATTCATCCCCGGAATTACATCGCGATTTGCGAGTGCCCGGGGGTTATGGATCACTGAAGAGAGGGGATTTGCCTGGTTCGGATACGACCCCGGTGGCCTAGTTGGATAAGGCGCCACACTAGAGATGTGGAAACTCGGGTTCGAATCCCGACCGGGTCAAATCTTTTCTCTTCAAAAAATAAAATAATATATTTAATAATAATGAGTAATATCAAGAAAAATTACATATATTTAAAACGGTGACGGATTGTCACGAGATCCAAATTTAAATGTAATGTTCAATATGAACATTCATCCCCGGAATTACATCGCGATTTGCGAGTGCCCGGGGGTTATGGATCACTGAAGAGAGGGGATTTGCCTGGTTCGGATACGACCCCGGTGGCCTAGTTGGATAAGGCGCCACACTAGAGAGGTGGAAACTCGGGTTCGAATCCCGACCGGGTCAAATCTTTTCTCTTCAAAAAATAAAATAATATATTTAATAATAATGAGTAATATCAAGAAAAATTACATATATTTAAAACGGTGACGGATTGTCACGAGATCCAAATTTAAATGTAATGTTCAATATGAACATTCATCCCCGGAATTACATCGCGATTTGCGAGTGCCCGGGGGTTATGGATCACTGAAGAGAGGGGATTTGCCTATAAAAATAATATATATATATATATATATATATATATATATATATATATATATATATATATATATATATAGTTAAAGTGCAACTAGCGAGTAGTTATCGACATATTGTAATCATATTTCTACACACTTTCTAGATATATAAATTGTATACCCAACTGTTGTAAATACCAATATATAAATTTATAAAAAAATATACACACAATTAGATTTCACTGTATTTTATATTATATTTGGTCTCTAGCAAGAAGGGTTCTATAGCTAGTTGAACTTTTGAAAACGAAAAAAAGATTAATTTACCAAATGTTAACTTATTAAAAATTTATGTGAAAAATAATTTGTTTTTTCATTAACAATTCTGTAATTGTAGATAATTAACGTTCTAATATAAATTTCCAGCCTCAAAAGATAAACTGTCAATAACCTATCAGATGGAGCAACATGACAAGCTCTGAAACATGTAGTTGATGAATAAAGCAAATGGGGAGAATGCCTTTTTAATATAATAATAATAAAAAAAAAAAAATAAAAAAAAAACCTATCAGATTTTTAGGGAGTGGTAAGTAGAAAGAAACAGTTTAAGTACACTGTTTTATTTTCCCCCTCTTTTATACGAAATCACAAATTTGATTTCCTTAAAAAAGCCTTACTCAATAAATTAATAGAGCAATAATCAAACAGATAAAGAGAACCAAGAAAAAAAACGTTAACAAGAATAATAATGGATAAAGGTATCAACTGGAATAAGGTTTCTCATGGATTTGCCACTGCATTTTAAAAAAATGAAAATAACACTAAATGTTTACATAAAAATAGTTATAAATTAAAAATACATCTAAATAAATATAATTGTAAAATATAATGTTCATACGGTGATTGTGACATAGCAAATCCATTTCACATTTCCTCTTTGGTTATCAAGCCAGCTGAAACCGCATAATGTTTAACACTCACTGTATCTCCTTTACAAGTATATTTATATATCTCAAGGGTATTTATCAGACTTTTTCCTTTGGCATTAATCTCAAGATCAATATATAGGATGTCCCGAATTTAAATGGCAAAACTTCAGGAACTTATAGGGGACCGTAAAACTAAGACAAAAATTACTTTAGAGATTTGCTCGTTTTTGCTTAGTTTTAAAGATAATCGCAAACAAAGAAACAAAACAAGTTTTCTTTTTTATACTTATTTATTTACATTTATATTTACGTTAGGTTCTCAAATTTATGTTAATGTAAATATTGCTCAAAATGTCCTCTTGCACCAATGCAAACATTACATCTAGCACTCACTTGATAAATTGCAGCTAAACGTTGTTCTGTATGGTCCCACCAGTAATCCGTTCCAAATCCCAATCCAAACGTTATTATAAAATTAATGCTGAAACCTATTCTTTCTAATAGCTCTGGTATTTTCGAGAGCCCATACATGATAATTTCTTTGATTAACAATTCCTCCTCTTGTAAAGTTAGCTTCATCGGTCCATATAGTATAATTTTAATGGAAATAAATTATCATCGCGAATTTTGTCAAGAAACCAGTTACTAAAATTCAATCTCTTGACATAATCTTGAGGTAATAAATTCTGAACTTTTTGAAGATGGTTTGGTTAGCGATTATCACATTTCAAAGTTTGCCATATTGCTTGCCGCGATACTGCTAATGCAGCAGATGCTCTTCGGATGCTAGTCTCAGGATTGTTATCGAAGTGGCGTTGGACACAATTTCTTCTCCAATAATCTGCTCTTATTGCTGCCTGGAATTGGTCACCTTCATTACGTATTAAGAATGACCCAGTCTCTCGTAGTCTATTAAAAGTTAACGAAAAGACTCGTCGATTAGAAACGCTTCTATTTGGAAATCTCCGCGCATACTCCCGCACCACTTCTAAAGCATTACCGTTACAGAAACCATACACAAAAACATATCAGCGTATTCAACATTAGAATATTTATGCGGCATTTTGGCTGATGCTATTCACACAAAAATATCTGACTAACTGACTGAAGAATGATTTAGGAATTATAATCTTAGAAGGAAGCCAAAACGTAAACAAATAAAAGAATGTAAAGGATGACATTAAGTGTTTACATATCTTACTGCCTAGCCTGACGAACTTTGAAAGGTGATAATCACTACCTGTAACATTATTTTTTTTTTATTATTATTTTTTTTTTTTTGCAATTTTCTCTTAAACTAAGCAAAAACAAGGAAATCTCTAAAGGACTTTTTGTCTTAGTTTTTCGGTCCCCTATAAGTTCCTGAAGATTTGCCATTTAAATTCAGGACATCCTGTATACTAGCCTACCACTGCTTGTACACGATAGCTTGAAGACTGCGGAGCTTTCAGGGCCAGTCCTAAACAGTGGTAAAACAAGCTAGTCAATGTATACAAACACTGAAATTCGACAAGATGAAAACCATTAAAACAATAAAAAACCGAGACCAACGACGCACACTTGGGGGCCATCTCATCACTAACACCGCTCAAAACTCTATTTTTGATTTTTGGGTATTTTTACTTTTTTTTGTGGCTAAAATAATCTACATAGTATGGCAAATCAACTAATAAACAGCACTTGCTTCAGTTTGTTTCCTTTCAATGTTTTAATCCGTTTTATATCGAGCATTATTCAGTGGATTGTAAATTGCAGGCCATTTCAATACGATAATTTTTTTTTATTTTAAAGTTTTACATTTCAAGTCATACTATGTGGTGTTCAAGTGAAGGTATATAATATAAAATATTAATAAATAAAATATTTAAATGAAGTTCAAAATTTAAATTCTTAAAACTTAAATTTTATTTATTGAATTTTGCGCAAGGGAATTGCAAAACTGTCATTGTGATATGATAATAGAAGCCTTTTTAAATATAGATGTGAAGGCAAAAGTGCAATTCCCTTGCGCAAAATTAGAATATTGAAAATTTTGAATTTAATAAAAGGCCCACATAAAAGATTTTAAGGCTTACGTGAAATATTTTAGTAGAAAAACTTCTAGAATTAAATAGGTATATACTATAGAACACTGGTAAATAAAAGATTATGGACGAAATTGAAATTAAATCTTTAAATTTTAAAATTTGAAGCCTAAGTCTTTGAATTTGATTAATTAATTTAGCGCTAGGGAATTGCAAAACTGTCATTATAATATGATAATAGAAGCTCTTGTATAAATAAATGTGAAACCGAAAGGGTAATTCCTTCGCGCAACATCAAGATATTGAAAATTTTGAATTTAGTGAAAGCCCGCACAAAGATTTTAAGTCACTTGAGGTACGCATAGAAGGATCAATCCTAAAAGATTTTAAGGCTTATGGTGAACAATTTAGTAGGAAGACTTCTAGATTTCATAAAATTAAATACGTTTATAATCGGCTGCTAATATCTAATAACTAGTACGATCTAATATCTGATAATTTATAACTAACCTCAGAAAAATGCCAACATAAAAAACAAAATTAATTAATATTAATTCGACCCCGATGTTTGTGGCATGTTAACAATTGAACCATCTAGCTTAGACAACATTACATGTCACATTACATCTAGCTATATGTTACGGATTCGGATAATTCTGATTAGACCCATAATAAACTTTTTTTTAGGGGATCAGGTAAAACTAACATTGATTCAATATAAAAATTTGAAATGATTCTTCAATGTTTACGTGAATATTAAATAAAAAATTTAAAGACATCATGTAAAAAAACATTACATAGTTATTCATTAATTACAATCCTAAAAAAATGATTGATACTTAAAATATGTTAAATGCTATTTTTTTTATATTTTATTGTTTTATCTGTAGATTTTGTGCGAAATATTTGTACCTACAACATTTTATTATTTTTATACTATAGGTACATATTATTTTCTGCCAAAGAAAGTTTTGTATTTAATATATAATATAAGTACATTATTAAAAGTAATGTATTTTATTAAATTAAAACCTATCATTAATGAAAAATATGCCTTTTTTTATTCAATTATAACTTTATCTTTTAGTTTATTATTTAAAATAAATTTATAAAACGAAAAAACCGCTGTTTGGAGTTTTGAGCGCTAGCGCCCTATATATGGCTCCAGTGTGCGACGTATAAAAAAAAAAAAAATATAATGAAGTATGAAAATAAATCTAATCGTTTTTTTAAAGATAGATACAGACATATCTGATACTCACATCATGAAGGTTGTGGCTTAGAAAACCATATAATATACTCGTATGAAAAATAAAAATAAATAATAAAAATAAAATAAGAATAAAAATTTATAGAAGTACCCTAAGAGGTAAGACGAAATAATGTAAATCCAATGAGTTAGGATTGATATTAATAGTTTTAAGTTACTCCATAATTTCTGTAAGCAAATTAAAACTGTGGTGTAATAAAAAAGGTTAAGAGCAATTAAAATTGATCTAAGAAGAGGGAATCAATATAAAGAGATTTAAAGGAAAGTTGAGACGGGAAAGTATATAGAAAACACTTGAGGGACAAATGATACTCGACTTAACAGGTGTAAATTCGGGGCAATTCTCTGTGTCCTTTATATAACGGGCTGTCACCAACAGGTGTCAAGCTATATGTTTTAGAAATCTTTTTCCAATAGGTAATACAAAAATAAATACTTTTTTATTTTTTATTTATTTTATAGTTGTTTTGCAGTTGCATAAAAGGGATATGCAATTAATGCAGTGAATAATCTGCTGTGGAAAATGTATATCAACGCAATTTTTACTCTGTACAGTCGTACGGAGACACACTTACTTGGCCTTTAGTTAACTGATTTCGTTTGACAAGAATTATTCACTGACAAACCTATTAAAACTATGACACTGTATTGCTGGTAACCAGAGATTCTGATGTTTCTAGTTCATTTGTTGTGAAACCGTTAAAGATTTGTGCTTGTTTCTTTTATTTTTTTTTTCTATAGGTTACTTAATATATAGTTATATTTCAAAAAAATTTTCTTAATGTATATGTAAAAAGAATTTTCATCATCAGTAAAGATGTTATTAACATCGGATGTAAGTATGCATATATTAGACATATATAAGGTATCGTTAGAAACGTAAGAAGGGTGAATACGTTGTAATTCTTAAAAAATAATTATATATACATTTTTTTTCTAAACTGACATTACACTTTAATAATTTGTTATAAATTCACATAAAATCCAGATTGGAATTTTATAGGGCTTGAATTCTACATTACCTTCTAATGAAATATTAAAATCAGATTATTAGCTCAAATATTTTCTTGTTGGTTTTGGCTTAAAGTCCTAATGTAATTATAATAGTGTAGAAAGTTCGGATATGAGTATTTTGAGAAATATCAAATCCATCACTAATAGTGAGTTGTACAAAATTATTTTTATAAGCTTCCGAATTCGCCCCTTTAATTAAAAAGTTACGAGAGATCTATGTGTTCCTTTCTCGTTGTTTTTTTTCTCTGATTTCAATGTCAGTTTTATTTATTTACATTTTCATGCAGTTTAATGTAATATATATAAAATGGATAAAGCTGTAAATGATTTAACCATAAACTCTACATGTTAATTTTAGTAAGTCTCAGATATAAACATTTAAATTGTTTTAAAACGGTTATTTGTTAATAGAGAGTTATAGTGGTCTACATGTTACTATCTAATACAAAGCGAAATTCGAAAGCTGAGATGCATTTCATAATGCCACGACGAAATAAATATCATTTGAACCAGGTAAGAACATCCTGTACCTGTCGCTTTGGGCAATTCACTCTAAACTGCAACTCGGCTATCGATATCGCCAATTTTTCTTTATAATAGTATCTGAAAATTTCATTGAAACATTTTTAATACCATATATATATAAATGGTGTTCATAAGTTTCCGCCCACCCTAAAATTTTATCTTAACATCTATATCATTTTTTTTTTCATGGATTTTTCGTGCTAATGAATGGTTTAATCACAGCAGCTCGGCCACGTAATACAGACATGGAGCTGCCAAATGATAGTTATCTGACTGACATTGGCGATCCTTAATTCATCGGCATTCTTTCCAGGGTTAATTTAGAAAGTCTGGTAATGGCTCTATCCAACATTTTGGATTTTCCTTTGGCGATCCTCTGGGCCATGACCGCTATGAATTTTAGTGCAAGTAAGTCTGGAAGTCATTCACTGCAAATTCAATACGAGAAATGTCGCGGGAGGATTAACTTTCGTGGGAGACAGAAAGGATTCATTCTCGAAGATAAGGACTGATGTAAGGAGAAATAACGATAGCCACAGTGCCAGGCACGAATTGAATGAGATTAGCTCGTATTTAACCCTCTGCAAACAGTCACAACAAAGGGTGGCCGAAAACTTATGATTATGAAAACTTATAAAAAGCTTGCTTGCTAGTCAGCTAAAGGTATGTTATGTAGGTATTATATAAGGTGTATTTTTAACTAGGATAAGCCATTATATTCCCACGTCAATCGATGTCAATAGTGACTGAATATTCAAAAATATTAAGGATGCAGGAAATTTTTTGACAGCACTGTATACTTTATTTAGTAAATTTGTGTATAGTAAAAAATTGCTAGGGTTCAATCAATCTGAATTTATGACTTATTAAATATTTTATTGTCATCCTCTGATTTCCTGAATTTTATAAATGTATCATAGACATAATGAAGAACATTGATATAAAAAATATATATAAAATCACTAAATATTGGGTAGTACTTCCTGTTCCGAAAGCCTTGATATTGCAATAACAACTGAGAGGAAATATAATTAAAGCCCTAGAAGGGAATAAGCAGGGGTCTTGTTGTATAAGAAACGGTAACTGATGAAAAGAACTCTGGGTGCGACACAGAGTTTAATATATCCCCAGCCCAAGGAGAGCAATTAATGAGAAATCCCGCCTCTTATTGAAGCCTGTCAAAAATAAGTCCTGCCCTAAAACGTGGATTGGCTGAACAAAATGATTAGTGTTCAGTGCCCCTTATTGGGAAGTGGGTGGGTGGGTAATGGCGTGCTTGCTGCTACTCTGTATTGAATCACTGAGCCCTGGCGTAATACTGTAGAAACAAAACAGCACATTGTTTGACCTGTCAACGCGATGTCTCTCAGGAAAAATGATACATTTCACTGTTTTAGGCATTTCAGAGAGGAGAAGTAGATTATATTTCGAACACAGTTTAATATGCTTTAAATTTTTTTAATTATTTTTTTTTTAAAGTATTTTTTTTAATTCGCTATTGTCAATAATAAACAACATAGAGTCATTCAGTTTGAAATAAACACACTAAATTAAAAAAAAATACTTAAACACTTCAGAATTTAATGAAATTTGTTACGAAGATTAAAAATAATGCCTTTTATTTTTTCAAATATTTCAAATGGTTTTAAAATATGACCAGGAAAATAATTCCAAAATACGTGGAGAAAACGTTATTCAATAAAAGGTGAATAAACAAATTCCGAATAACTTTCACCTATTATGTATATTTATTTGGTTATATTATATTAATTTGAATTATAATTTTGATTTGTTAATACGAAACGATCATTGGCTTTGATGCATAAATTATTTGTACAATAAGTTATTACAGAAAATAAAATAGTAATTTATTAGAGAAAAAACAAAACAAAATAATTATACACCCATTCTAAATAAACACAGACAAAACTTCAGCAACATTTTTTGCTTTTGTCAAAAATTTGAGTTTTCTGAAGTATCTGGTGTACAAATGTACGCCACGCGAGTGATGAAAAGTTAATAGACATGCTCTAAATATCACTACTTAAAATAGAATTAGTTAACACAGTACATAGAAGTCGAATAGTTGAGACGCTATAGAAGGATGTATTGTTTCACTGGGGACAAGATCTATTTTAGTAATGGTCAAATGTTAAATAAATCCCCGAGCTGTGTCAGAACAGAACATTTAGCTTATTGAGTTAGTAAAAAAAAAAAAAATTATAACAAATATTAGTGTCACGTTTGCTTGCTTCACCTCAAAAAACCACAGAATTTTTGATTGGGTTATTTTATAGGACTATCTCCTATCAAATTAACGCCAAACAAATCCGTGAAAAAAATTTACACGACATGTTTTTAAATCACCTTTTCTTTTTCTTCCTTCTACAGATTTCTTTATCAATTATGTAATATTTGAAGAAAAAATGGAAATTTTAAATCTCTATGAGGACAAACTTTGAACAAAATTCTGAGATGTTCAGGTTATACCCTGCGTGGGTTTGATATGGAATGGTCCTATAATATAACCGAATGAGACATTGAAAAAATTTTTTTTAATAATTTTCTCAATATGATATATGTTTTGTTCTGGCATAGTTTGGGGGTTTATTAAACATTTTACCTTTAGTAAAATACATCCTGTTACTAAGGAAACAATAGCACCCTCTATTCAGGCCTGGTCTATTTGACTTCTATCTATGAAGTTAAACAATTCTATTCATGGTAGTGGCATTTAGCGTTTAGTCTATTATATTAACCTTCATCACTTGCCTGGCGTACATTTGTACACCAGACACTTCAGGAAATACCTATTTCTGACAGCAACAACAAAAGTTGCTTAAGTTTCATAGACGATTCTTAGAATGGGTATATAATTTTCTTTTTAATTTTTTTCCATTTTTTTATAAAATTTGTTTTAAATTGTATTTGTCAAAAAATAAATTATCATTTATTTTCATTAAAACAATTTATAAATCAAATCGAGTGATCATTACATGCTAAAAAAACCATTAATATAATTTTTATTTTAATGACGTTACAATTCTAAAGATATGAATCTTTATATCAAATATTACTCTTTTTATAATATATTTAAAATATATTACTCTTACACTACTTGTGATAAGAGTAATATGATGAAATATTACATTCTTAACTTATTCTGACTATTGATCATATTTTTTAGTCGTAATTTGCAGTTGCCAACAAGTGGTTTCAATGGTAACCTAAAGGAGCTGAATTCCCGTAAATTGCCCTTATATAGTGGCATATAAAGCATATAATGCTGCAAACAAATAAACTGCCAACATACCTCATACATGAGACGGTAGATTCTGGTTATTCTTGTTTGTAAGCATGGCCTACGTCGTTTTTATAGGAGGCTCTTGAATTTGATCTTCTCCTTCTTCTCGTTACTCTTGATGCTCTTCCGCAAGCCTCACTTTTTTAAAACTTTGTTACAAAGTTTTCTAGTCACTTTTGCATTTCTTCTTTGTACGTGTTCCTGTACAGGTTCATCATAAAGTTTTCTGAGATATCTTTTTTTTTTTTTTAAGATGCGTCGTAGGTGTGAAATAAAATTATTAAAAAAACATACGAGAATGGAAGCGTGTATTCCTGTGATAAAACATGTTTTATCTCACAGTACTATGTTTCTATGAGACTGTGCTAAAAGTGGCTCGAAGGAAGAGGGAAGAAAAGAGGGGAAATCCCAAGACCGCTAAGGATCAAAGAAAAGTAAACGAACATTCCAGGTGCGTATTTGATAGATACGCAGACCTATCGGTATATGTTTCTATGCGTATATTTAATTTATTTCTATATTTTATTTACTGTATACTATTACACTTTTGATTGGGGGCTGGGGTAGCCGAGTGGACTAAGACATGTGCAGCAGATATTTAATGTTACATGAGAGGAGTACGCTTTCCTCATCCTCGGAGTCACAGGAAGGTGAGCGCCCCCTGTTTCTGACAGCTCCTAATCCTCCAGGTTGGGGTTGGGCATAAGGATAATAACCCTATCCTCTAAAATTGCTTTGTATAAAGAAGGTAGTAAAAGAACATGCAACTTATTGGAAGCGATGGCCCAAGATATACAGAAATGGAGCAGGCTGGTTAGGGCGGCCAAAGATCTACAAGGTCTGTAGAGGCAAAAGAAAAAAAAATACCCTTTTTATTATTTTTCTTTTTTCTATTTATTAAACCTATTTTGACAAAAAAAAAATTCAAATTTAATAGTATTTTCTACAAATTATTGCGGTTGGAATCGTAACTAGATACATTGAATCTGACAGCCTTTACTTCAAACACTTTTATCTTTTAATCCGCATAATGGGGGAGTTAGGGTGTTAATTATCACTCTTAAATAAGAGATATAACTACCTCTAATTATAACTCGTTTCCAGTGCAGAACTTTATACGCTGGAGAAATGTTAAAATAAGATCAGGAAACTCAGGCTCAAATGGAATTAGAAAAGTTATGGGCTTGAAGTATATATTTAACATCGCCTGCAGTTGAAGGTTGGTGTAATGCCGGCTTCTGGATATCATTATTATTACTTCTGTTCTGTTAGCCTTTGTAGACCACAACCCAATATCATATGGGCCGGGTCTGCCCTTTGAAGTGAAGTGTATTCGGAAGGGTATCGGCGGAGGGTGGAAGGCACAGGAATCGTGTGTCAGGGTGATTGATTTCCAGTTTCTTCTTTGGGCTCTGCTCTACTTCAATACTGGCGAATCTAATTTGACCAACTTCTCCTTAATATAACTTTGTAACTGAGATCGTCATCTGTAAGTCAAAATCATATTATTTTTTAATTAAGTTAGATTTGTTTTCTTATTGTTTACAATTTATAATAAGATAAACACAAGGAATACATTTTAGACAAACAGTTGTTTTTTGTTTTTTTTTAAGTTTTTTATTAAGTGATTAAAATTTTAAAGATTTACTGAAATCCTCTTTTAATGGCATTTCTTTTCTTTTATTAAATATTTAATTTTCTATCTAGCGATTTCGTTGCATTTATATTAAAATATAGAAGTTCATTGCACTACCATATACAAATGTTTTATTTATGTTTTTTTCTCATGCTGATTAAATTTATCTAGTAAATTGTATGTTTATAAATTCTAAGAAACCTTTGCTTGAAAGTTTATGGTTACAGTTAGATAGTAAAAAAAGAATTGATAAAAATAAAAATATCTATGTATATATGTGTGTTCGATAAGGTTCTTGAGGTACAGTCAATAAATAAAAGCGACTACTTTGGCAACATTTCGATACTATATTATTCTTATAATCATTCCCTACAGTGAAAAAACAGTTTCCAATAAAATTATATAAGTTACACAGGTAATTTAAAAACATAAAGTTAGCTACAATATAAAAATATAAAAACATGCGTTGGCATCTACTACTAGATATAACAATACTAGTATACAACGGAATTGGGGAATTTATGATAAAAGGGAGTAGGGATGGGGATTTCCAAAGGTTTTCCCAGGTACAGGTAGCCGAAATTTCCATATTTCTGTGTAATAAATGGATAAATGGTTATTGGTTCCTGTTGTATATTATTATAAATATATATTATTAATCTGAATGTATTAAATTGGAGTAAAATGTGTTGAGATTTAGGTGGTCTGATTTTTTGTTTATTGCGTAATTTTTAAATTTCTCTATGGGTATCATTTTTTAAATACTTCATTTTAAAATAATTTTATTCATGATGAATAATTTTGGGGAAATCAAATTTAAAAGAATGCAAGAATCTTTTGTTTGCCTGTTATATATATGTGTGTGTGTGTGTGTGTGTGTGTGTGTGTGTGTGTGTGTGTGTGTGTGTGTGTGTGTGTGTGTGTTTGTGTGTATAAGGTTCTTGAGGTTCAGTCAATAACTAAGAATAAATGGATAAATGGTATTTATTGACTGAATATATGATATTGTCTGAACCTCAAAAACCTTAATAAACGTTTAATAGTAACAGTCAAGAAATTTATCCATATATATATATATATATATATATATATATATATATATATATATATATATATATATATATATATATATATATATATGTAATATATATATATATATATTATATATATATATATATATATATATATATATATATATATATGTAAATATATCCATAAAATATATATATATATATATTTACACACAGGGTTAGGTAGCCAATCCAAAAATTTGAACTAAGGACTTCAAAACAAGAAAAAAAATTCCTATGGAGCTATATCCGCAAATGCTTTGTTAGGAGATATTCACACTTAAAGTTTTATATTGATATTAATTGACAGTGAATATAGCTCCGAATGAATGGATTGATATTTTATATAAAGAAGCATATATTCGATGACTGTTAGGTGCGCGTCAGTACCAGTTACATGCAAAACAGTTTGAAAATTTAACACCTTTCAGATTTCATATTAATAAAATTTGTTCAGATTCATTCGTTGTTCTAAACAAACGTAAAAAAAAAATAAAAATATTCTGCACAAAAAAATTCTATTTCTACACTGATATATAAATAATAAGTTATCAAAAAATAAAAACCAACAGCCTATTTATGTGTCAGGCGCCGTATAAAGCTTTACCCGCAATACTGTTGAGTATTACTGTATGGATAGAACGAGCCTGATTATATAAACTGGAATCCTCAGGACCCTGTATAATATGAATTGTATTCACATTTACCATATATCATATAATATATCATATATAAATGTATCCTAGGCAAGTTTAAGATTTTTAAAACGATATAAATAGTAAATAATAAAAAATAAAAAAAACATATTGTGATGTCTCATTAAAGTAAAAAAAAAACACTTCGTGTAAAAAAAAAGTTCGAATAAAACTATATATTTCAGTTTAAAAATGGCTTTCAGCTAAAATAACAGTTAAATTGATGGGAAAACAAATAGTTCAGAAGATCGAATATTTCTTTAGAAGTACAACATAACATAAAAGTCGATTTTCTCGAAACAACTTTTTTTGCTTTGTCCTAGTATCTCTCTCAACGTGTACTATGATAATCTTAGTGCACATGACAATAATTGGTGGTATAATTAGTATAATCATAGTTATCAGCCTTTAGTAAAAAATTTCGAATCGAATTTCAATGTTTGTTTTTTTAAAGTTAAATCACTTATAATTCATTTCTTTAAAATAAATTTATATATACACGCTTTTTTTCTGATATTATAACCGATATAAAAATATACATTATTAAGCTACCCATAACCTTAACTCTAAGGGTTAGTATGGACAAGCTCATGTGACTATGTGAGAAAATCACAGATATCCTGAAGATGGGGCAAAGGTACTCCGAAACATGTAGAAGAAAATAAAAGATAAATAGGAGTTATGCCTTTAATATGAATTAATTAAAATTAATCTCCTTCAATAAAATATTTAATATTAAAATAATAAAAAACAGCAATGATTATATAGCTGATCCTTTTATCAAGGAATATAAAATATTTATAATATTTTTAAAATAATTATTACTATGTTAAATAATTTTGTGTAACAGATAGAAAGTTTTCTATCTGTGTATACTATATATATATATATATATATATATATATATATATATATATATATATATATATATATATATATATTATAAGTTTATAAGCTGGATCTTCAAGTTTAAGACTAATTAAGCAACTATTAATTAATTACAACATATGTTTTTAGATATTAAGGCCTTGTGCCTTTAAACATCGTTTTATATATATATATATATATATATATATATATATATATATATATATATATATATATATATATAGAGAGAGAGAGAGAGAGAGAGAGAGAGAGAGAGAGAGACAAAAAACCAACTAAATTCAGTATGTAATTCTTTGTTTTCACCACAGTATTCTAAAAATTTAGTTTTGAATATATGAGGTATATTTATTTTTAAATATAATTATATAATTATAGGATATTAAAAGATATTTTAATTATAAGTAGCATTGTTATTTCAGGTCGACAAACGATCCTGGAACAATAAATTGTGTTTGTCCTTCTACTTTAAATGTCATTGTTAAGCTTATAATAAACATGATGCATTATGAAATGAGAGTGGGTATAAACGATAAATTCATTTATGTTTGAGCGTTATTTTGTTTAATCCTTGTGTAAAGTAAATTTATCTCTTGTAGTTTCTATTATTGCTATAGTCACGGACATTTTGTATACGTTTTGATTTTTTTAGCATTTTACCTTTTTTCTAAATAAAAAAATAGTTGAGTATTCAGATGTGAATTAATTAATTTTTTTAATAGGTACTGATATATTCATATTTTGTTAATAGCTATTTGATTTATAGAGGGGTTTCCATGAGAAATACGAACTGAACATTAAGTTTGATCTTCTTGATATATTAGAGGGTATCTATTGAAATGAGTTATAGTTTATTATTGATGCGTAGCTTCTATTGGGACATTGCATTATATATGCATACAAATATTTCCTTAAAGCGAATCGCGAAGAATGTAGCAGAAACGATGTTTTATTTCAAACATCTGTTTATATTATTGAGTGCCCAGTTTAACGTTCTTAAAACTGATTGTTCATTTGCATATTTTGACAATAACTTTTATTCAGGATGCCTTTTATGTAAATAAGCAGCTTATGTATTTTATATCTAATATTTTATCACTCCTTTTTAAACAAAGTTTCTTATTTTTCTTTAACCTTATAATACCTTATATTTATTTGATTACTGTTTTAGGTGCCGTGTACAACAACTCAGGCTAGAGGCACCATTACATAACATTTGTCTTTAGACTTTTAAATTAGTCGATACAAGTTGTTTTCTTTGAGTAAGCTAAACAGTTTTCGGGTTTTAAAGCCTCGCAGTATCCTTGGAGATGCAACAAAGTCCTGGAAGGTAAAAGTCGGGTGCAATCCTTGATAATGTGCGCTGTTGTCAGCTGGCAGTTGCAAGTGCTGCATTCTGGTGGAGGATTGCCTTCAAATAGGTGCCGGTGGGTCAACTTGGTGTGTCCAATTCTGAGTCGTGTAATTATTGTTTGTTCTCTCATGTTTATTGGGAGAGGTGTCGCCGGAAGGAAGCCTTCATAAATTCTTTCCAGTTTATTGGTATCAGGTGCTTTTGTCCAGATGTTAATCCATGCTTCACTGCACAGGTTAAATATATATTTATGATAGTCGTAGAGAGTGACATTGGTATTTAGAAAAGGAAACATGGTTCTCGCTTCCTTTGCGCTTATGTCTACCAATTCATTCCCATCTATATTGGTGTGGCTAGGGACCCAAAGAAATGTAATGTTTTTATTCATGTTTAGTGCTGATTTCATACTTTTTATGACAATAGGATTGTCGGTTAAATGAAATTTTTGGATTGCCTGAAGGGCGGAGAATGAGTCGCTGCAGATTAGAAATTGCCTGCTGTCCAAATTTTCAATTAAATTCATACACAGGTATATTGAAAATAGTTCGGCGGAAAAAAAGGAAAAAATATTTCGAAGACAGTATCGGAGGGTTTCTGAAGGAAGGATAACTGAACATCCAACACTCTATCTTTTGAGCCATCAGTGTAAAGGCAGACATAATCAATGTAACGTTTAGAGAGTAAATTTAAAAAAGTTTGCCTTAGGGCCTCAGGAGGACTGTTTATTTTCTTGATCCGGTTTAAGGAAATATCAAATGATATTTTACGAGTTGTCCATGGTGGTAGAGGGTTTGGAGATAACATATAAAACGGTGGGAAAGAAAATGAGTTGGATATGGAGGATAGATAGAGAGGCGAGATAATACCTTATAGAATAACAGAGCTCATTTATTTCTTCATCATATCAGTTTTTTTGATGAACGTAAACATTAGTTTTGATGAATATATATAGGCTTAATATATAACAATCATGGGATCTTTTATACTCTGGACTTTGACTTTTGCTTGAAATATAAGTTAGTATATAAGTTAGTATAGAGAACGGTTTTTTTTTTGGTTTTTTTTTTTAATTAAAAAATTCAAGATTTTGAAAACAAATATATGAATAGAGGTTGTTTATGTATAGGAGATCAATTTATAGATTATTCAAAGCATATGAATTAAAGTTATTATATGGTTTTATGTGACGTCTGGTCTTAATTTTTTTTAATTTAATATATAATTTTTAAAACCCAGATTTAATTAGATACCCAGTAGTGACCGAGTGCGAGGAACGTCTCCTTAAGTTATCTCGAGTCTGTTCCGTTTTCACTGGGGAGGAACTGCCATTAGGGAGGCGGTTCAATGAGCGTGTTAATGGTAATAATGAAGGATCAGTCTCATCAAGTAACAATATTAGAAATTCTTGAGTTTACATGAAAAATTCAACAGAAACACAATAAGATAATTTTTATTTGGGTACTTCCCACTGTGGTATTTTTGGAAATGAAATAACTGATTCAGCAGCTCAGAGAGCAAGAGTTAGTGACAGTAATATTGTTAAAAATATCAACCTTATTCCTAAGGAAGACTGGGTGAGGCATGTATGATGCTTGATTCAAGCGAAGTGGGAAAGAGACATGGAAAACAAATAGGTCTAAATGTTTATATGCAAAGTCGAACTGCTCAGAAAAAGGGCAAACAAGTTATAGGATGTTCGGAAAGGAGGAAATAATTTTGTGCCGCCTGTGAATCGGTTACTGTAAATTCTCCCGTGGCTGCCTTCTCCGCAGCTTGGAGTCCACTACATGCGTTAATTGTCAGGGACCCAAGACAGTAAAACACATATTAGTAGATTTTCCACAGTTTCCATCTCTTAGGAAGAGATTTAAAATTTCATATACACTGTAAGAAGTCCTACAGGATGATGAAAAATCAGTGAAGTCATTGTTGGAGTTTCTAAAGGCTATGAGGTTTTATGGAAGGAAATAGGGGATAAGAAATCGAAGACGAATTGCCAATGACCTTGAAGGGTAGAGGCAAATCAAATAAATAAAAAAATTATCATATAAGAAATATTATATATATATTTGTTTGGTATTTCTCCACTCTTTCTTGGGAAGGAGTTATAAACAGAAAGCCATGAAGATACGAAGTTTAGAATTCCGAAATAGGTCAGAGGAGTTCAAGTCGGTACTCTCTTCATCCTTACCCAAAAAGGCCGTAATCCCCTCAGCTTTAGAAAAATAACTGAGATAAAACCTGATATCGGAGGTATCAGTTCGATCTGTAACCTAATGTTTAGCTTAATAAAGATTGCGTTACACAATACAATTCATTAGTCTTGCAAAGTGCTAGAGCATTTTATATATTAATGATTTTAGCTGTAACACAACCATATATTCGTGACCAACAATTGTTTGAAATATTTTAACCACTTACGCTGGAATTATACCTAGGCTTATTTATTTTCTAATTAATACAGTGAAGCCTCCAAATGTAGCCACAGTCACCCCCAGCGATTTATAAGCGCTTGGCAAGATAGCTGGCTGTCAGGGGGACTTTGCTGAGGTAAGTTGGCTGAGGAGCGGAAGTTGGCTCTATGAGTGGGCGCTAACTACTCTTCTGATTAATCTCTCCCAGTAATTCCGTCATCCTGGGGCAATGATTATACCCATTCCCGAATTATTCGGGCATCATTAATATATTTTGACATTATTTTGAAATTTTTTATTTGTTTTTCATAGCCCCCCTTTTTTTTTTAATCTTATATAAAGTTTTGCACAATCTCCTCTTACTGCTTTCTAGCATTTTAAGAGGTAAAAGCTTATTTAACATAATTTTATTATCAATTAATATAGTTAGATTATAAATTAGTTGACGGGACTCACCGTTTATTTATGTGTATACCCCATATATACTAAAATAACTTAAATCTATAATTTCATATTTAAAATGATTCTTGCCTTACTTCTCCTGCGGGTGAAATTTGGCTGTAGAGAGGATTTGAAATATTTTTTTTTTTTTTTTGAATCGGATATTTTTTCTATTCTACCGGCCAAAAACTTCTTATTTTATTTTTTTTTTTTTTTTTTGTTTAACTCCGTATATCTTCCTAGTTTTGACTTTGCATTGTAGTATATTATACAATTTTTCTCATTATACCATTTTGTAATGATTGAAGTTCGATGTTTGTAATTTTGCCAATGTATGAAAATAATAGTGCCCCATACAGAACGGTTGGTCGGATTACACATTTATATATATAATTAATTTTTAACGTAAAGCTAAATTTAAAGCAGATAATAAGTGATTTAGTTTGCAAGATTGTAATCTCGCTTTTTTTTATTTTATCTAGTAAGTGGGTTAAAAACGTAAGTGTATGTCAAGCATAATACCTAAGTAAACAATGTTTTTCGAAAGATTGTTGACAGAATTATTAATTTTGTAATTGAATTGAAGTTTCTTTTTGCCTTTTTTGAAAATTAAATAGAACACCTTTTGCTTTATTTGGGTTCACATAAAAGTTTAAATGTGTGAGCTCCTCAGCTTTTTTCTGGCACACTTTTAGCTGCTACTTGTGATAGCAATATCGTCAGCAAACGCCGTAACAGTTGCGATCAAATATTGGGTTCTAACTATTTTCGCATTATAAATTTAAAGTATAAGTAAAATTAACTTGAAGTATGAGTAATATGGAAAATCATAATTTTTCTGGGAATAAAAGCTCCTACAATAGTGACTTTTAATTAACGCTAAACCCTAAAATCTATATATATATATATATATATATATATATATATATATATATATATATATATATGTATATATATATATATATAAAGAATATAAGAAAAAATGAAGTTTTAATCCACACGGTTATGTTATTTTTTAAATACCTATATTTATCTCTGCTTTATCATTTATTAGTAATTGATGCAAAAAATAGTTGAATTTTGTGCAGATTTTTATACTTTACAGTAAAGTAAATGCTTTGTTGACGCAAAAGGAGCGAAAGGAGAAAATAGAAGATTGTGTACTCCCAGATGGCATTGATCTACTTGTGAGATTACATTCAAATTGGAAACAAGACTTGAAGAGAAAACGACATTTCGCGTAACGGCGGGATATAGCCTACCTGTTGAGTGACAGCTGGATTTATCCTGAGTCTTTGTCGTGAATAAACTATGTGTTTCCTCAGTAAGCTTGCCATTTCGAATACTATATGACTACCTTATTTTAGATTCTTTTAGAGTGGGATATTTCCGTCAATCCTGTTGATTATACTGATAAATTATAATGGGGGTTCGAACAAAACAGTTAATTGTTACCGATAAAATTAGATGTTTAACTTTTATATCACTGGTAACAGAGAATAATTTGGTCTGCCGAAAAATGTCGAAGGTAAGTTAAATGCATTTTGATCATTTTCTAAGACTCTTGCACCATGGGAATAAGTTGGTAACTCTTATTTACTAAAGTTGATGAGGATTACATCTGATTATCCCTACCTTAAAATTCTTTTAAAACATTTTAAAATGATGACATTAAAAGCAAAAAAAAGTTATATATAGATAAATATATGCATAATATATAGTTTTATTTTACTTTACCTTGGTGTGACACGACACAAAGAGGTACCACGGAAAAAAGTTTCGATGCCATTCTCCCTCAGATGCGCCTTATTACTCTACTCTCCTATATCATTGCGTTATAATTCAAATTTTGGAAGAATATCATAATATGCAATGATATGTCATCGACATATCATTGCATATATAAGCCGGGCCAGCGATTTAAACGCTTTAAAAAGGGTTTTACAAGAAGCAATAAATGGACTACATACTTGGTCACAGCTATCAGGAGTCAAATTCTCACCAGAAAAAAGCAAATGCATACACTTCAGCAGGAAACGAAGAACCCTCGTATCCCCGGAGCTCAGCCTAGGAGGGATGCCTCTACCATATGTTGATAGCTGCAGATTTGTAGGTCTTATTTTTGATAAGAAACTCACTTGGAGCCAGCATATTAGCACTCTAAAAGAGAAATGCCTGTCAAAAATAAAACTTTTGAGAGTTCTTAGTAACACGTCTTGGGGTTCGGACAGATGGTCGATGCTGAGGATTTACAAGGCATTAATTCGCTCCAAGCTAGATTATGGGAGTTTTGTGTATGGCTCGGCCCGCTTCCAACATCTCTCCAGGCTTGATACAGTTCACAATGCTGGAATCCGCATTGCTACAGGAGCCTTTAGAACAAGCCACACACTAAGTTTATGTGCTGAATCAGGACTACCACCCTTATTATTCAGAAGGCAAACATTAGCAGTAAACTATATCTCCTGTATATATTTACAGCAGTCACATCCAACCTACAAATACCTCTTAAAAAAATTTGAGGAAAAACATAACCCAACACTACCCCTAACAAAACGATTTTCATTTGTCATTAATGAATTAAAGAAAATAACAGTGAGCATACCAGATATAAACATACCACCTTGGACCTTTCAACCCCCAAACTACACCTAACCCTATCAAGCCTTCATAAAAAAAAAACACCACTGCACCAGAATACAAAAACAAATTTCAAAAATTACTCCGATCACTTCCGAACCACGTGGCCATATACACGGACGGATCGAAATCTGAAACCTCAACAGGTTCCGCCTTCATTACAGCAGATGCAACCCACAAAAAGAAACTCCACCCTCTTTGCAATAGTTATACAGCAGAACTAACCGCTATTTCTTCCGCTCTCTCTTACACAATGACAAATACCGATGCGGATATAAATGATATTGCAGTAATATCAGATTCACTCAGTGCACCACAAGGCATTAATAATATGTATGCAACCCATCCAGGTATTCAACGCGTACAAGAATACTTAAAAATCTTCAGGAAATCGGAAAGACGATCCACTTAATCTGGGTTCCAGGACATATTGGCATCACTGGAAACGAGATGGCTGACATAGCTGCCGGCGAGGCGTTGTCTCTCCCAGGGAGAGGTACAGCTATTCTGACACCTTCAGAACTTGCGCGGCCACTAAAAGAAGAAGTGACCAAGAGATGGCAATCGATGTGGAACGAGAGCCCAACAAATAAAATGAAAAATATAAAAAAATCGGTTATGCCATGGACAACATCCAACCGAAGCAAACGTCGAGAAGAAGTAGTTATTACATGCCTGAGGACAGGACATAGCCGATTGACACATTCCTACCTCTTCAGGAAGGAGTCACCACCACAGTGCCATACTTGCAACACTACTCTCTCAATAAAGCATATTTTCGAGGAATACCTCCGATACAAGGCGTTGTTGCAGCAGCTGGGAGTGCCCCCAGAGTTACCAAAAGCCCTGAGAGATAGCGAAGAGGACATCAACAAGGTGCTCAAATTTCTAGCTCTCAGCAAGATGCTTGCTGAAATATAACGAGATACAAACCAAAGGGCGTTGATGACCACTGAAGTCTAATGCCCTATCAAAATTCAACTAACAAACAAACAATATGCAATGATATATATAAATATATACAATAATAATGATAATATTAAAATATATCAATATTCAACAGTAATCAATTTTCTTACTGGCCCACTTACAACTTCAAACAGCAATGATTTACTTCTTTTAATGATCAGCTTGTTTTAGATAAAAGTTAAAAAAAATTAAAACATTTTTAAAAATGTAGAAAAAACATTTCTATTTTAACATTTATATTTTTATAGAGATTAAGAGTTTATTTTCGTGACGTTCTTTTGTATATACGACATTTCTACTAACATCGAGTCAGAAAATTTCTATACTATGTTCTGATTTTACTATAATTCAATAATATATGTTACAACTGCTTAGGACAGTTAATATTCAAATTAGTTATATACATCATGATACCTTCATCTGGGTAAACAAAGAACCGAGATTCCACGACCTATATAAAAAAATTCATTTCAGTGGAACTTCCGAGGTAGCCGAGATGGCTGCGAAGAAAGACAATTACGGCAGGTCGGAAAACGTATTAGCATGAGTTTCCCTTGCCATTTTCTTGCTCCATCTCAAAGTCTTATTACACGGACTTCTTTATGCAACCACAGCAGTATTGCCCTCCAAAGCATCCAATTTCTTGCCTTATCCCAGGATTCCGATCTGTCACTTTTTACCCACTTATCAGATTTGAAAAAAAAAAAAAAAAACCTCATTTTACTAATTTTCATGCCATGGCATAATTTTTTTTTTTTTTTTTTAAATATTATTATACATGTTTTTAGTAAGGTTCATGAGGTTCAGTCAATAAAAACATCTATTTTGGCGATCTTAGTTAGAATGTCTTGTAAAAATATCAGAAATACACGCCATAGTAAAAAGCAAGAAATTAATAATATAAATATATATGTATATATATATATATATATTATATATATATATATATATATATATATATATATATATACTTATATATATATATAATGTATATATATATATATGTATATATATATATATATATATATATATATATATGTATATATATATATATGTATATATATATATATATATATTTTTTTTTTTTTTTTTTTTTTTTTTTTTTTTTCTCTTCTGTAGTAACCCTGCAGAAGAGGCGTTTATTTTATAGTTGTGCATACACCATGCAAAAAGCATATTATATGCATATAATGTTCTAGGTAGCGTTTCTTCTTTTAATACAATACAATATTTTTAAGTTTCAATAACTTTCAACAAAAATAAAAAAATAAAAAAATAATTAAAACTGAAAAAGAAAAATGAGTATAAATAAAAATAAAATGAAAAATTTGTCAATACACAATTAGTTGTTCACAATTCTTCAAGTAGTGTTACTGCAGTTTTAAATCATTGCTGTATTCCAGTAGTTCCTTTTTATACTTGCGGTATAAAGCTTCTTGTTGAAGAGGCCATGTACCCCCTTCCATTAGAGAAGCCGTAACTAATTTGTGTCTTTCGTCTTCGTATAAGTGGCAGTCATTTAATATGTGCAAGAATGTTTGTGGAGTTAGTCCGTCACATTCACAAGCGTCTGAGTTTTTTAAGTGAAATCGATTGAGATAATGGTTCGTTGGTCCGTGTTCTGTAAGTAATTGAGTCAGTTTGTGATGAGTACTTTTGGCTATTTTATAGTTTAGTGGTATTATATTTGGAATGTATTTCTGTAATGGTCGTCCTTTAGTAGATTGTTGCCAATGCCTGTTCCAGTCCTCAATCAAGTCAGTTAGTATGTTTTTTTTATATACGTGAAAGGAACTGTATTGTATCCGTAAGTTAAGTTTGTATCATTAGCAGCTGTCTTAGCCAATGTGTCCGCTTTTTCATTACCTGATATGCCACTATGTCCTTTTATCCATGTCAGAAACGTTCTTATGTCACGGTCCATTAATTTTATTAGATTTTTTTTAAGTTGTACAGTAAGTGTGTCTTGTATTTTATTATTTTTTATAGAGTCTATCACTATTATATTGTCAGTATATATATTGTAAGTAAATTTTGTGTAATCTGTTTGTCCTAAAATATAATTAGCTGCTTTTAGTACTGCCAGTTTTTGCAGCTTGATTGTTCGAGCAGTTCTGTCCTAGTTTGTACAATTCTTCGTGGGAAATTCCGTTACGTTCAGTCGTAAAGGCACATCCTACTTTGTCTCCTTGCTTACTTCCGTCTGTGTATATGTCCATTATATCAGTTTCTAAAGTGGGTTCTACTAGTTCGCCCATGTATTGTAAAAGTTTTGCGTGTACTGCGGGGTGTAAACGTTGTTCTGTAGTTAGTTCACGTTCGATATTGTCATAGTGTATGTCTTTGTATCCAATCGTGTGTCTTTTTATTTTATATATTGTAGTCAGTTCAGTAATTTTATAATTTATAGGTAATGTACCTGCTAGAACACAAGCAGCATCGTAAGAGACCGTTTTGAAGGCTTTGCAAATTCTTAATGCCATTAACCTCTGTACCCTCTGTAATTATGTAAGATTAGCCTGTTTCTTGGCTCCCGATTCCCACACAGGTATGGCGTACAAAAGTTTTGGAACTATTGCGCCTTCATAGATTAGTCTCAGTACCTGAGTTCCCAGTCCCCAAGTTAATCTTGCCGCAATAGTTAATGCGTTCACTGTTTTTAAGGTACTGTTTACTACATTGTCTGTGTGTTTGTTCCAATTCAGTCTTCTATCAAACGTTAGTCCTAGATACGTCATTGTTTCGGTTTGCTGTATTGTTCTAGAATAGAGTCTTATATTTAGATTAGGTAGATTGTGTTTTTTCGTAAATATCATATATTTGTTTTGTCTATGTTGAATTCCAATTTATTAGCGGTTGCCCATTTCTCCAAAATGTTAAGTGATTGGTTAGTCAGTAATTGTAATTTTGAAAATAGTTTGTTATTTGTTAGTAAAAGAATGTCATCAGCATAAGCAAAGATCTGTGTTTCTTCAGGGAGATTTAATTAAAAAATGATGTTTAAGAGAATGTTCCGAAGTGTGGGAGAAAGGCATTAGCCTTGTGGTATTCCTGTTGTTAAGTCTTTCTTGAGCGTATGTTGGTTAGTCCTAATTTATATCGTCCTGTTTTCGAATAAGTTTGAAATTAATAAAAATATATTTTTTGGGCAATTATACTTTATCGAATTTTCTAAAATCTTTGGAATCCAAGAATTGTCGAAAGCTCCGACAATATCTTTTTTGAGCATAAGGCAGTTTAATTTTCTAATTACTGCATTTTGGATATACATTTTAGTATCGTAGAGAGCGTATATTGTACTTTTTTGCAGTCTGAATCCGAATTGATTGGGTGAAAGTATATCGTTAGGTGTTAAGTAATATGTTAGTCTGTTGTTTATTAGTTTGTCTAGAACCTTGCTAATGATTGGTAATATTGTTATTGGTCGCAATTTATTTGAGTCTCGTTTTGGTATTATATGTAGTATTCCTTTTTTCCAAGTCTTTGGTATGTAAGTATTTTGCCATATTCTTTGATAAATTGTAGTTATTAATAATGGATAGTTTTTTGAAATATTTTGTATGATATCGGTATTAATTTTGTCATGTCCAGGTGTTTTCTTATTATTTAAGTCATTTATAATCTGTAAAATCTCTGTCTGTTCCAGTGGACTGTCATTTTCGGTATTAGGTGGTATTTTACATCTAGATCTTGTGTTAGTTTGTTCAGGGTGTTTCGTTAGATGTTATGTCTTGTTTAACTAACGAATTGAGCACATAGTCTATAGTTGTCTTGAAATCTAATGTGTGGGTGTTGCCGTCAGTTAGTAAAGTTTTTAGGACATCTTGGTTCTTTAAGGTATTAGATGCATATGCCTAATTCCATGGGTTCTCTTCCTCAGTACAATATAGTTTCCAAGACGTAATTTTAGAGTTCTTTATTAATGCTTGGTATTTATGTCGGCTGTTCAAGAAGTCTTGTTTGCGTTGTTTCCCTTAAAAACAGTGAACGCATTCACTATTGCGGCAAGATTAACTTGGGGACTGGGAACTCAGGTACTGAGACTAATCTATGAAGGCGCAATAGTTCCAAAACTTTTGTACGCCATACCTGTGTGGGAATCGGGAGCCAAGAAACAGGCTAATCTTACATAATTACAGAGGGTACAGAGGTTAATGGCATTAAGAATTTGCAAAGCCTTCAAAACGGTCTCTTACGATGCTGCTTGTGTTCTAGCAGGTACATTACCTATAAATTATAAAATTACTGAACTGACTACAATATATAAAATAAAAAGACACACGATTGGATACAAAGACATACACTATGACAATATCGAACGTGAACTAACTACAGAACAACGTTTACACCCCGCAGTACACGCAAAACTTTTTACAATACATGGGCGAACTAGTAGAACCCACTTTAGAAACTGATATAATGGACATATACACAGACGGAAGTAAGCAAGGAGACAAAGTAGGATGTGCCTTTACGACTGAACGTAACGGAATTTCCCACGAAGAATTGTACAAACTAGGACAGAACTGCTCGAACAATCAAGCTGCAAAAACTGGCAGTACTAAAAGCAGCTAATTATATTTTAGGACAAACAGATTACACAAAATTTACTTACAATATATATACTGACAATATAATAGTGATAGACTCTATAAAAAATAATAAAATACAAGACACACTTACTGTACAACTTAAAAAAAATCTAATAAAATTAATGGACCGTGACATAAGAACGTTTCTGACATGGAAAAAAGGACATAGTGGCATATCAGGTAATGAAAAAGCGGACACATTGCCTAAGACAGCTGCTAATGATACAAACTTAACTTACGGATACAATACAGTTCCTTTCACGTATATAAAAAAATACATACTAACTGACTTGATTGAGGACTGGAACAGGCATTGGCAACAATCTACTAAAGGACGACCATTACAGAAATACATTCCAAATATAATACCACTAAACTATAAAATAGCCAAAAGTACTCATCACAAACTAACTCAATTACTTACAGAACACGGACCAACGAACCATTATCTCAAACGATTTCACTTAAAAAACTCAGACGCTTGTGAATGTGACGGACTAACTCCACAAACATTCTTGCACATATTAAATGACTGCCACTTATACGAAGACGAAAGACACAAATTAGTTACGGCTTCTCTAATGGAAGGGGGTACATGGCCTCTTCAACAAGAAGCTTTATACCGCAAGTATAAAAAGGAACTACTGGAATACAGCAATGATTTAAAACTGCAGTAACACTACTTGAAGAATTGTGAACAACTAATTGTGTATTGACAAATTTTTCATTTTATTTTTATTTATACTCATTTTTCTTTTTCAGTTTTAATTATTTTTTTATTTTTTTATTTTTGTTGAAAGTTATTGAAACTTAAAAATATTGATATTATATGCATATAATATGCTTTTTGCATGGTGTATGCACAACTATACAATAAACGCCTCTTCTGCACGGTTACTACAGAAGAGAAAAAAAAAAAAAAAAAAAAAAAAAAATATATATATATATATATATATATATATATATATATACATATATATATATATATTATATATATATATACATATATATATATATCATATTATATATATATATATAAGTTATATATATATATATATATATATATATATATATATATATATATATATATATATATATATATATACATATATATTTATATTATTTATTTCTTGCTTTTTACTATGGCGTGTATTTCTGATATTTTTACAAGACATTCTAACTAAGATCGCCAAAATAGATGTTTTTATTTACTGAATCTCAAGAACCTTACTGAAGATATGTATAATAATATTTAAAAAAATAAATAAAAATTATGCCATGGCATGAAAATTAGTAAAATGAGGTTTTTTTTTTTTTTTTTCAAATCTGATAAGTGGGTAAAAAGTGACAGATCGGAATCCTGGGATAAGGCAAGAAATTGGATGCTTTGGAGGGCAATACTGCTGTGGTTGCATAAAGAAGTCCGTGTAATAAGACTTTGAGATGGAGCAAGAAAATGGCAAGGGAAACTCATGCTAATACGTTTTCCGACCTGCCGTAATTGTCTTTCTTCGCAGCCATCTCGGCTACCTCGGAAGTTCCACTGAAATGAATTTTTTTTATATAGGTCAAGGGATCTCGGTTCTTTGTTTACCCAGGTATCTTAATGTATATAACTAATTTGAATATTAACTGCCCTAAGCAGCTGTAAAATATATTATTGAATTATAGTAAAATCAGAACATAGTATAGAAATTTTCTGACTCGATGTTAGTAGAAATGTCTTAAATACAAAAGAACGTTACGGAAATAAACTCTTAATCTCTATAAAAAAAAAAAAAAATAATAATAAAAAATGTGCAATAACTGGGAAGAGCTGATTTCTCTGGTAATCGTACAGGCAGCTGGAAATTATTAAAAGTTACACAAACTAGATCTCTATCCTTCAATGATAAGCTCCAAGCACATTGCAATTCACTTGTCTACCAACTCGCTTATCGCTTACTTCCCACTAACCCTCAAAAAATAGGATATACCTACGTATACCATTGAATGTAGAAATTTCATAGAAGTAATACTAATGGTTGACTTTTTTAGAAGTTATTGTAATTATTCTCTCACAAATTTACTTTAAGTATGTATTGTTTACCGTGGTAAATATTTATAAACAAAATTTTGAAAAATAATTTGTACAAAGAGCTGTATGTTATTTTTTATTTTATATAATTTATTTATTCTATTTAAACGGCCATCATATTTTTAGGCCGCAAAACTCCTTTCATATCAATTTGAATTAACAACTTCTTTTTCCAAAATTAAATTTTTTTCTGCAAAGTTATAGACTTTAGTTATCAGGGACGCTAGAACATACCAGGTAAACCAATAAATAAGATTTGTGAAAAATCTTAGATGGATTTTTTAAGGTAATTTCACAAAAACCTTTACCAATAATTATGCACTGGCGTAATTCATTAATTTATATGAATTTCTTTTATTTCTTTCAGGTTCAAAAAAAAAAAAAAACCTTTGAACTTCTATGGTTTTATTTAATTTTTTTAAAAGTTAATATCTGCTGGTAACCAATGAGGAAAGTGAGTACAGTGGGGAGGGGGGGGGGCGTTATTATAGGCAGCAATAAAACGAAGTTTAACGGTACAAAGAAAATATTTGTTTGGACTGTGTTTACTTCTCGTTATTTATACATCAGAACCAAATAGAACCAGTACTATTGCAATTCAAATTAAAAGAACTCTGAATTCACAGAAAACCCTGCTCGTGGAATAGTTTTTATTATTTATTTTATTGTATTTTCATTACTTTAAGTACCAAACCCAGAGGCTCTATTTTTAAAAACCGAACCTAAATGTTGTATATATGGAAAGAAAAAAATTTAAATTTCAACTTTAATTATGATTTTTTGTTTGCTTATCACAAACTGCCACAAATGGGATCAATAAATAATATATATGGCTTTTTGATATTTATTTTTTTTATTATTTTGTTCTTTTTTTTTTCTCCCCTTTTTTTCCTATTTCACTTCATTCTTCCATTTTATTTGATTTCCCCCCAAATATTCACATGTCTCGTTGTTCTTCTTATTTCCTTCCCCTTTTATTATTTTTTTTTTCTCCTTCCTTTTCTCTCTTTCTACAATCAATACTACTCTTACCTACCACACATTCATATACATATATGCACATAGAATCAGGAATCAGATAAATTGCTACATATTTAATAACCTCAAGTATGTGGTGTTGGATAGTTCCCAGGGAGTCCAATATTATATTTTCGGCTATTATCGGTATATCCCTCGCCTCCACACCAAGGTCCTCCAAGAAGCTCCTTGTTTTTTCCGGGATGACTCTGCGAGACCCAAATCATACTCCTTTCACGGTGAAATCTCTATTTCCGAATGTCTCGTGGAATTTATCTTTGAGGAAAGGAATACATTTTTCATAAATACCCACTTTCTCCATTTATACTTCACCGGATTGATCGAGGTTATTATTTTCATACCTTACAATAGGATCCACTGCGAGCGCTGTCCGTCCGTTCTTCGGAAACGCGATATACAAAATATATAATATACAAATACAAAATATATAAAATATACAATATATATTATTTATTTAAACCTAACAATGGTGCACTCACTTTAGGCAGCAAAATCTCTTTAATTAAAATTGGAATTATCAACTCTTATTATAAAGACAATAATAAGTGAAATATATCATCATCATTTTATCCGCTTTACCACTGCGCTAGCTCTCTTCTCTAAATACTCCAGTCTTTATTCCGCCTCCTGAACACCTCTTGAACACTCTCCTCCCAATAAATTCGTGGTCTTCCTTTTGGCCTTCTTTCCTCCAGCTCTTTTCGTTCCGTTCTTTGTGATAATTTGGTTTTGAGTGAGTGGAGTATTGGCCCTCCCACGAGTCAGGTAGAGGGATTGCCTCCTCATAGCTTTCTGACAAGCTTCCCCATCCGGGGCTACCTGGGGGAGGTGGCTCTAGGGTGTGCACTGCTATTGACCTTGATCTGTCGTTTGGTGGTGAGTTCGGTGTGCTTTAATCTGTGTGAATGTATGAGCGTCAGTGTACGGTTACCCCAACTTGGAGGACCCGAGGCTATCTATGATACTATGACCGGACGATGTGGCCGCCACCTCTCTACGCCAATTGAAAATAAAATAATAGAATTAAAGTTAAAAATATTAAATATTAGTAATAGTCAAAATAAAACAAAATTAAATTAAAAGGTAAAAATACAGGTAATCATTCTTTATTTTCAATATACACTCATCCTAGAGATCCAATAAGACCTGTCCTTCTACTTATGGTAAGACAAGCCAGATCAAGAGAAATCCCAGCCCCGCTCTCTCAGCTCTGTCACTGCTTCAAAAAAAAAAAAAAGTGGATGCTAATTGAGAGCGCTATAGTACAGTCACTCAGGGCATGAGTAAAGAAGCTGGCCATTGCCAGAATACAAATATAAATAAATTTGCACTAAGGTCTCGGGCCACTGCCGTTTTAATCTACAAGGGGAGTTACCACGATATGTGGAACTGGATAGTGATGAGCCAGAGGGTTGGGATAGAAGAAAACGTTGCGATGGAATTTTAAAAATATAAAGGGTATGAGGTTGAGGGCGTATAGTATATTGAGATTATTATTTGGGGTATTTTTAAAGATATAGTAAGGGGTATTCACTATAGTTCGGAGGATTTTCTATTGGAAGGATTGAATGCGTTTGATATCCGATTTGTTTGCTATCCCCTACAAATGAGTAAATAAATATACAAATGAAAATGCTTTAAAAATTACAAAAAAAAAAATTAATAGAGCTACGTGAAATCATCACATGGATTTTCAAGGTATTCTAATATATCTCTCCTCGCTCAAGAATCCCGAATTCATCAGTGCAGATTGCGGGTATGCTTAAAAGCTCCCATTACTAATGAAACCTTTAAATTTAAATTTCATTTATTCTTTCCTTGTTAATATGGCTCCGCCATTTAAGTTGAAAAAGTGGACGAGTTGTGTATAAATTAGAATGCAAGGCCTGGAGATCAGTACCCAACGGTTAATTACTCCTATCTTCAATCTAGAATATTTTCCTGCTGATGAAGTTCTCGGAGTCAGTTTCTATTTTTTTTCCCAGTAACATGCTGGAACTATCGTAATGGATCTAGTTTTATAAGTATTTTTTAAGACTTATTTATCTAGTAATTATGAGTTTCTTCTCTCTTTTTTTTTATTTTTTTTTTTTTTTTTTTTTTTTTTTTTTTTTTTTTTTTTTTTTTTTTTTTTTTATTTTATTTATTTATTTATTTTTTTAATATTCATGGAAACCATAAGTTCTTTGATGATGAATATAATTGATCAAATAAAAATGTTAGCTATCTATTTTTATGTGAAAAGTCACAATCTTCGTGTAATAAATGAGTGGATGCCTGGTCAGCTATCGAGTGGTCGTTGGACTTTTACTGCAACACTAAAACCCCAAAGTCATCTAAAATGGTGAAATTTTAGAGATCAGAGAATAAAGCGGTTTTACGACAAATATATATCGAAAATGCTTTGGGCCTATAATAAACATTTTGAAGAGACTTTTATTAAAAATACTTTTTTTTGTATCAGTTTCTTGATTATTTTCAGAGTAGAAATAAACCAACTAATAAGTATTTTTCATTAAAAAAATATAATTTGATATATTTCATATACAATATGATTTATTAAAAAAATATAACAAGCTTATATATCGGTTTTAATTCATAGCATGCTTGGTAACAGGGGAGGCGCGGCAGCTCAGTGGGTAAGGCGCTTGACTACCATGCTCCCGGACCCGATTTCGAATCCGACTGAAGGCAGCCAATTTATATTCTGTCATTTCGGTCGTGGATAGAATTCGAGGTCGGGAGACCCTCCTGGGGCCCACCAGCCTCTTAAAAAGTGGGTACCCTTAATTGGGGAAAAACCTGGCGGTTGAGCGTGAATTCTGGCCAAATCACCTCCTTTCACAACCGTTGGCTCAGAAACAGTACAGCCTACCTAAGTACTGAACCCGAGACCCTTCATGGGTTGTAAGTGGTACAGGTTATACTTGGTACCAAGACATACCTACGCAGACTCTTACCTGTTTACCGTAACTCTTACTGTCATCTGTTTACCGGGTTACAAGGACGATAACTTCACTAAATGAATTAGAAGAGTTGGAACGTGAAGGCAATAAAAGATGTCTCTGGATCACCAACAGAAAGCAGAGTATGTAAATAGTGCTCTGAACCCACCAATAATGCTGTAGCATACTGTTGAAATCAATAGTCATAATTTTTCAGTCAGTAAAGTCTTTAAATACCTGGATGAGCTGGTTGCCGATAAATAAACTCTAGAAGAAAAAAAAGAATAGCCACAGGAAATGGTTGCCTATTTGGAGGATTCAACTTTTTTTTTAATTCAAAGATGATTCTTTAAGTTGGTCATTTATAAGAGTATTATATGTCCAGTTGTTACATATGACAGCGAAACATGGGTCCTGACAAGAGCCATATGTAGATAGCCTAGAACGTGGGAAGGTAAAGTGCTTAGAAAAATGTATGGACCAATCTAATCTAAGGAAGGGTGGGGCATTGAGATAAATGATGAACTAAGTGTATTGTATGGCCATCCATATATTATGGTTTATAAATAGGGAAGGATCATATGTATCGCATGGGAAGCGATCTACTCCCACAGAAACTGCTAAATAATAAGCTGGGAGTTGCCCTAGAGTGAGATGATTGGATGTCATAAAAGATGACATACTGAAGTTGGGAGTCAGACGATGAAAGATTATTGCTGCCGGTAGCCTAGTCTTGGAGGGCAGTAGCACCGCATACAATACTAATAATAATTTTATTTGTGAAATCTCAAATATTATTAATGTTTCAGCATCTAGAATAACGAATTATTATACCTGCCAGTATCACAGACCATATCATGTCTTACTGTTTTTGTCTTACAATTAGTTTTTTTCAGGGTCCACTGCTCTTTGGCATGCTTTTAACTAGTACATACTAGTTTACTCGTGCTATTTGCTAACTGTAAATATGTGTTCATCTGTGAACCTTAATATTTCTATAATTGCAGGGAGCAAATCACTAGGATGATGATTTCTTCAACGGTCAGAATAATTGCCTTCCTTACTTTCCTGCAGATGACAAGTGCTGATTCGTTCAAACTGGAGACCTCTCAGCAATAGTTTACAAAAGCTGTAACAGCCATACCACCTGCGTAATTCCGGATTTTCTGCTGTACTAACAAGGGGAGGACACACTCAGTCTCTCACGGATCTTGTTGGCAATTTTTTTGGAGGTTCCTGGTCAAAAAATATTAGACACGTATTTTGCCGTTTCGACCAATGGGCCCTAGAAGCCGAGAAAAAAATAAAATAGCATTAAACTAATTTATTTTTTATCTCGAGTTTGAAAAATGATATCGACATGATTCTTGCACTAAGATTTCCAAGATCAGTTTTGATTGCGAAATAAAGGAAAAATACAGTCGCTCCATAGATTTTGGTTTAGGTTAATTAAATTCTAAAAAAATGATTAGTTTTTCAAGCAAACTACCTCTATAGATTTTTTCACACAAAAATTGAGGTCAGATTCTAATTCAGCTTACAAACTTTTATTTTTTTATTTGGATGAAATTTCGTATTTAAGGGTTCTCTTGAATGCTGAATTCGAATCCGATATCGGTTCTTGTGAAAAAATTATAATGAATATACTTCACTTGCAAAATTTTAGCTTTTACACTGTAAAATGTGATAGAAAATTCTTTTAGTACTAGAATTCCATCTCAGCACCCTCAAAACTAAGGAAACGTATGTATATATATATATATATATATATATATATATATATATATATATATATATATATATATATATATATATATATATATATATATACATAGATATCAATAAAAAAAAAAATATATACTAATTGGGAGAAATAATTTGTTACTTTAATTATTATTAAAATAATTATAATTATTAATTATTTATTGTAATGATAACTTATTACAAATTAATATTTACATTATATACCGACAGAACCACATATTAGGTTTGATTGTTAAGTATTTACAATTTTTATTTTATTTTGCAGTTGAACATGTTAAAATATGATTGTGATAGTTGACATAAAAACATTATAGCTATATTTTTCAAGTGAAGTATATTCAATATAATTTTTTTCACAAGAACCGATATCGGATTCGAATTCAGCATTCAAGAGAACTCTTAAATACGAAATTTCATCCAAATAGAAAAATAAAAGTTTGTAAGCTTCAAAGTTTGCTTGACCAAATAAATGGTAGGCAACTTTTGTTTAAATTGATAAAAAACATGAATTACGCTTAGACGGCTTAAATATCAACTTTATTTTTTACACAAAATATAGGGTGGTAGTACGCTTGAAATGCATTTAGTTTCATCATCCTATCTGGTTTCAAACTCAAGTTAAAAATCAAAATGTTTTTCGGGTTTTCCAATTTTTTTAATAGGTTTTTGTTCATCGAATTTTACATTTATATACATCAAAAGAAAGCTGAGACCCTCCTCTTTCCAGCGATACCAACCCACTGGTTCACTAATTCACTAATTGCATGACAAAGTAATGACGATTTAAAGGTATGTAACCAATAATCGGTTTTAAAATTTCCTTTTCCTGGAAGAGGGTGAAAAAAAATGATATTTTTTTATTTTGATGAATAACCGTTTTTTAATGTTTTTGAGGGTGCTGAATTAGAATCTGACCTCAATTTTTGTGTGAAAAAATCTATAGAGGTAGTTTGCTTGAAAAACTAATCATTTTTTTAGAATTTAATTAACCTAAACCAAAATCTATGGAGCGACTGTATTTTTCCTTTAATTCGCAATCAAAACTGATATTGGAAATCTTGGTGCAAGAATCATGTCGATATCATTTTTTAAACTCGAGATAAAAAATAAATTAGTTTAATGTTATTTTATTTTTTTTTTCTCGGCTTCTAGGGTCCATTGGTCGGAACGGCAAAATACGTGTCTAATATTTTTTGACCAGGAACCTCCAAAAAAATTGCCAACAAGATCCGTGAGAGACTGAGTGTGTCCTTCCCTTGTAAGACCTAGTGAAGCCATGAAGCATGTATATGCCATACAATGATATATATATATATGTTTATGTGTTTTTTTTTTTACTGTCTTGTATTCATACGTGATTGTTAAATTTAGTATTTCTAAATTTCAAGATTTTACCGTTAAGAAACATTATCGCCTGAAACTTAAGGTGATATATTTTATGATATAAATTAATATAAATAACGATCTGATTACTTTTAATTAGAAACAAATGTACATGAAATATTTGAATTTCAGATATCCCCGAAAGTTATTCAATTGGGATTGCAATTTATTTAAGTCCGTTGATGTGTTTTTAAGTCCGGGCAGTTAGGATATAAAAAAACAAAAAACAGATATTATATTCTAACTGTTCGGATATATCTATATATAATAAATAGATTGAATGAACATATGTATAGAGTATGAGAGAGAAATAATAATTAAAAAATGCAAGACTAAACTGCATATCATTGGAACGTTAATTATGTTTATCTAGAACTACGATCCTTATTGTAAACACGTTATAATCACAGGTGTATTACAATGAAGCCATTGCTGTATAAAGAAGGAGGTGCCGCTGGGTAGCTATATATGTTAATTTGTCCTTATGAAGCGGGCCATGAATGTAGAGTGTAGCGGGGATGGAGGCAGTGCATGGGGCGCTAAGGTCCCTCTCCCATTGTACTCTATCTCTTCAATCTCCGCTTTAATATGTATCTAATTATAATTGTGTTCTCGTTAGCAAGCGGATAAGGTAATTGATGGCGAGGTGGAATTATGCAGGCGGGCCAAATTGAATTTCCGAGCGGCTCATTTTAAGGGTAGGACAAAAGGTTTAACACATGCTGGACTCCCCGCAAGTAGAGAATCCAAATTCGGAATAGCGGAATGAATATTAACTAACAGGTTGGCTTCGAGCGAGCCGAAGTTTTAATGGAACTACCCGATGGCAGGATTGATGTCGCGTTAGGTGAAATTTAGGAACAGTGAAACACTGTTTTCCTATTTAACTTATTTTCTGCGGGTTGTTTTGAGGTTAGGTCGCCAAACTGAAACTTTGAATCAAGGGATTCAACAAATTAAATAATAAACAAATTTCCTTAGGTGCTATTTCCTCAAACGCTTTGTTTAGGAGTAATTCACACCTAACGATTTACATTGTTACGTATTATTTACACATAGTACATAAATATAACATTTGTAGTACCATAAAATTGATCAAGAAAATTGGATTATATAAGTTTATTCAATGTTCATAATTTTTTTTTCATGCCACACAAATATACGGGACTGCAAAAAATACACACCTTAAAAAATACAAATATTCCAATCAAAATTACTCAGACTAATCAGGAAATCACCTTGGTACATTTCAAACCACACACTTCATACTGATTTAGAAGTAAGCATAGTAAAGGAACATATACATGACCTTTATAGACGATTTCACGACGGATTTCATGGACATAACAACATACTCATTAATGACATGGCCACGACTGACAAACCTGGAAATACTCTCAGAAGACTTAAAAGAAGCTGGATGAGATATTTGCTCAAATAAATCTCTTTAACCCATGCCAGAAGGAGGTACTATTGATAAAAGGCCTGTAGTATTACAATTTCGTCACATTCACTGACAGTTACCCTAATAACAGGTGTGAATCAAAATTTGAAAGAGAAAAAAAAAAAAATATTATTTACTTACCCCCCCTTTTTTATCAGAATTTTAATTTTATTTCGGTTAATATAATTTGGTTCTGAACTTTATCATTGTTATTGTTACAGTTACAAAGCAGACTGTATATTTAGGTTCAACTGCATGGACGATAATAACGACCAGCAGGTTTTTTACCCTAACAATAACAACAATAATTATGACATACATTTTTTGTTCCAACTACTTTGTTCATTAAATGTAAACCAAACAAAGCGATTTCCTTGAACATCAAGAAAGGCCCAATATCCTTCTTTGACAGCGGCAGTAACCAAACTGAAAATATGAATTATAATCCAAAAAACAAAAATAAAATGAATTACAAAAATTAAATAAAATTCCTTTGAACGTACGTTTTTACATAAGCACTACGCAAACGCTCTGTTTAATAGTTTGATTTAGATAGGTAACGAATATGATCTTGTCTCCATGACTTTACGTAAACTTTTAGCGGTGCAGGACCAGTGGCATAACCTGCTCACTCTGCAGATCTGACACTACTGGATATTTTTGTTTGAGTAACCTTAAACAAAAATCTAATCTAAGGCAGGTCAAGGACATTACTTCTTTACAAATAAGGATAATTTAATTTAAACAATAACATATATCCAGAAAAATGACTATTAATTCACAAGAAAATCACTGAAATTTCTCAAGATTGATTATGAACGTTAGTGTTTACTATGAGGATCTTAATGAGTGAATATCCCCTAACGAAGCTTCAAAGGAAATTTTATTCTTGTTTCGAGGTTCATTGAAACTAATTTTTTAGTTTGCCTGCTTAACCCAGGAACACCCTAGAAAACCACATTCGATCTTTAATACTTACTAAACATAGTGGGACATATAATTTCGAAATATTCAATGCTGAAGTAATTACTAGCACAAATTATGATATATCCAATTTCACACGTATCAAGCATACACACAATTAATAAAAAGGATACCTTTCTGGGGCGCCAGTCAGTGCTTTTGATCCCAACTTTTTTTTTTTTTTTTTTTGGGTGGATCCACATTAATCCATCTATATACGGGAGTTTGGTCCAATGGACCCAAAGAACCGAGAAAAAAAATAATAAAAGCTGGTGAAAGTGCTCTTTTTTTGTATCTCGAGTTTAGATATTTATACCCATGTTTTTTTTTCTCGCTAAAATAAAATATTATTTCAGAATAAACGACAAAAAATGAAAACATAAATAATGATAGCATAAAAGTAAAATAAAATAAGAAAATTTCCAAATCATTGACTAGCTTTATTGATTATTTAAGCATAAAAAAACAAAACAAAAAGCAAAATTTAGCAGACAAATCACGAGTTTTGATAAAAAAAAAAAAAAAAAAAATTCAATTTGGAAATAACCTAAAAGGGAAAATTAGATGACGCATAGTCCGGAAAACCTTTTTATAAGCTACAAGTATTTTTCTATAAAATTCTAGTGTTTTAACTAGCCCATTTCATATTTAATCGCTTACCATATAACAAACATAAAGAAAGCCTCGGTAAAGATCATTTATAATATGTTCATCATTATTTTTTTTAATAGTTTATTTTTTTTGTTTACGGTTCTGGGTCTTTTTTTTAATTTAATATATTTCGACAGCCTATATCTTAAACTCCTTTCTCATAAAGCGATCCTCTTTCTAACCTATACACACAATGTTGTTCTCCACATCAATTACTTCTCCAATCCAACGAAACTCTTTATAATAAAGATAATACCTAAGCCAAAAAAGACACCTGAACTCACATCTCTATATTGTCCAATATCAATTATGCCATTATGGGCAATCAATTATTCCGCAAAATCCTACATATCTGCTAATTATGCGTTCCTATCTCAATGATAGAACACCCAAAGTAAGTCACAATTGCACCCATTCATCCCTCTTTTCTCTGTCTACCGGGGTTCCTCAAGAAAGTATTCTAGGTCGCATCCTTTAATCGGTGTATACAACTAGCATCCCAACTTATCTTAGCACCTTCCTTGTCATTTATGATACATGTTTGTTTTAAGTAAATATTGATCCCTCCATTGCATCCCAAACTCTGAAGTCTCATATACAAACCTGTAAGAATATTTTCGAAATCCTAATGAATCTCATTAATTAACTATTAACCTCCGTCGTAAAGTAAGACCTCCTATACTACAGTACCCTATATCCATTAATCCTTGTAGGACTATCCGCTACCTTTGGACAAGCATTTAACATACAATTATAATCCAGATTAGATTACTTATTATAGATTACTTCAACATTTACTAGACAAACTTCCTAACCTTCCAATAAATTATAAAAGACTGATTTACATGACTGTTATTAAACCAATTTGGACATGCGGAGTTGAGCTTTGGGGCCCCACCAAACCCTCCAATTTTTCTTTAGTATTCAATCCTTACATTCCAAAATCCTTCGTAAAATCCTCAATGTTTTGTATGTTGCTGATTTAGCCAAAACTGGATACTTATCCTTTCATTGTTACCTCCATTCTCTCTCGAATCCATTAGTCTCCCAACTTGCTTCACACTCGATTCCTAATAACACACCGTGGCGTCTTAAAAGGAGATGGCCTTGGGACTTTCTAATCTAAAATCTGATTGGAGAGCTACTAGATAGTAGTTCTCAAGTTATATACATTTATTCATTATACCAAAATATTCTCGTTATATATTGTATACAGATGTGAATATAAATACATAAAAAAAAAAAATATATTTCAGACTAGTTTTATTAAAATAAAGTGAGTGTATAAAATATATGAATACAAATTTATTTAGTCATTAATACTTAATGAATATATAATAAATGGCTTCTTTTTTTTTTCTTTTTTGAAGCTAAATTTATAATTCGGTAAATGGGCATTAATTGTTTCCTTAACTCTACTATACTATATTCACAGTAATAAACTTCTGTTTAATTATGAATCATTGAAGATTTAAGTTAGTTAAGACTATGAGCTCATCAATTTTCAGCTTTTTGCATAATTTAACCAATATTCTGATAAAAATTAATGGGACCACTCTTTATTGTATTTTATTTTCTGTTTCAGATTTTGGTAGGTGTCAAGTTTTTCACATAGCTCTCACAGTAAGGTTGGTTCTATTATTATGTATTTAAGATAATACTATTTTAATAAAAATAGATAAAATAATATGTGTAAGATAGAAGCAGAATGCGATAGAAAAAATATATAAAAAATAGCAGCATCTTCGTTTTACATCCTATGTTCCAATAAGCCTTTTCCAAGCCCTGCTTTGATAACACACTTGGTTTTATAGTTGAAAAAAAGCGATTATTTAAAATAAGCATTTGTTTAAAAGTTATTTAATTTTAATACTGCCTATTATTGTTTTTCACTGATTGCTTTGTGGGATAAGGTGCTTGAAAATGTGGAAACCCTACACTCTGCGACGAAATGTTAGACCCACACTTGTAAATTGGAAAAAGGATTTATGATTTTTTTTTTTCCATTTTTGATTGCTTTTAGTTTTTTAACACACCATGATGTATAAGTAATGATATTATAAAAGGAGCCAGAATTATCAGGCCTTGTTTAATATTATCCAATATTAATAAAAATTTACAGTTTATCTGCCTCGAAATGATAGACACACTCTCTCTTTTCGCACGCTAGTGCTTGTGATTATAATTTTCTCACTACACAAAGAACTGTTTTTTACACCTAATACCTGCTGTCACGGCCATTATTTGGTGCATATCATTTTTTTTTTTCTTTTAACAGCTAGGTCATTAACTCCCGTGGGTCATTTGAATTTAATTAAGTATTAAGGATCTAATATCAGCCTCAGCACGAAGAAGGCCGTCGAGAATCGAACCGAAGGGGGAGAGGGGCAGCCATAATCCAGGGCGCTTCCAAGTCCTCTAGGCCAGGTGTTTGCATATATAGGCCATGGGTATTTATCAGAAGATGTGGATAAAACATGTGTATAATCACTCTATGTACATTGGTACATTCCACCGATGTTTACAAACAGTATCCTTCGATAATGTTCCACTAATTCTTGTTGAGCTAATCCGCTGCCAAGGAGTCCATCTGGACGAACGACAAAAATGACGGGAAAGTGCCCTTCGTTGCAGATTACATCAACATTTGCTTGAAAAACGTTCCAAGCTTCTGATTAATTATAGAAGTCTTAGTTACCTAAAAGTAATTAGACATTCTTAGGCATACGGAGTTTAGCTTTAGGGCTGCTGTAAACCTTCAAATTCTTCTCGTATCCAATTCTCACCACCAAAAATCCTAATAAAATCTTAATAATTCTTACTTTTTTACAAACATTTTTATCTAAATAGATTGTGGTTGGTCTTATTTTTTGTAGTTATACAAAAAACCAAAAACTCACTCACAAAAAACGAAAAATTGGAATTAATTTTTATTAATCTAATTAACACATTACATTATCTATCGAGGTTATATTAGGTTATCACGGCACTCAGTGTTGCCAGCTTCTTACAAAAATATTATATACAAAAATATTATTTTTGACTTTTAACATTTTATATTAACTATTTTATTTAACTTTTAAAATTATTTTAACTAAACAAACAAAAAAGATTTTAACACATTTCAGTGATGTGGTGCCGCCACAAGATCATAATGTTCCAGAAGTTGCTGATTAGCTCAAACCAGGTACCTAGTAAACTCCATAACTGTCTGTTTTATTCTAAATATAATTGTGTTTCCTAGGGATTCCGAATTGTTGAAGTTCCTTTTTAAGAAGGAAGAAGGACAAGATAACGGCTCAAAGAAGTGTCGAAATAAACTAAAGATACTTTAATTCGATTTAGCCCCTCCTGGAGTGTTCCTGCTAGGGTGGCAATGTCCTCCATCTGCCGCCTAACTGCGGCCATAAAATGGAACGTCCGGCAGAACACCTTGGGTCTATTGAGCTGGGGGGAGGGGGCCCGCCAACGGTTATATCGGCAACCGAGGCTTGTACTTCGGTAAAGAACTATAAGAAGAACGGTTGAAGAGCGAAACCGTTTAGAATTAGTGATAATAATTTTGAATATGCATACATTCCAATATAAAAATTGAAATAATTACAGGTTTGTGCTGGCAACCAAGAATGACTTATAAGTTAAAGAAGGAAGTTTAGAAATGAAAAATAAATAAATAAAATAGTAGGTAAAAGTAGTGCATAGGAACGACTCATCTGATTATCATCAAATCTCAGAATCTAGTATTTTATAAAAATATTTATAAGAGGCACGGTAGCTCAGTGGGTAAGACGCTTGACTAATAAGCTCCTGGGGCCCGAGTTTGAGTTCCACTGAAGGCAGAAAATTTATATTCTGTCATTTCGGCCGTGGATCGAATTTGAGGTCGGGAGACCTTCCTGGGGCACACCCAGCCTCTTAAAAGCGGGTACCCTTAATTTGTGGAAAAAACCAAAACAGTACATCCTTACCTTTTTTTTACTCCCATGAACATTTTTTGTGACTTTTATATTTACAAGTTTGCTGAATTCGAATCATTAGTAAAACGAAAATCTACCAAGCACCATTTTTTAGAAATAAGAGGTTGTTTAAAAAAAAACAACATCTAAAATAGAAATTGTTTCATATTTTAAAAAACTTTTTTTAAAGTAAAATACAGTAATATATAAAATAATAATATTTAATACTGAACATAATTAATGATTATATTTTTTTCCTTTTGTATTCTACATCACGTGTCTACCGTTGTAGTGTCCAACAGTAGTCGGCAAGCATCTTATCATTGCATTTACCCTTATATATTTTTTGTCCATTTGGGCTATCTCATGATGAAATCGTTCCCCGCGTTCATCTAACACTGCTTCCAGGCTGGGAGGGAAGAAATTCAAATGGGAATGCAAAAAATAAATTTTTGAGGACATGTTGCAATCAATGGCCTTATATCATAAAAACAATTCTCCAACAATTTCATCTATGCAACAAAGCCCTTTACATACTTATACTCTTCAATGTTTTCTTTTTTTCATTTTCAAATACATTATAAATGTTAAAATGTTAAAGTTATATGATAAAAATATAATCGAAATGTCGAAAAACAATTCTTTTTTCGGGCTAAAACACGAATTTGATATACAAATGGCGCCTGATTGAGATTTTCTGACTTCGGATCGGTGTTCACCAAAACATAATAAAAAAAACATTTTTGTTGAAAGGAGTATTTTGGTGCAGAACAGTGTAATTACTTGATCATCGCTAATAAACAAAGCTAATCCACTATTTACAAAATGAGGAAATATATCGAGTTATAGAGAAAAATACTGTTCTCTGTTAAGTAATGACCCTAATATATTGCCTCCGGCCTCTTGAGTATTGTGTTGGGCAGATTGTCTGTAAGTGGCAGGACAGTCTGAATGAAATATCTCCTTCCCTTGTTTGTTCTAGGCTGATCCATCGATGGAAAATATCGATTATTAAAAAAAAAATAGAATCCTGAAAAAAAATCTTAAATAGAAAAAAAAAATGCATATTTATATTAAACATTATCGTGTTTTTTAACGTTATTCGTTTGATGTTCTTGGTATTGTATTTTTTTTTTTTTTTCATTTCATTGTAGCAATTCCATAAGGATTCTATTCATTCATACAAACGTTTTGGTTGAATCTACGAAAACAGAGCTAAGAAACCTTTGAAAAAAAAAAAAAAAAAAAAAAAAACTTTACTAGAAATAATGAAAAAAAACATTAATTTAAAAATATAAGTAACATTAAGTGTAGAAAAGATATTAAAACAATTAAATACAGACGAAAAACATAGATAACAGGAAAAAAAAAGTTCAAATATACACAATTAAATATAAATTAAATGAAATTACTTAATCATGGAGAACAGTAAAGGAAAATTAAAAGACATTTTTAACACTTTTAATAATCGATTATCGCAACTAGCCTGGTATAATGTAGCATTTCCGTAAAACTCGATTTTTATTTTTTTACACGTAATCATTCTAAATTATGTTAAATTTACGTGGTATAAACTGTAATAAGTTTAATAGTTCAGTTAGCCGAGCAGAGTTGGAAGTTATATTTCAAAAGTGCGGTAATTAACGGAAGAAGTTTGGGAAAGACTGTGGCAAATTTTGTAGGATTATTCTAATAGACCGACTCAGAATTTCCTCTGCCCAGTACCGACAATTCTGTTTATCGACATGACCATTCAGATGAAAGTTTGCTTCATCATTGAAAAGTATGTTATCAAAATTGTTGAAGTAGTTTTGATTTTATCGAAGTAAAAAACACCCGCAACTCCTTTGGACACCCAAAAACTCAAGAACGTGGTTTCAACAAGATGGGGACACTTGCCATATATCAAATTAAGCAATGGAAGCTTTTAACAAAATAGTTCCCTAATAAGGTCATTTTGCGTAGGGGTAACATCAACAGACCTTCCAGAAGCCCAACCTTAGTCCAATTGACTATTTTGCATAGGAATACCTTAAAGGTAAGGTCTATGAGAATAATCCGACTAACCTGAAAAATGGCAAGAATGTTATATCGAGAGCTATAGGTCAGCATGTGATCGTCAATCTTCGTTCCGGATTAGAAGCGTGCCAGCAGCATAACGGTCACCATTTAGATTACATCATCTTTTCCAAATAATTTTCCACTTTATATTGTAATAATTATCAGTAAACTTTTTCTTTTTTTTATTTTAAGTAGTTTTTGTTTTATAGAAGAAACAAATACCCGATACTCTATTTGGACACCCTCTATATCGTACCAGCCATGGAATACTGTTACTTCTCGAAAATCACAAGTTTTGAAAAATCGCGCTTAAAGTTTGGAATAACATTTTCCAAAAGTTTCGATTTTCGAAACGTTACAGTATTCCACGGAAGGTGCAAAGTATCAGATCATATAAATATTTTTATTTTTATTTTTGGGCTTAAAGTGTCGAGTTTAATTAAACGGAACGATGTAATTAAAAGAAGAAAAAAATAAATAAATAATAGTAGAATTTTAAAAAAAAAAAAAAAAAAAAAAAAAAAAAAAAAAGCATACCAAACAATTGTTTTTTTTTTTTTTCTTTTTTTTTTTTTTTTTAACACGCTTATTAATTTTTCTACATAACAGTTTTTATTATTATTCTCTTCTTTTTTTTCTCTCTTCAATAATTTGTTGTTGTATGTTTTTTTGCTATACCAGAAGTGAAATTTTTAGTTCTGCGAATTAATTAAGTATAATATTTTGATGTAATTTTTAATTGATATCTGTCCTTGTATGTGTTTTCTATTCTAAGATACATGTCTTATAGTTATGATGGTATCCAACATTTTGGGGCAAAACTTCTTGCATGAATAAACATATTTTCAAAATAGCAAATAAGTTGTGAGATTAATAAATGTATATTAGCTAATATTTTGTGTAATTTTATTACTTTTGATAAACAATTTAATTCCATTGCCCTAAAAATACTGAAAGACCGAATTCATTTTTAAAAAAGTAATTCTTCGAAGTAATTAAGCCCATCTTTAAATACATTAGAATATTTTAAAAATGTAAGTGCATTATTTACTTATAAAATTTCTTTAAAAATAAATACATTTGTTATTATAAATTGGTATTACTGTTTATTTTGGTTTTGTTTGTCTCACAAATAAATTAGTCCTGTGGTTCCAAGAGGCCGGTATTTTATAATCCATTTTACCTGGCTTTCAACTGGAATTAATAAAATCAGTTGCCTGCGAAATAACTCTTGACATTATCAGAATAAGAAAACGACTTCTGGCCGTTTAATATCAGTCGAGCGAAAAAATAAAAAATAAAATAAACTGTCAAGGGTAGTGGTCTCAATATTTTGCCTTAACGAATCATAAATCATCTCAAACGTCATCTACAAAAATTCCATTTAGTCTCAGATATTCTGATGTTTTTAACCGCTTTCCTTAATATTTTCTCCAGGTCTATTCATGCTTGAAGATATTATTTTAAAAGTTTAAGAAGTAATATCCTTTTTCTGAACTGGTACTTTTCATGTTTGTTTGTTTTTTAAAATATAATAACATAATAATTCATCATACATGGATTATTAATGTATAATTCGTCACACATTTGGTCATTAATAGATTCAAACTAAAATTATATAATAGTGTTTCCCCATGTACACTACAAACATTATATTCAGTTCTAATGAACAAATTAGTGTTGGTTTTATTATATTTTTCTTGCTTAGTTAAAATATTTTTATTTTATTTTTGTTATGTAGTCCTAAGATCCATGCTACAGTTTTGACTCCCTCCAACAACAAGCACTTAGCGTCTCTGTGCTGGCGCTATCCAGTTCCTAACACCAAGGGATCTCGCAGCAGCCACGCAGTCAGTCCACCGCTGCCTGGGTCTTGCAACTCTTCTTTTTCTCTGTAGCTTTTCTGAAAGGACAGTCGTAGGGATGGCTTCCTCAGTCATACACGCCACATTTCCACCTATCTGGTGTCTCCCAACCTCAATAGCCGATACCACATCAATACCATCGTATGAAAGACTGTATAGTCTATAGACTTCCACATTAGTGCGTCATCTCAACTCATTTCCAAAATCATCAGTGCCTTGTCATTAGACCTTATAATTTTCCAAACCTCTGATCAATATGTGAGGCCGAACCTGGCCGAGGTCGATAATTGTGTTAAGTTAACAATTTCAAAACGGCGTTTCCGTAGGTAACTTTTTACATTGCAAGACACCTAGGTCGTAACATATTAAAACTTACTACATTACATTATTATATGCACTTATGAGGATCATACTAGAAGCAATTATCAGAAGTGAATCTTAAATACCGTTATATTCTTGTTAAAAAGGAATACGTTATTTCAAAAAATCTAATTTTTAAAATATGCCTGATATTAAAAATATTTAATACACAATAGATAAATAATAAAGAGAAAGGACGAATATAGATTTTTCAGTATTTTATAGATATTGTATATAAATTTGATGTTAAACGCTCCCACTCTGCCTCCACTGGCTCAAAATACCTGACATTCTGAGAGAGGGGAGTGCCAGGATTTCCGGTTAATCCTTGTTTAATCCCTCATATGATCATGAGGAAAGCAGGATTGGAAGCCAATATGTGGAATAATAGTGGATTTGCTATGTATGTGTTTACATGCAGATTTATTTACATTTATGTACTTAATTCAACAATATGTTTACTTTTTTATAGCCATATATACCATGTCCAGCCCTAATACTAATACATATTTGACGGTTCCACTTAGGCTAACAATCTTTAAAAAAAGGTCAAGCATTATTTCAACGGTGGAAAAAGGAAATAAAGCTGTCAAGTGTTGTAAGGAACCTGGTAACTTGCTTATTATTTAAATTAAAAATTATCTTAAATTATTTTACTAAAGATTGCTAATTCGTATTTAGATTTAAAATCTAATGCACCGATTTTGAAACTGTAAATATGTTTAGTATTTAGTAGCTTTTGTACAATGAAATACTTTTTTTAATCAAAGTGGATGAATCAGGCAGTTTTTGACACCCTAACTTAAAAATTAAAAGAAAACCATATTTAGCTAAATATATATATATATCCTATATATATATATATATATATATATATATATATATATATATATATATATATATAATATTCCTTTTATATATATATAAAAGAGCTTTATTTTACGAAATTTAACAATTTACAATTTTGTAACATATTTGTATAATACATGTTTTAGAAATAAAACAGTTCACACTGCGGATTTGATTCAATAATGATAAATTACAATTTAGAATACATTTGTTTTTTAAACTGTAGGAAAAATTGACATAAAAACCTACTCAAAAAAAAAATAAATATATAAAAATTAACAAAAGTTTTGAGCGTTAAAATTGATCAAAATTAAAGAATAAATTAACTTATACAATATTTCGGTTTGTTAAATTAAAATTTAACTAAAACTAGTAAATTCTAAGAATGTCTTATTTAGTAAATTTTTATTCAAGTAGAATGTGTCTAGTACGTTTGTGTACGTATCTTCTTAAGGTTAGTTTGTTATAATTTCCTATTGCTTGTATTTTGGGATTCTCTGAGTTTATTGTTGAGTTAAAAAAGGTCTGGGTCTGGGTGTAAATAAACTGTTTAATTGTTTGAAAATTTAGGTCGTGCAACATATCAGTTATTTTTGTGTACCTTGGGTAGTCGTTAATGATCCTCAAGCATAGGTTTTGGATCCTTTCTATTTTTTTGTAGTTGGAGTCACATGTGTAGCTCCATACCGGAGAGGCGTATGTTAATAATGGTCGAATGACTGATTTATATAAAATAATTTTGTTGCGAGTTGATAATGGAGATTTTCTTCGAAATATGGTGACATTGTACTGATAAGTTTTTAGGCTTGCAGCATTTATTATTAATATGGGATATAAATGTCAAACGTTTATCTAATTCGAGTCCAAGGTAGGTAACAGTTTGAGCCCAAGGAATTCGAATTTTATTAAGGATGATATGATACGCTATTTTTGGTCTTCTTTTTATAAACATTATTGCTGCAGTTTTGTTTTCATTTATTTGAATTTTCCAGTTTTTGTAATATTTATTGAATTTTGAGTATTATGATTTTAATCTATTTTCTATGTTTGACGCGGGAAAAAACAATTGAAATTGGTCTCTCCTCTGTAATGCTGAAATTGGCAGAATGACATGAAGTTTTCTATTTTAGTGACATAGATAGGTGGCGGGTCTGGGTCGTAGTATGCTGTGGATTTGGTGTTTATATATGTTCTATTAATATTACTGGTTGAAGGGGTGGACTCATTGACAGTTGAGTGGTTGGTAAGTTGGTTGAAATGTTCTGGCTGCAGAGGTTTTACTGCGGGTTTGATGGTCTTAGAATTATGAGTGGCTTTTTTGGTTTGGATGTTTATTTTTTTTTTTTATTGCCCGCTTTCCTGGGGCGGAGTTTCTGAGGCGTGTTTTGAAGCGTTCTTTCTTGATTGGAATCGTCCTCTCGCTTATTTCTGAATAAGGGGCCTCTTCCGCCGATTCGTCACCAGATGTTGGTAACGATTTCCATTAAATATTAAACAAAAATAAAGTAAAAGTAATAAACTGAATTTGATCAAAAATAAAAACTAAAAATTAATTTTAAATTATCTCTATCTAACTAGATTATGCAATATTTAAATCAAGGTAGACATTATTTAAAATAAAGATAAAATTATAAGAAAAAAAATAATAAAATTGTTCTATGGGAAAAAAAAATCAAATAATAACTCTAGCTATGTACGTTTACAGAGGCTTGATAAACAAATTGTATCTATCCTCCTGTAGGAACTAGTGTAAATGGCGGTGTCATCTGCGTAAAATGATCTTTCAACTAAAAGAAGAGAAGGTAGGTCAGATATATGTAGGTTAAAGAGAGTAGGGGAGAGGCAGGATCCTTGGGGAAGACCAGGGGATGTTTAGGTGTTGTGGTGTTGTTGATTGTGATTTGGAAGGATCTATTAGAAAGGAATGAATGAATAATATGAATGATGTAGGGTGGGAATTGGTAAGTGATAAGCTTGTATATCAGTCCATTATGCCATATTGTATCAAAAGCCTTTTCGATGTCTAGTAAGATCATCCCTGTATGTCTGGCTTGAGTCGCTGCCCGATAAACATCTCCGTTAACTGCTTCTGTAAATCTAACATTTTTATTTTCTCGCTCTATTCTCTTAGTATTCTGTTATTGTTTTCGTTATTTTGTTTACTCAAAGTTTTATTATTAATTCAACTAGTAAATTACAAATATAAGTTTCGTTTTTATTTTTCTATAATAATTACGATAACTGTTGAGGAGTTGGTGAAGCAAGAGTGCCTAATCCCCACTGTATTACCACTGATTCCTGCTGCTCTACTAAGCAAGGTCACATATCTATTTATTTATCTATTTATTGACTCGCGCTAAGTTGAATATTTTTAAAATGGCTGTATGTTCAATTTGTGAAAAGTCGATCGCACGAGAAGAAAAAAAAGATATTAAACTGTCAAAAATGTAAGATGTGTTATTTCATGAAAAATGCAGTAATCTTCAAGAAAAAGAAATTGAGGCCATAAGAACAGAAAAAAAAAATATGGTTGTGCGAAAAATGTGACAAAACAAAAAAAACAGCAACAGTTGAAGAAAAAAACCAAAATTCATTAAAATCGATTCCGGATCAAAACACCGAACCGACGGCATCTCAATTATTGTCCGCAATAAAAAAAATTGAAGAAACCACCAAAGATCTGAAAGGCACATTAGAAAAGTACGCCGAGATAAGTTTCGAGCTGGTGATCGGCTCTCAAAAATTGAAAAACATTTAGAAGGCCAATCCAGGCATCTGGAGGAAGTGGTGCTGGAAAACAAAGCACTAAAAACAAGAGTCCCCGAGCTGGAAATTAGGGTATATAATAAGGCAGAACAAGGGTTGTTATGCAGATCGGTCGAGATACGCGGTATACCGGTACGCTCGGGGGAGACCCCCGCTGGCCTGGTTACAAGCGTGGGAGCTGGCCTTGGTCTTAAGTTAAACATTGAGGACATAGATATGGTCGAACGCCGAAGGTCGAGAAAAGATGACCCGCGACCACCGCCCATCATCGCGCGCTTCGTGAGGCAGTCAGTGAGGGATGATCTGGTGCAAAAAAGAAAAATTAAGCGAGACTTCTCGACCAGAGATATAGGTTGGCAGGAAAATGATTCCCACCGGATATATCTCGCCGAAGAGATGACACCAGCGAACAGGCACCTATACTGGCTTGCACGGCAGAAGAGGTCCACCGGAAAAGTGAAATATGTTTGGTTTGCGGCTGGTAGAGTGCGCTGCCGGAAAGATGACGGCCATCCGGTGATCTTCATTGACCAGGCTCAAGACCTTGATGTTTTCGGATGACTAACAGGATTGCAAGTACCATCCAGTTTTTTCTCGCGGATACAGCATTCTCTCTGATCTTCATTTTTTTTTTCGGCTTTTGTATTGGTATTAGTCTTACAGCTTATTATATTTGACATTTACCACATATTTCCATATATCTTTCTTTTTCATTTTTACTTTTTCTTACTCTTATTTGTATTTTTATTTCATGGATTCATCTTTACTTTTTCCTACATCGCAATCGATTTATCTATTTTTTTCAGAAAAAAAATCATTTTTTCTACCAGTTTATGTAAATTTTTGTCTACGTTTTAGTAATGATTTGACAAACCATAATTTTTTCGTTAATTATTACATATCTAAATCTCTATACAATGTAATATTCTTATTTTTCTTTTTCTTGTCTCTGTGTTTCAAATTTCCTAATGATAGATGCATTTATGTTTTCCCGTTGTTCTTACTACCCTATTGGTTCTGTGATAATTATTGTTCCTATAAGCTCCAATTAAAAATTTCCATTATCTCTCAAAGTAACCTTGTCCTCTCTCTTTCCTATGTCTAATATACTACTGACCTGTCACGTTAACTCCCAATCCCTCCCAGCGCACTTCGATGAATTTCATGACTACTTTATCCATAACACCTATCATATCATTGCAGTTACTGAGACTTGGTTGAAACCATATATTCCCACCTCTTCCATATCTATTCCTGATTACACCCTTATTCGCCATGATCGGACGGACCGAACTGGTGGAGGTGTTTGTTTATATGTTCGCAATAACCTAAGAGCAAAAATTCTTCTAAAATCCAGTTCTCTTCACACCTTGAATACATGTTCACTGAAATCTCTTCGGAATCATTTTCCCTCCTTTACCTTATAGTTTACCGCCCTCCTCAGGTCAAATTCGACCCATCATTCGAATCATCTCTTTTTACTTATGTACCTCTGTATAATAATGTCATCATTGCTGGTGACTTTAATACTAACCTCCTCTCAGATTCTTCTGATAAAATGTATCTTATGGACTTGGTGTATTCTCTACATCTTTTTGCAGTACCTTTCCAACCCACCCATCACACCCAGTTCACAGATACGTTAATTGACCTTATGATTGATTCTCAGAAAAACCTATTATCCTTCTCTCAAAATCCAGTACCTTTCCTCTCATGCCACGATCTCATCCAAATCTCCTATGACATATCTGTTCCTATCCTTATTCCTAAGAAAATATCTTGGAGAAATCTTGACCATATAACCCCAGATAGAATAGAATCCTTACTTGACGCACTATCCCATTCCTTGGAATCCATATATTCTTCCCCCTCAATTGACGAAATGGTGGAATGCCTAACATCGAATCTTTATACTGTCCTTAATCATCTTGCCCCTCTCAAAACCTCAATTATCCGACGACTACCAGCTCCATAGATTAACCCTGACATTAGAAATCTGATGAAGCGAAGAGATGCTGCCAGGAGACGTTTTAGGCGTACTAGACATTCAGATGATTATTCATCGTTTAAGCTTCTTAGAAACCTCACCCAGACCTCTTTACGCCGTGCTAAAGCACAGTATTTTCAAAATATCCTATCCCAAGCGCCTGACCCTAAATCTAGATGGAAAGTTTTGAGAAAATTTGCAGTACCCAGTTCCACATCTGATAACAATTATCCATTCACTCCTGATGAACTTAATTCCTACTTTGCTGACCCCCACCCTAATGAACTCCCTGTAAACACCTTATCCTATTCTATTCCTCAAACCCCTTTTAATTCTAATAACTTTTATTTTCTTAATATTTCCCCTAATGACCTAATTGATTCAGTTTTTAAATCTCGTGCCAATGACCATGGTTTGGATCAAATACCTTTAAAAATAATCAAACTCTGCCTTCCTGTTATCTTACCTGCCCTGCTCCATATATATAATTTCTCCTTACAAAACTCTATTTTCCCTACAGCTTGGAAAAAAGTCCTTGTCCGTCCATTAAATAAAGTTCCTTCTCCTTCCTCAGTTTCCCACTTTCGACCTATATCAATCCTATCAAATTTATCTAAACCATTAGAAAGATTAGCACATACCCAACTCACCTCCTTTCTTGACTATAAAACTCTCCTTAATCCTTTCCAATCAGGATTCCGATCCGGATACTCCACGCAGTCTGCTTTGGTAAAAATTACTCAAGACCTTTACTACTCCTTAGACCAACAGAATATTACGATCCTGATCCTTTTTGATTTTTCAAAAGCTTTTGATTCTGTTGACCATACAATCCTCCTCTCCAAACTCCATAACCTCTCAATATCTAATAGTGCGTTAAGCTGGCTTCATTCTTTTTTATCCTACCGTTCCCAAACAGTGATTATACCTGGAAAACCTCACTCATCTTCACTACCACTCTCACGAGGAGTACCCCAGGGATCTTCTCTTTCACCTACCCTATTTTCTATTTATATTAATGACTTGCCGAATCGCATCCACTACTCCCAATATCATCTTTATGCTGACGACTTGCAAATATATTTATCCTTTCATCCTTCAAATATGCTAGAGGCGACTTGTAAGCTACAGAAAGACATAGATAGCATTAACCTTTGGGCAGTGGAGAATAAATTAAGTCTAAATCCAGAAAAAACAAAGGCTATTCTCATTGGGTCAAAACCTCACCTAAAAGCTCTTCCCTACTATCCACTGCTTTTCTTAAAAAACCGTCCAATTCATTTCCAAAATTCCATTAAAAATCTGGGAATAACTTTCGATAAACATCTTGCATGGAATAGCCATATCTCTCAAATCACGAGAAAATCTATTTTTATTCTTAAGCAACTTTCACATTACCGTGATTCATTACCATTAAGTACTCGAAAACTTTTAGTATCATCACTTATTTTTCCTAACTTTGACTATGGATGCGTAGTATATGGAGGACTGTCTGATGAGCTCGAGATGAGATGTAAAAGAGTAATGAACTGTTTTTATTAGATTTATTTTCGGGATCTCCAGACGTTCTCACATATCTCACAGGTATTCTGAAATCGGGTGGCTGTACCCCGGTTTTCGACGTCAATACTTCCTGGGTGCTCTCATATTTCAAACCTTGAAAACCAAAAAAACCCACCTATATCCATGACCTCCTTACTCTGCGCTCCTCCATTCACCTCTTAAATACTAGAACCCAACCCATCAACCTATACACTCCGGCGCATCGAACTGCATCCTTCGAGAAATCCTTTATTATCCGTGCTTCCTCGTTATGGAATTCATTGCCCATCACAATTCGAAAAAGATCCACTCTTACTTCCTTTAAACATCATTTATTCCTTTACCTCCTGGATCTTCAATCTTCCGAGCTAATGTAAAACGTGAACATTTATGTAATATACATTATAATAGTATACATAAGATGTATCATTTTACAAGATGTCACAGTTATCTTGTAACATATAATTTAATTCTTTATCAATTTTTATTATTATCTATTGTTATTATTTATTATAATTAATTATCAAAGCCAGACGATTGTCCTATGTACTGTAATCATATGTTATTCTTAGGGGACAAGTAGTCCCAGAATAAAGTTCATTCTCTTCTTCTTCTTCATCTTTTCTTTCATTAAAACCTGCTGTAATAAAATGGGTCAATCTGGCTAATTGTGCCACTGTAGAATGGTGGTTTCAAAAACCAAATTGGTCATTAACCATGATATTATTGTCAGATATAAAATTGGTTAACCTCTTCAAGAATATTTTTTCAAATATTTTTGAAATAATGTTAAGAAGGCTGATTGGTCTATCTGCTTCTGAAGGGTCTTTATTTGGTTTAGGTATCGGTATAGTTTTTGCTGTTTTCCAGGAAGTAAGGAAATGTTGGAGACGGAAGACTGAATTGAAGATTTTTGTCAAGAACATTATTGATTTTTTACTTAGGTTTTTAATTACTATTGTAGGAATATTGTCTTCGCCCGGGGTTTTTTTTGTTTTCAGCTTTTTTATAATATGAATTATTTCTTTTGGTGATACGGAAGGAAAGTTAGGTGGTACATAATGTTGGAGATATTTATTTACAGTTCGGTTTACTCAGCGATTGTGGTGGGATGTGCCCAGGTCTTTAGTGATTTGAGAGGTGGAAGTAAAGTATTTTGCTAGTAAAGTTGCTTTGCTTTTATCAGAGTAGACGAATCCATCCGGCATTTTAAGGGGTGGTATACATTGTGAACGATTTGTAAAAATGCGGTGAAATTTCCACAGAGATAAAATTCCTTTTAAATCCTGCAAATCAACTGTGTAAAAGAACTTTCAATTCTTTTCGTATAATAAAATATATCCATAGGGTGTCTGATTTTACACCACTCATTGTCCTGTAAAATACATTCCAGGAATAATGATTGTTGTGAATTTTCATGCTTAGTTTAAGTCACTGCAAATTTTAACTTTATTGAACTATTCTATCATTTTAGTAAGAATATTTCCGAATATTCTCTTATGGATGCCAATAACTATCTTTTGCGCTATGTTGATTTTAAAATGTTTTAATGGTTTCTAGAATAGTGTTTTAATATGTATTTGTTATATTGAAGAAATGGGTAAGATACGTTTAAAAAACATATTGTAGTTCATGGTATCATGTTTTTCATTGTTGGAACAATATTGATTTATTTGTAAATTTCGCTAATTTTTTTTTCTTTTTTATAATTAGGTAGCCAGGCTAAAATCTGACGACTAAAACGTCACGAATAATATAATTATGCATTATGAAAAAATAATAGATTGAATAAGGTATTTGAAATAAAAAAAGTACTAATAAAATATATCTCATTATAAAAACTGATTAATATAATTTAATCAAACAATAACTAGTCAGAAATCTCCTTCAACGCTGTAACACTCAATCACATCCTATAATTCTGCTTTCCAATTCATATTCGAATTTAGATTGAAGTTGATACTGAATGGGATTCATGATAATGTTTCCTCTTACTCAGCCGTGTTCTTCTTGGCCGACCCTTTCAATCTTAGACCCTTCGGAAAGAACCATTAAAGATTTCAATCGCTCCCATCGTAAAGGAGAAAATAAAACGAGTCGTAAACTGAAGCACAGTGGGATAAGAGAAAAAAAAATAAAAACTAGTCTCTAAGAACTCTATACATTACGTCCTTACTCTGTTATTTCTTTTTTTATTTAAATTAATCTATAGGTATCTTTTATACATGTTATTTTTTGTGTATTTAACACACGTACTTTTCAAAATCAATATATTAATTGAGACAGCGTCATTTGAATATTTTTAATTGATTTTCCAGTAAAAAAAAAAGTAAAGTAGAACCTGACTAACGGGCCAAAGGGTGGGACCGAACAGTCAAAAGCTCGGATTAACCAGAAGTTTCAATGAAACACACGTTTTCCATAGTTAATAGTGCATTATAACAGATATTTTCGGGAAACGTAGAAAAGTTCGAAATATTTGACACTTTCACCTACCAGTTAACGAGCGGTGGCGCTTCGAAATTTAAAACTGAGATTTTCATACACAAGCACAACATTAAAGTATCGAAAAATCAAAACTACTCGACTTTTTTATTTTTATTTATTTATTTTTTTTTTATTATATCAAAATGTACAATTTTACAGGGACTATTATGGATTCCCCCAATCTCTTCATTTCGTGAGAGGGTCGGATAACATAGAGAGTCGGTCCAGTGGAAGTCTGATTAGTGGGGTTCTACAGTAACAATTAAAAAAAAAAATGTTATATATTGGGCCGAATATATTTCACAAATGAAATCAATTGCTTTATACCATAGTTTTGGAAAAAGTTTTAAAGTATTAAACGCAATTTAAATTTCCTTATTCTACTTGATGCCAGGTAATCATTAAATTACCAGATAATTTTGTGTTTATATTATGCTCAAATCAAGGATGATAATTACATGTTCTCCAAGTTACTCATTATTTACTATAAACTAATAGTAATTCATTAGGATTAATGATAAAGAACAATTAATAGTGCTTTGCTTTCCTTAGAAGATAAGTAAGTGGGAGCAAATGGATTAGGAGACCAATGCTCTTTGAGAAACGTAGTGGCACTAAAGAAAGAAAGAATGGACATTCCTTGAAATATAGAAAATATATGATATAATTCGAAAATGAAAACAAAATAATACAAGAAGTAATTGGAAAATATATATAGAGAGAACTTTAAAATAAATTCATTCTAATTTGCAATATTTTGTTGAAGGGTTAGGTTTACCAGACCAGCTTTCCTCCCACTTCGTGAGGGGTCAGGAACTCGAAAAAATACTAGGGTTTTTGAAGTGGTTTGAGTTTTTTTTTTTCTTAAATTTAAATACAAAAGAAATTAAAAAATATAGCAGTAGAAATTGGTCCGGAATGCAGTGCCTACCTAATAAATTATGAACAACACGTCTAATTTTAAAAATTGTACATCGATATTTGGAAGTGTATTCTATTAATCATGAATGCATTCCATATCACTTTCTTCTACTATTGCATTATACAGTCATATTATATTATATTATACAGTTAACTGTATTATTTTTATAATATATACTTAATTTTTTTTTTTATTATGTAGCAGTTTAGATTCACGTGAAAATTACAATTTTAATTTTTAGGCTCAAGTAAATCTATCAATATTTCAAAGTTTCATCGTATCTATTAATCTATATTCACGATATATATACAACAAAAAAAAATATATTCTGGTGTAACTTTTGCATGTTTTAATTTTCGGTATAGATTTGTTTTTGTTGCTGAATTTAATGTTTCGCAATATATTTGAGAAATCTAGAAAGCATTATGTATTTTTTCCAAAACAAAACACGAAAATATAATAAATTAACTCTTGAACAAGTGTTAAAAGCCCATTATCCAATTATACTACTGAGTAACGAGCTGTTCTTATTTCTAAAGATTCATCATCTCTAGAAAATTATCTTCCCTCTCTTCAATTTTATGTTCCGAGAATCTATTTTCCTATTAGGTTTTTCGCTGTATTGTAAGTTTTAAAGACTGCTAATTACAACTGAAAATTTCGCAGTTTATATCTGAAGTAGAAGCTGGTATAACTATTCCATTAAATGCTGATTTGTTTAAATGAGCATTCGGGTAGGTTTAACTCAAATACATGGAATAAAAGGGATTCCTAGGTTTACTACGAAAAAAAAAATACACAAACGGATATTGTTTCCAATAGCCCCACAAGTAATTTTATGGTATTTACAAACTGTTGTTATTTAATTTGAGTCCATTGATACACAATTAATACACTTAGTTTAATTTTATTTTAGTATATTACTGTTAATGTAATTGTGGTTAATAAAGCAATCGAGATTAATCTTTTTAAAGTGTATGAATTAAGCAATGAAGAGGAAAGAGCAAAAAGTTTTTAGGATGAAAGAGGAATTTTATGCATTGGAAACAAGGCCACGTCATGAAATTCTATGAAAATCTTCAGATATAGAGATGGGATAAAAGGCAATGCCTGTATAGATGTAGTATAGTGACACGTGACTAGGTCAATGCAAGTTACCGTTAAATAAAGTGTTTAATTTATTTATTTATTGACACAGGAATATACGGCATTTAAATTCTGCTCCAAAGAATTTACAGTGTCCTTAAAAACCGTTAAAACAGCAATCCTCAAGGACGAAAAAGCTAATTATAATTGTGGGTGGAGATAGTGGCCAAGGATGTCCTTCGGCCTCAAAAAATCGTCAGATCCTGGCAGATCTGTAAAACAGTGTCCTTATAGCATAACTTAAAAACCGTTAAAACAGCAATCCTTAAGGACGAAAAAGCTAATTCTAATTGTGGATGGAGAGAGTGGCCAAGGATGTGCTTCGGCCTCAAAAAATCGTCAGATCCTAGCAGATCTGTAAAACAGTATAATTTTGTGCATATCTGTGATATTTAAAATTCTGTTATATAAAATTTCAATTAAATAAAAATATATGTTCCTCAACCTCTTTTAATTCATCAATAGGTTACTGTTACTAGATAACATTACTGGTTGGGCTATTAAAAACAAGACCCCAATAAACATTAGCTTAGGGGCACAGAATATCAAATCAACATATTTATGATCTATCTTATGATATCGCGCTTTTAATCGGATCTTGTTCTGCTTCTTGGAATTCTGCTGTTAAATTCTGCTAAACTTGTTATAATATACCACAATCATAAGATAACCCTTCCAGCAGTAAGGTTACAGCAGTTTCTTTTACTTAAGGTTCAAAATGTGGGGGAACCCTTAGAAGGGATTTTATTTATTTCTGTACACACTATATTTAAAATTATACAATATGCCTGTACTTTTTAATTTTCGTTTTGATTATTATTTTAAATATACATCGAAAGAAAAATATCAAGAAAAAAAACTATGAACTCTTATGATTGGATATATGATATATATAAATAAAATTAATGTATATTTTCATAACTTTCTGCCTATGAGTTTTATGAAAATCGATCATTTTCTATCTATGAATTTGATCTAAAGAGAACACAAACTTTTGTGGTATGGTCTGGTGTGGTGTGTTTCATATTATTGTATGGTCTCCCGTCAGCAAGATTGATTCATACTTGAGGTTTACTGATCAAAACTTCTCATCTTGTGGACTTACAGAACTTACTGACAAACAACGATCTCGTAAACAACAAACTTGTAACTAATTATGTAGAGATTGTTGACCGTGGTTCCTATCAAGGTGTTGATGGTTAGGTTGTTGTCCAGAAGATAACCCAATGTTATTTATTGACTGTTGGTTTATTGAAGTGTCAGTCCACTTCTTAATTTGCACCCAGTAATTATATAATACATAGCATTGTCAATCTGTCCATATTCTTTAGATTTTCAACTCCTTAAAAAAAAAATATATATATATATATATATATATATTATAAATTTTCTGTCACTTGACGTTAGACTTTTTTATGCCATAGAACTTTCATTTAAAAAATAATTAATTCGTAGGTTTATATCAATAGATGCAATGTAATATAAATGTAGATGCGAAGCAAAGAACGGTTTGAATGATCACTTTCTGTCTCGCGATGCAAATGAAATATTAACACCCATTTTTGTTCCATTATAGAATGGTTTCAATATAAAATTCTGCTAAACTTGTTATAATATACCACTTGAGGTATCTTTATTTGTTTTTGCAGTAGCAGGAAATTATATATATATATAATATCACTGAAGAGAAAGGATTTTTTTTCTTTACTCAGCCTTTTTTATTAATATTATATTTGTTTTCGATAATTCAACAATCTAAGAAAGCACGCCACAGTATAGTGGTATGTAGCATAACATACCCAATAATTATAAAAGATTGAGAACCCACTGTAACCAATCTAATGTATTGGCTATTTAAACATACTTAGTAAAACATTTGTACATTTTACTTTTTTTTTTAATTAGGCTTTACGTCATTATGTACTCCGACTAAGGCAACGATGGTGGGTTATCCTAAAGGTTAACAACCTATTCTAGCGAGGGTGAGAAGGTTAAGATCATTTCGTTCACCACGAAATAAATTTCAACCCGTCCAGGCGGCATTCGAACCCACGCCCTTCAGTATTTTAATTTTCTAGAAGCATATAATAAACTTAAAACCAATACTACTCCCACTAATTTAATTTTTCACTGATCGATTAATATAAGAAAGAAGAAATCGGAAATAAGGTCAAATATTTCGAAAAATTACATTTTTCACAGCCTAAGTTTAAATTATTGATTAAATTTTAACCTATGTTAAGGTCTATATAAAAGTTTATATTTGCTTCCTTGGTTCCATGTTATAAGTGAAATTATAAAGACCTTTATAAAGAAAAAAAAATGGCTCTATCAAGATATCATTTATTAAATATTGCCTGAAAGATAAATTTTTAAAGCATTGCTTTCTAGCTCCCTTTGATTCTAAATCAAAATTACATTATATCTATCATATCGAGATAGATTAAATGATGTTATAACGTTAATAACATTTATTCTCTATAAAAAATAAATCCTAAAATAAGTAAGAAGCTAACGTTAAAAGTTTGTAGATTGAACTAAGAAGTATAAGAGAGGATTAATTCATGACAGGCCCGGAAAACTGAATGTTTGCTGAAACGAAACGATTTGAACTTTCAGTTGTTAATATTATTAATGTTTTTAAAACACTTATCTTACTCGGCATGATATTTTTATTATGATATTTCAAGCTAACAATTTTTCGTTTAAAAATAATAACTAGCTGCCCCGTAGATATTTCCTTTTAAACTGGATATTTTACGAGTGAGAATATTTTCCTCTAGCACTACTAAGAAACGAAGACGTTATAAAATGAAAAGCCATAAATAAAGTTGTTTTGAAAGATACTAATAATTTTTTGGGTTAATTATTTGTTTTGAAACTTTGAAAAACACGCCATCATCGTAGCTGGCTTGTAATGTATAGAGCGATTAAAGCAACCGCTGGAAAACATTTAAAATATCAATAGCCTTCTTTTATATGCACATTTACTAAAACAAAATGCACTTGAAATCAACAAACATGTTTTATATATAAAAATATAATAACCTATTTTTTTATTCAAAGCATTCGTAACCTAGATGAATAATAGAGAATGTCTGAACACATGAATATATAACAAGATCATATGAAGCATGCTGGAGACATGTTCCTCCATCTGACTACATATAGGTATTTGTTCGTTAAGGAGATGCATCATCCAACTACTTTTATCCTTTAGTATACATACTTGACTAAAGCACCAGGAAACTGCCCTTCGTTTTCAAGTACTTCAACATTTACTGGACAAACGTTCGAACCTTCTTATTAATCACAACAGACTCATTTCTATAACAGTGATTAAACCTATTTGGACATATGAAGTTATAGTGGATTTGGACTTCACTACACCATTCGATTCATTTTGTATCCAATCCTTACAATCCAAACAACTTTGAAGAATCCGTAATGTTCCTTACTTCAAAAACAAACTTATCCATAAAAATCTTAATGTACCATCTGCTGTTAATTTAGCCCAAACTAGATACCTACCCTGATAACTGATGTCTAGCTCATGCGTTGCTGGAATACTTTCAATAACTATTTGTATAATTATATTCCACTCAATATTTTTTTTTCTTGCACTAACCATAACATTTTTGCAGGCATTTCTATGGTATATGCAATACTAAGTGTTGTACCAAAAGAATTTATTTCTCATTTCATTTGTTCTGTTAATAGCAACAACAACAACAATGTCCCTACACTGCCATGCAGAACCTTGGCCTATTTCACGATTCCCCTCCATTTATTCCGGTCACCAGCTGTTCTCCTCCAATACCTTACACCAAGGATCCTAAGGTCCGATTCAACTTCTTCCTTCCAGCACAATCTAGGCGTTCCTCTTTCTCTCCTTCGGGATGCCCATTCAACATAATTTTTTAGCATTCTGTGGGAGCACATTCTATGAACATGGCACTCATTCCATTTTAATCTTCTTTATTTCATTGTAGCAACCAAACATGGAGCTTTGTACATGTCTCTTAAATCCTGAATACTTTTTATCCTCTATAAATCTCCATCTCTAGTAGGGCCAAATATCCTCCTCAAAGTTTTCCTCTCTCATCTATTTATAATGCCTCCATTCTTCGCAGTGAGCGACCAGGTTTCACACCCATACAATACGACTGGTTTAAAAATGGTTTGGAAGACCCTTATATATATATATATATTTTTTTTTAGGGAGACCTTTTTTACCTATTATTTTACTGAGGGCCCAATGACACCTATTATCAGCCTTTACTCTTTCACTTATTGCTTTATCCACTTCATTTCTTAGGGAATGAACCCAGGCACTTGATTAGTTCGAAATGGTATCCTGCCCCTTCTAGGTTTTCCACCATATTTTGTTCTTTTCACGTCACAAGTATTTCGTCTTTTCTTCGTTTATGTAGAGGCAAACTTCTCTGGCTTTTCTGCTACACTCCTCAAATGCTCCTAATTCGGAGTTTTCTGTTCTACCAGACGTCGCGGTGTGGGACGGAACGGGTTTTTTTCTGGACATCGCATTTTTAGCCTCTAAAAATTATTACATTGATATCAAATTTCGTATGGGTATGTTTTCAAGGGTGTAAAATTCGAATCTAAAGTGTGTAATTTCCCTCTATTTACGTTTTTTGCTCTGTTAACCAGTAGTTCGTCCAAAAATTCCAATTTTCGTTTGTTCATGTTTTGATTCTAGGAATATTATTTTCTATGTGTTTTGATGTGCCCTATCGAATTTAAAAAAATCTGCAAATCAATAAGTTTACCGTTATGTGAGTTATACGTGTTGTATGCCTTTTTCGTCGATCGGACTTTTTAAATTTTTAACAAATCACGGTTTGCCGATTTTTTAAATGAAAAAACTAACCTGTTATAATTAATCACTTCCCGCGATAATTAAGTAAGTAAGGATTTAAAAAAAAAGAAAAAAAGTTGACTATGGCTTCAAGCTATCGAAACATGTATCTGGATGCAGACTGATGGGCTGCCTATATGTTTTTATGGCTATTGGTGTTATTTGGTAGCAACAAACGACTATACAATAAGTAACAATATTTGTGGATCACGTTGATAACAGGGAGCGGAACGAATAAACTGTCTGTATAATTTTACCTACTCCTAATAATATATACTTTTTTTCTTCTTATTTTTTCTCTTTTTTATTCATTTATATATTTTTTTACTCGGCCATTTATATGTTAATTCGGCCATATTTAGAAAATAATGATTCAGAAAACATCAATATTTATCTTAATAAATAACTAAGGTAAAAGTCTACGAAGTCCATTTTTTGGACAAATCTGGACGTTTCTTTCAACACACAATAATGTACTCGAAACACCCTGAAAGTTACTCCAAATGTCAATGTTTTAAAATATCCTAAATCTTTCTAATAATAAAACCATCACTACTAATTTTTTTTTTTTTTTTTTTTTTTTTAGTTTGAATAGACTCGTACGAACTATAAATTAATTTGTTATTTGAGATTATGAGATATAATTATCAGTCAAATTAAAAAAAATTACAGGAACAATCATAATTACTAGATACGATTTCAAAATTTTTTTGTCAACTTTCATAACTTTTTTATTTTAAAAACCGCATTTTCACTATGTATTTCTGAAACATTCCCACATTTTCTTATTCCTAAGAGGTTAGAAGATGGTGCAATGTGGTCGGAGGTTGAAATAAAATAGTTATAATTTTTCGTACATGTCTGGAAATTCGTCCCACTGTGCGTCGTCTGCAAACGCTAGATGCTGAGTCATACGGGTATAAATGCTTCCATGGTTCCAGGATATATATATATATATATATAAAATTATTAACTAGGTTAATATTATCATTATTATACTTCTTTTATTTTTTTTTTTTTTCATTTATGTCTCTATCCAGATGTAACTAACTCTATTTATTTTTGTACTAATTTGTTATTTTTAAGGAACTTGGTCCCAGTATAAAAATATTTTTATATAATATTCGGTTATATACTAAATAAGTAGCTAAAAAACGGGCTTAATTAATGAATTCAATAGATATAAGTTTAGTAATCTGGATAGCGATACAAAATCAAACTTTGGCTTGATGTTATTCTCTATGTTAATCGCTTCTTTTTTAGCACCTAATGATATCAAACGAAAGCTTGATTTTTCAACACATTGGTTTAATAAATAAATACATTTCAAATTATATAGGTTAGAAACGAGTGATTAAGATGCTGGATAGGAGGACTTGTAAGGTACAGAGCATTTCAGCTTTTGGGGGAGCGCCAACTGGAATGGTTTCGCCAAGTAAGTCAGGTGGATTTGGATGCCGGTGACTTAAGACAGAAGGAAAGCAACTCCACGGTGAACGTGAATTATGAAGGGTTGAGTTGGTTCTCGCCTTGTTGGAGGGGCATACTGTACCGTGGATATTCTATGTCTTCTGCTAAAATTAGACATCTGATTGTATAAGATATTTTGTGGTTATCTTAACACACCAAACCATTCTCTCACACCTTAGTCTGAATTGTAAGAATCAACTAGAAATTTAATTTAATTTTTTATTTTATTTTATATGACCAATTTGTTTTATTACTACTTGTACACATGGACAACACTATATTCAAATACAGTAGTATGAATTTTGAACATCAATTTGTTTTTCACCACTTTTATTTCTGATATAATTTTTGTTTATTTAATAAAAAAGAAGATGATCAGGTATGCAGTCAAACGGAAACAACACATCCTAGTAAAAATACTAGTCTTAGTAAAAATATTGTGTGCCAACGTTTCGACCTGCCTTCTAGGTCTTCTTCAGTGCCACGCTAAAAAGGAGACGAACAATGACAGTTCCTATTGTAGTCTTTTTACTTGGACTACTGTAAAAATGTAGTCTGTTTGACTGAGTCCCTTCTTTATTCAACTCATCAGTAAACAATATGTTTATTATTAATTTCTTTTATTATTTTAACAGATAGGTAGATGTTTTCTTTTATGGGCCATGATAAAGACTGAATCGGAAACTTTTCAACATGAGTCGGCAACAACCGTTGTAAACAAACGGAATCTTGGAAAACCCAATTTTGATTCCATAACTCTAATTCAATGCTGAAATACGAATTATAAGACGATTCATCGAGTGAAAAAAAAAAAAAAAAAAAAAAAAAAAAAAACCATTATACTAAGGGGAATGATTTTATAAAAATTAACGATATTTTCTAAAACACAACTTCAATTCCTAGGTTGTTCAGTTGTTCCTATATTATATCTATTGTTCAGTAGGTTTTTCCTATCTTAGAGAGAAAAAAAAATACGTTATACTGAGAATTGTTTTATATGAATAAAGGAGATTTTTCAAAGGAACTAGCACTTTATTACGTTTTAGGAAGGTATACGATATATCGGGATTCCATTGTAAAATACAAGAAACAAATAAATAGAGAAAGAATAGACCTTTGTACCCTAAAAACTAGAGGATGTAAATGAGATTATCTAAAAGGACGTGGTAGTTAACACCAGAAAAATATTTAAGGTTAATTATATGGAAGCTTATTGAAGATAGGATAAATTGATGTCCATTCATAGTATTGTATTGTTTTAATGTAGATGAATGATTATATATACTATTTCAGTCTGAAGATGGGACCTTAGTCTCGAAACATGTAACGGGATAGTAATTGTAAATGTAAAGAGTATAGCTAAATAAAGAATATGGAATAATTAATATTAATGCTCCTTTATTGAAAAAAAAATTAATAAAATAAAATAATGACAAGCCGTCAAAATATATATCAAACTATGAGCAACTCTCTCGCGTTCCCTAAAAACGTATATGACCTATTAGATCACCGGTAAAACAGGTTTTATGTTTAAAAAAAGTTTATCTGAATAATGTGTTAATTCAATTTGTAAATTAAATTAAAAATTTTACAAAGAATTATTTAAAATAAAATATTTAAAAACTTACTTATATGGGCGCAAGTATTCCTGAGATAGAAAATATATTTTTCGGCCTCACTGTTTGCCATAGAAATCTTCGGTCGAGAGAATTACTTCAAAAGAATATGATAGAAAAGACAGGAAATCCTTAGGCAGCATAAGATCAAAGAAAATAGAACAAATATTTCCGATGCGTATCTGAAAGATACGCGCGACTAGTAGAAGGTTGAATTTAAACTTAGTTTTTGCAGTTCCATGTGAGTTTATCATTATTGTGTAACCTACTTTTACATAGTTTCGGTAGTGAATTTTGTGGTGATACTGATATCACTTACAAATTTACTGCAAGGATAAACATTTCTGTAAAATATTAAATGACCGACTAGAAGATTAGTCATGTACAAGCCTTTAACTAATGACATGCTTCAGTGGTGTTTATATCAAGATAGTGGTATGGAAAGGAGTCACTTAGATTAAGTGGCAGGTGCTTGGTGATGTATAATGCCTTTCTACGCACCCCACATTCATCAGAGGTGTTTACATGGAAATAGGCTATAGTGGTACCACTAACACTATCACATGACGTTTTCAGTAAAATCTACATCTCAAATCTGATATTCAAATCTAATTCAGTCCGACATCCATTTTTTAAACAATAATTTTTAGACATAGCTTTTCCATGATTCAATACACTGTATCGAATCAGCAGAAATAAAGTATGTTAAAACGATTGACCAGTTCTAGGAACTTTAATTGCTTTCTTTGACTTAACTTCTTTAAAACACAGGAGTTTTGATAAAAAACAGGAAAAAGCAAAGCTTTTTATCTGTTCTAAAGAAATCACCTTTGTAAAATGTAACTTTGATGTTCTTTTTCTTTAAGATTTGACCTTCCCTATTAAATTTACATTTTTTAATTATTCTGGTTCATTAAAAACAAGCTTAAATTAAAAAAAATATATATATATATAAATAATGTTCTATTCAAAATTTCAATATAACTGTCTTTCCAATGCAAAGATTTATTTGTATTAATATTTAAATACTCCCGTTCATATCGAATAATTTGTTACAAGAAATGTTTTGGTTAGTAGATATCTATCAAGGATTTAAATAATATTATTATTTAATAGCAGATTTTGGTTTAACAGCAGGATAGCACTGATGTAGGTGTTTTGCTCTTTTGTAACCATTTTCCAAAGTGGACATGTTCAGTTTTGAATGATAACTCGTCGAATTTACTGCTCTCTGAAAAAAAAGAGCGATCAGATTGCCTGGCAGCTTTATGTCGGTTCTCAATCAACAATGTTTAACAGATATCTTGTCACCAAGCTAATTCCATTTCTTAAATTATTTATAAAACTAATTTGTGGTTCTTACAAAGCAAGAAGTAACGTAAATGTTACTAAGGTTCTTCTACCAAGCACGGCGCTGTGTGACTACACTACCCGCAATACACTTAAAATCAGGACCAACAATCCTAGTGTATTTTTATGATTGCATACTTTTTGAAAAAAAAACAACAAAAAAATGATAATTAACTTTTCTTATGTAAAAATTAATTTAATTTTTTATAATTTATATTCTCTGCTGAAGTTGATATTTCCCGATATATTTGAAACAAAAAATAAAATATAAACAAGACCTGCTTCTTCCTACAACTTATTTTATTTGTATTATAAATCAATAAAAATAAAAGGGTATTAGAGAGAAAAAAAAAATCCTATAACTGAACATTACTGTGAACTTTTAGCCCATTTGCGTTGACAAGGGACAGTTAGACAATGGCTAAATATAGAACATAGGATATGACAAAAGTCCCTTGATCGTCTCTATTAACACTCAGAGCACAATATGTTTTAATAGTGTTAGCCACATACGAAGGTGAGCTTTGGGGATCTATTAAACCTTTCAATTCTTCTTATGTCTAATCCTTACAATCCAAAATCCTTCATAAAATCCTCAATGCTACTTACTGCATCACAAGCAGACTTATCCAGAAATAATACGAGAAGTTGCATATGTCGCTGATTTGACCTGAACCAGATACTTGTCCTTCCATACTAAACTCCATTCCCACTCGAATCCACTAGTCTCACAACTTACCTCAACTCAATTCCCGATAATCCTTGAGGCATCTGAAAAGAAGATGACCAGGAGACCTCCTAATGTAGAACTCTTATTAAACTGCTACTAGTGTGTAGTTCTTTACACGATATTAACAAATCATTGTTATCGTTTTCCTTAAATTTACTTGTTACATTTAATGTATCCAGTTGTATATGTATAAATTATTATTTTTTTTAAAAAGGAAAAAAATTTGAATACTAATTTTATGTTTGCATTTGGAACATCAACAGGAACTGTTGGAAGATCAATATTTAATTCTCAACTGTTGACGCATGACATACTAAATAACGACCATTCCTGGAAAATATAGTATAATGTCACTATACTACCATAGTATTGACATTCATGTGAAGCTTTATTCGTTGGAAGAACTTTTAGTATAATGTACTCTAATGAATAATTTTACTTTGATGCCTTTGCAGATGGTCATATTTGTTTGAAAAGTAAAATAGTATTAGATTTGATCTCTGTAATTGTAAGAAATTGAGATAATGTTTACTTTGAAGGTAATTTCAAGATTTCTTCTCAAATTTGTTTTAGCGTGACGTTGATAAGAGGCCATCTTGTCCTATAGTTGGTCTTTGGCACATCAGTAATATAACGTTATAATCAGTTTAGTTACATATTTGTAAAAAGGTTTTTACATGATAACTTCTTTAAAATTAATACCATGTAAGAGGAGAAAACCGAGGTCAAATGAGTAAAGTTTCTGAGATGGTAAAATCTATTTTCGACCCTCCAAAAGATAAATATAGGGCAGCAATCTAATTCTCATTTATAAGAGGACCGATGAATGTTTTTGTCAGAGCGCCAAATGTTTTCACGAATTGCGCGAGTCTGGTTCTAGCTCATAATTTTCTCATTTACTTGTATGTTCCCAAGATCGAAACTTGGGACGGGCCAATCTGAATAAACGAAAAGTCGTTATGTAAAACAGTATATGTGTATTGCTACAAGATTTTAAATCCCAAGGATCTTATATAGCTGCAGTAGTGTGAAAAAGAAACGCAACACTTTTTAAAATTGAAATAATGTTCATTTAAACTAAATTTATGAAATTATGAAAATTATGAAATCAGCACTAATGACGAATAAAAACATTACATTTCTTTGGGTCCCTAGTCACACCAATATAGAGGGGAATGAATTGGCAGACATAAGTGCAAAGGAAGCAAGGACCATGTTCCCTTTTCCAAATATCAATGTCACTCTCTACGACTATCACAAATATGTATTTAACCTGTGCAGAGAAGCATGGATTAACATCTGGGCAAAAACAGCTGAAACCAATGAACTAAAAAGGATTTATGAAAGCTTTCTTCCGTCAACACCTCTCCCATTAAACAGGAGGGAACAAACAATAATAACGAGACTCAGAATTGGGCACAGTAAGTTGACACATCGCCATCTAATTAAAGGCAATCCTCCACCAAAATGCAGCACCTGTAACTGCCTCCTTACAACGGAGCACATTATCAAGGATTGCACACAGCTTTTATCTTACAGGACTTCGTTGCATCTTCAAAGATACTGCGAAGCTTTAAAACCCGAAAACTTGAAAAGCTGTTTACCGTACTCAAAGAAATCAACTTGTATCGACTAATCTAGAAGTCTAATGACCAATGTTATGTAATGGTGCCTCTAGCCCGAGTTGTTGTACACGGCACTTAAAACAGTAATCAAATAAATAAACTAAATTTATACTGTTTATTTACTCATTAGATCTAGTGGGATTGCACTTTGGACTCTTATCTCTTATTTAAGAGGCAATCATACATCCTAATAGTAATCCAAAGTTTAGTTTGAAAATTAATGAAATGAGTCGACATTACAGTGAACTAACCAGAAAAAAATAGTAATAATTCTCGCCTTAAGTGAAGAGGAGTTTTCTTGCCGATATATTAGTAATAAATTAGGTTGTGTTCCATCAACTGTGAGTAGGTTTTAAAAAAAGTAATATCGGTCTTCTGGCTCTCTAGGATCTAAGCACTTGTGTGGTCGCAAGAAAAAGACAAATGAAAGGGGATGATCACATATTGCAACGGCTTTGTTTGAAAAACAGGACCTTAACATCTACAGATTTAGCTGCAGAATGGAATACAGTTACAGGTTTTAATGTCTGTGCATCAACTGTTCTTCAAAGATTAATAAAAGCAGGGATGAATGCACACAACAACAATAACAATAACATATATATAGCCACAGAAATAAATGCGGCAGGCTCGTGTTTGTTGGGCTTGAAAATATCAAAACTGGACACAAGAAGACTGTCATATTTTCTGATTAGTCGAAATTTCATATCCAAAGGTGAGGTCCTAACAACTTGATGTTTAAAATCGACAGTAATGTTTCCAGAGAGTGTTATGGTCTGGGGTTGTATTTCTAGTAAACGTGTAAGTCCCTTAAGTATTCTCGATGGGACATTGCAAACCTAGGCCAACATAATATTTAAAAGTTAATACAGGTTTTTAAACTGTCGCATTTATTTCTCACATTATTGTATGCTTTTTACTTCTAAAACTTGAAGATTATAAGTTTTTATTTTCTTTTAATAAATATATATATACCATACATATATTTTCTCTTCTTTATCTACTTCCTAATTTTTCTATTTTCATATACAATATTAATATACACACCTTTTTTCCACTATACAGTTGTAGTACTGCTCTATTAATACATCTTATTCACACGTATCATGATAATCATTACCGGTGTCAATATCTAACTTTTTATCAACAATCAAAGAACTTATATTTCACTAGGTACACAATACTTCACAATTTTATTCAATATTTTTTTAATAAAAAGTTTACATTTTATTTTATATTTTGTCATTTAGAATTTTTCAACATAGATATATCTTTTATGTGGGGTTTTATATTTTTTTTCGTAACGTAAAGGGTCTACCTGACAACCTTACAAGAATTAAGAGGTTCAAGGATGTTCCTGGTTCTCACTATAATTATTTCTGATGAGAAGTTCGATCAATAGAGGTTTCATGGGTTAAACTACGCGAGGTTGCCCAACGCTATAGAAACTTCCTTCAATTATCAGAAGCTAGTTTAGCAAGTTATATTGTTCCTACTAACGACGTGTGGTTAGCGATACTCTGCCCGCAACATTGTCTAGAATTAATTCCACTACATGCGACTGTAGGGAATTTTTCTGATTCTTTCCGGAACGTTCTAGTCAATACAAAGAACAAGATATTTTCTTTTAAAAATATTAAGATATATAGGTTTTATGCCCCGCTAGTACCCATAATGTACCAGTCTTTGCCCTTCATACCAGATTAAATGTTTGTTTAATATGAAATACTAGGCTTCGTCCGCTGTCATAAGTAAAAAACTTTTATGCGTTTTAAAATGCGCTGATTTCAGAAGTGATATCTATTTTTTTTTTTTTCACATAAGAGTTTTTTGCTAGTTCAAACAAAAAAAATTGGTAAAAGCACTCGTTTATTCGGGAATTTTGTACATAGATATTTAAAACAGCCTCCATCCTTTTTTAACGGTTTTACAACTTGTTTCATCAACCCTAATTCCATATGGAGAGGGGGGAAACAAAATCTTTTCTGGTGGTACCAAAGTAGTATTGATAACATTTTTCTATCCAGGTTTTAAAGTTTCTCGGGGTGGCCAATCACTTTTAGCCCAGTGCTGTTCTTTAGTTCTACTATCCCACAAGCATAACAAGCATGGGTATTCAGTATAGCCTGCCTGCTACCCAAAAGCATAATAATAAACATATAACGTATAACGTATAATAATAAACATAATACTGCAAAACACCTGTGATAGAATTTTTTAAATATTAATATTGTTTTTGGGTGGTCAAAATCTATAAGAAAATGTTAAAAAATCCTATGCAGTTTTTTAGTCGCAGATTCTCTCTATAAAAGATGAGGTATTGTAAAAAGCATGCGAAAAGGACAAAATAAGTTCAAAATATATCTGAATAAACTTTCGAGTTTTGTCTCCCGATATTATGAGAATGATTTGATTACATTCTTGACTGTGATAGAAAGTCAGTCCAAAGATCGACTATAACGTTTTTTTAAGTCTTGCCATGCGATTTGTTAACAGTAATAGCAAAAGAAAGTATATTCGTTTGCATTAAAATGGTGGATACGTAGGAATCATTGGAGTTTCTAAATAAATGGGATTTCTCAAGTCACTTTCCTTGTGAGAATTATAGCCGCAATTATATTTCTACGCATAGCTTTAATTGTAAGGACGTCCGATTTTTAGTTCTAATGTAGGAGTTGTTAATCCAGATGTACAGAGAATGTTTGCGTTATTTTAAGCCATATATTGATCGATTTTTAAACTTTACATGAATCCACATGTTTCACAATAAATGTATCTCTTGTTAATAACAATTGAATTGAAAAAAGTAAACTTTATTATCAATCTCAGGCTGTAAAAAACACATTTTGCAGAATGGTGCTCTGTACCTATCGGTTGATTTTTAAATTCCACAAGAATCTAAATATTTATCTCATTTTCAATAACAATTTAATCAAAAATAAGTAAATTTTATTATTACTAAATATTCCTTGAGCTACAGAAAACGAGTTGTTAACTTTTGGTACAGATTGGGCTAGTCCCTTTACGTAGCGGTATGGCTATTTTTAAAACTAAGGAATAATAAAAATATTTATGAATATAAATTAATATGATTGTTATCTACTTAGTAATGCTATTAAGAAACTTCCTTATGCCTGTTAGGATATTAAGTAAATTAGGACAGGATATTTTTTAATAATTCTGATCCGGAAAATTTACACATTGACAAGGTATACTTTTCTAAACTGGAATAATTGTTTCTAAATATTGTTGATCGCTGGTTCTATGAACTCCTGAAAACTAGCTTCAAATGTGGGTTAGAATCAGGTATAGACATTGCCAGCCTAAACATATAAAGCATGATATAAATAAGATATAAACATTATAAAAATAATTAAATTTATTTTATAATGTTTTAACGCATTTTTGATTTCATTATTTTAACAGTGTCTGTTTTACAGTAGCTAAAAATAAAAAAAAAATCTTTTGGTATACATTACCAGAAACTGTAGTAAACGTTAGATTATAATCCTATAAATCTTATCATATAGAACCTTAATTGACGTTCTTGAATTAATCATTGCTTTACTAGCAATGAACGTTTGAATCATTTACTGGATTTTTTTATTTATCTACAGTTTTAAATCTAAAAGCAGATTTAAAATAATAATAATAATAATAATAATAATAAATTTACTAGAAGAATTACGGGGCTAGAAGATACATTTGGCAAAGTAAGGTTTGAGCAACGAAAAACAGAGCATGTCTTTGAGCCTAGAAATTGACTTCTAAAGTGCTGTGTCATAGCTAAGAATACCATGATGGATTAAGGTGCAGCTAACGTGAATACCAGCAACGACTGCAAGAAATAAGAAATACGGTGGTAAAATGAGAAAACTAAAATGGAGGGACTTCTGGAAAAAATGATGAGAGAAAAGATAAGCATAAGAAGCTTTGACAGAACCAAGTAGATCTCAGTTTTGTCAGTTGCTTCCTTTAAGTATGAAATATAGAAATCCAGATAGGGGTACGGTACAAGGAAGAAACCGCTGATGCTTGCTCAGATAATATGCTTTCTATTGATGACGGCTTATTTTACAGCATATCCATCCTAGACATTTGTGTTTAAATTATAAATGGAGTCAGTAAAAATATTTAATTTTTTCTCGGAGAAGATTGGTATGAATAGTGATAGGTTAAAAATAAACAACAAAAATCATTTCTGAGACGATAAATATACAAAAAGTATACAACTTTTAAAAGAAACACAAAATTACTTTTTAAATTAAAACTAATTTATTAAAAATCGAAGTTATTTAAACTATCCATTCGAAATGGAATGCCTCACCCTATGTACCATCTATAATATTATAATACCAGTATGTACAATTACAAACGGATTGGGATAGAAAGTTAAGGTCTACTGCATTTTTCTTCATTTATGATCTAGTTTCAACCAATTTTTTTTTTTACACTAAGAGGGACTCACCCTGTTTATAAAAAATAAATGTTCATGATCATTAAAACAAATATTCCTAAGCAAATGTGTTAGATTTACTGCCAAGTAAAGGAGGCTTTTAGAAGTTGCTTGAAGACGTTGTGACGGCCGTTGGATGTGAGTCGAGTAGGCCTGAGTACTAATTAGGATCCATTTAGGGAGAGTTAACAAAACCTACCAAAACTTCAAACACATCCTCTTTAGGCTGTGAGGATGTACTTGAGTGAACAGTGTTGTTGGTGTTATTTCTTTTTTTTGGGGGGGTGTGGGGGGTGGAAGGGAGCATTTATAGGAAAGGGGTTCTAACTATATTGGTTTTCTATTTATTTTCTAGTCCGGAGAAATCGTTTTCATATCAAATTTAATTAGGACATTGTTGTTTTTGGTATCAGTTATTATTATTGGAATATCAAAAAGTCCCGGGAATAGTCCAGGTAGTTTTGTAATACATTTTATTTCATGAAACAAAAATCTTAGAATTGGTGATAGTCCTTTATAAAATAAATAGTACGATATTAGTCAACATATTATAAAAAAAAAAAATGTTATGATGATTACATTTTTTCTTTCTTGTTTTCCCTCTTACAGTAAGCCTGTAAGAGGGGCGTGTATTTAAATATCTGTACATGCTCCATCCAATTAGCATATTACATGTATCTAACATGTTTAATATTTGTACAATAAACAATTTAAAAAAAAAGAAGCAAAACATAATTAGTGAAAATTTCATAACTAACACAAAACATAAGTAAATAAACACAAAACAAATTAAAACAAAACTAAAAACATCAATGAATTCGGCTCCACGTCGTTGTTCGTCTTCTTCACTTCTTTGAGAAGTTCTAAATCACATTCAATGAAGTACTTTTTCATTTCCTTGAGATATTTTTTAAAAATAGCCTTCTCTGGAAGCGACCAATCGTCTCCTTTTAATAGTATAGATTTTATAAGCTGTACTCTCATCATCATCATCATCATCATCATATTCATAAACCCATCTAAAACCGCTGTGCGGTGTGTGGCTTCCTTTTATAGAGTCTGGACAAAATACCTCGTTTTTGAACCAGCTCTCTTCTCCTTCTCTATTCAATGCCTCGCTTCCGGAATGTGTCCTTAACACCGTCCTTCCAGGTGATGCGGGGTCTTCCTTTGGGCCATCTTCCTTTAGCCTTCCATTAGCAGCTAGCAAGACGAGGTCATCAGCAAGGGCTAACAAGGAAAATTGGATGGGCTGCAGGTTTCTGAGTCTTAAATGGAACGGCCTCATTTGAAATTAGGCCCTCCTTAGTGCCAAATCCAGGGTTATTATATAAAGTAGCGTAGTTAAGCTGCAACCTTGGCGGATACCTATTGACGACTCATACCAACTCTAACCACATTCCTTCTCTTTTTATAGAGACTCATCACAGCCAATGTTGTTCCTCGGTCTATACCTCTCTCGGATAGTGCCCGCTCTATATCTGTACTCTCTTATTGTCAAATATTGGGCAGTCGTATAGAATGTGATGAAAAGTCTGTTGTGTTTGTCTGTCGCAGTGGCACGTAGATGAGTTAGTTAAATGAAATCGGTTCAAATAGGCATTACTTTGTCCGTTTTTGGTCAAATGATGCTTATATATTGGACCATAAATAGGCTAAAGACTATTTCAGTCAATAAATAAAAACAACTATATTGTTATATAGCTATATATTGTTCTCATAATCATACTCTACAGTGAAAAAACAGGTTTCAAACCATAAAGTTAGCAACAATATAAGTATAAAACAAAATGTGTTAGAATAATAAAAATATATATAATTACTGAATATAGAGGAGTATGAAACTACTTACAATGTTACTGGTGGATATGGTATCGACTAACTAAATTTAGTTAGTCGATACCATATCTATATCCTAGTATCCTAGGTCCCATCCTCTACACAGCCTATATAGCTGACATCCCGACTCACCCTACCATAGTCCTCACTACTTATACCGATGACATATGATTGTTATCAGTAAATAATGATCCATTCGTTGCATCCCAATCACTATAATCTCATGTAACTAACATTTAAGAAAGGTGTCGAAATTGAAGAATTAAAATAAATCCAAACAAATCCCATAAAATAGCCTTTACCCTCCGTCGTAAATCTACGGCTTTTTGAACCATAGTATTATTTAACAATATTCAATTAATCCCGGTATGTAACAGATATATAAGTAACAGATCCGCTAGTTAGGACAAACGACTTATTTGGCATCCACATTCAATACTAAAAGGACAAGAAATTGTCCCTCGTTTTCGACTTCTTCATTATTTACAAGATAACAATTTCGATTACTTACAACAGACTCGTTTTCATGAGGGAAATTAAAACTATTTTAAAACACGGAGTTGAGCTTTGGGGCACTACTTAACCGTCTATTTTTTCTCGTACCTATTAATTTCAATCCTTATATGTTAAAAAATAAAAAAAATCGTAAATTGTGGTCAATGGTATAATAGTTACACATTCACACAGTTCAGAAAATGCCGCACATCTTTTTTATAATTCTAGAGGGAAATGAAAAAAAAAAGCAGCGGGGAATGGAAAACAAATTCGTCTTGTAAGGAAGCAAGTTGGCGACAAGCCAGGGAGATTTGCATCGGAAGCCAGGGACATACAAAGGGACACCTAGGCGATTCTTTCATCGCTACAAAGGAGCCGCAACAAAGGACCTTATTCACGGTCTTTTAATAATTGTCCCTGCGATAATGTCTATTGTGCCCTGAGGTAATGTTACAACTCGCTATTAGCCACATTCACCGCTAGTGGTTTCCTCTAACTGGGTCAATTTAACTTGTCAGGAGGAGCTCCTACAATTCTATTAAGTACCGGTAGCACTATCTATTTTCTCATATTTGAAAACTATTATAGTTAAGAATAGGAATGGTATACCGAGGTACACGGTATATCGAAATTTCAATATTTTTCTTTCAATAATCCAATATTTTGTCTTTCGATATATCGATACACACGATAGATTCGTACGTCATGGAGTGGAATTGTTGACATAAATGATTGATTATTGATACCTGACTGAGTATATGTATCTACTGCCTACAGTTCAGTTCATTATAAATAACTTTTAAAAATTTGAAATAATTGTGCTCCTATTCAATTTTCGAAATAAATTAAGGTGACGATCGAACCACAGCTTTACCCATGCTCCCGTCTAAAATATTTGTATATGCCAATATAGAAAAAACTTAGTAAATGTTAAAGGTTACGTTGTTAACTTCTGATAAACTTTCTCACGTTAGGAAGTGGAAACAACAAAATATCTATATAGAAAAGTCTAAATTCATGTTAAAGGTATTGTTGTTAACGTGTATTTAACTTTCTCTAATAAGGGAATAGCAAGTAAGAATATACCAGTATGTAAAACACTAGACAGTAGCCTCGTGATCTATTATAAAATTCGACATGGAGTCCTGGCAATGGCCAGCTTCTCAACTCATGCTTTGAGTGACTGTACTATAGCGGTTACACTCAGCCTCCATTGGTATTTTCTACACCAGCTCAGTGGAGAGACAAGTATCGTTGGGGGATCACTCGTTTGTGTATATATTGTAAATAAAGTATGAACGTATTTTTAAGATTTAATTTAATTTTTTTTTTAAATTTACTATTATTATTGTTATTTTATTTTATAATTTTTTTGTTATTATTATTTTTTTTTATATTTGTATTATTTACTTTAATAATTATTTATATTTGTTTCATTCTTTCTCCTCTTTAAGTTTGAGGTACTTTGTTTATTTTAATTTTTTTTAAAATTCTCGCATTTTTTTTTTTTTTTATTGTATTATATATTATGAGGAGATTCTTTACTTATTTTTATTTATTATTCACTTTTGTTTTTTTGTATCTCTTCTTTGTATTTATTTCGTATTGCACATATTGTGTGAATGGATCCATTAAGCCATTTATATTACTTATTGCCCACATCGAGGTAGATTGTAATTTCTTTAAACAAATGTTTTATAAATATATATATATATATATATATATATATATAAAACACTACCTACATTTCGAAACTGATGTTACAATAAGCAGAAATATCACACACAGAAACTTAAATAATATATATTTTAAATAATTTCTAATTTAAAGATAATAATCTTATTACATCATACACGAATCATACACCATAATTACACAATCTTATTACACAACGAAATGTAGGAAAGAGAGTATTTGGAAAGAGACATTTTAAAATAGTATATCTAATACTTCAGAGAAAGAAAATGTAGTGCTTGAATAACAATATGCAAAAAAAAAAAAATAAAATAAAATAAAAAAATAAAAAATACAAATATTCAGGATACGCAGAAAATAAAAATGTATAAAATCTCACGCATGATCAAACAGGAACCACACACTTTGATAATAGACATAGTGAGGAAATAGACACTTTGGCACTCTACTTCCTACATATGGTAAAATTAGTGGGTATGGAAGCAAAAAAAAAAAGTTAATCTCACGATTAATGGCGATTTTGACATTGAACAAACTTTATTTCTTGTACAAAAACTTTCACATAATCAATCAATATATTTTTAGAACATGCATGTATGTTTCGTTTTCTAAAGAAAATCTGGATAGCTGAAGATTATTAGAAAATAAACTTGAAAAAGAAAAAAAACTAATATCGAAGTCGTTTAGGCGTTTAATAAGTTTCCTAGGTAGTGAACTGTAATCAGTCTTTAAAAGTTTTCGATTAAAAAACAATTAATCTCACCCGAGGTTCAAAAATTACAATTTAAAGCTCATTACTTTAAATGAAGAGAAAATTAAGTCTACTCTAATAAGATTAAGCCAAGTTTCTTCTGTTATCAGAAACTCAAAGCCGTTTGAAAACGAAATGAAGGGGAAATGAGTTGCCGAAAACTCATAAGTAATTCCAATTATTTCAATACTCAAAGCACAAAGGAAACCCAATCAAGATTAATAACTTGCTTAAATGATTTTATTAAGTTTTATTTTTAAGTTCAAATATTTCCTTTTTGAAACTGGTACAAACTAATTTATTTAATTCTAAATTTCACAACTAAATATCGAAGCTATGTAAAGTAAATTGCTGACTTTTGATGACTTTGGCCGACAAATTTTTATATATATATATATATATATAATACTATAAATATATATATATATATATCTTATATATGACTATAAACGTCTTTTGGATTGCTACAAACAAATCTTTATGTATTTACAAAATTACATCCTTAAATAACAAAGACGTTTCTAAGCATAAAAGTCAGCAATTTACAGCAATTTACTTTACATAGCTTCGATATTTAGTTGTGAAATTTAGAATTCAATCATACCGAAAAAGATATCGCGTTAATGGAATTATCAGTATATTTACTAATAACAGAAAAAATATCTTACTTGTAATTGTAAATAAACCGGCTTGTAAATTACTAAAACAGCAGTTTCCTTTTCGTGTTTCTACCTTTATGTTACATTTCAATGAAGAATTAATTTTTTTTTTTAATTATGACTCAATACTAAAACTGTGATTGAAAGAGAAACAGTAGGTTGCGTTAGTTATTTGTTTCAGTACCGTAAAAGTTATCGGTTTTAGTTTTTGGTTATATCGTAATCTTATTTAAAGATGAATTGTTAAATACAGAAATAAATAGTTACTATTGCTTATATAGGTAAATAGCAAACTGTGAAGATGAATCTTAAATCGAAATTATAATCAATAAAAGCCATAGATTTCAATCAATCCATTTCTAATATGAATAAATAAAATGGCCTACTAGTCAGCGCTTTTTGTCAATCAATCGCAAACTAGTCGCCAACTAGTTGGCGGTTTTCTAAAAATGATATCAATATATGTACACACGTATTATATCATCCTTTCGAGTAATATAAAGATATGCTTATAAAAGCTCAACCTTCATTTTTATTATTTTTTTTTTATTTTGACTTGGATATGTCTTTTAGCAGGGAGTCTACACTTTTTTAGTAAAACTGTTTTCACATCTGAAACTATCAAATTTGACGATATCCTATTCATCAAAAATTTAATGAAAAATATTTTTTGTTATATTTCATTTGTCACTAGGGCCTACCGTGTTGGAGTTAAATTTGCTTAAATGTAAAAAGTAAGATTTGAAACCTCTATTTTTAGATGTAGGCGTTTTTTGGACACGCTCTAGCTCTGTTGGTGGTTCTATTAACTAAGAATACAAAATAAAACAATGTCTTTGTATTTATTAGAAAATTGATCGTTTAACAAGGTTAAATGAATAATTGGATAATTAAAAAGAAAAATTTTAAATGGATTGATAACAATCCCCTTAGAACACATAAGTCGTTTAGAATCAAAACCCGTTATGGGCGTATTTAAATAAAGTTACAGAAATAATACAAATTAAAGTAAAATACAATTTTTTTTACAGGAAGCATTTGACCACATTTTAAACCCATCTTCAACACGGTGCTCTTGGAGTGGTCTTAAACTTATTTTAATTTTTAATCCATGCTTGCATAAGCAGAAAATTATTATTTTGTATTAACGGGTGTTGTTTCGAAAGTCGGCCTAAAAAATTAGGTTTCCGGTATTTGTTTGTTCATTATCGAATTTTATAACTCTTTTATTTATTATAGATTATATACATAAAATATGTTACATTTCATTTATATAATCCATGTGTCTAAGTGTTGTCGATTTGAAATTTTTATACATTTTTATAACTGATGCATTTTTATTAAAAATTCCAAAAAATGTGGCAATTAATTTATCAATTCTAATTGCATTGATCCTCTTATACCATCATGCATACCTCAAGTTTTATATATATAAAGAACTTGCATAATTAATTTCACTGAAAACTGCAATGACCTAAATAACCTAAATAGTTTGTAAAGAAACTATGCGATGATGGCCGATTAAGATTAAATTTTTATTAGGGACTAGTGATTTTATCTAGATAATAGATACTGCCTCTATGTCATAGGTAAAGCCGTTCTTAAACTTAAATAAAAAAATAAATAAAAATCGAAAGTTAATGGGTTTTGATCCTTAACGACTCAGACACTCTATCGTATATAGGTATTTAATTGATAACTATTAATAACGACTGTTTAACTTAACATTAGGAGTTCTCCCATTTTTTTTACGCATGTGTGTTTCGGACCACATGCATCTTTCATATATTTTATAAATATTAATAGAAATGCTCTCATATTTTATGCTTATACAATATGAACAATTATCAGTACAAACCATTGGCTTTAATGCAGCCCTCGGATGCAGAAATAATAAATTCTATAGCGGACAGGTTGCATGGAACAGGGCACTAACTTAGCGCGTGGGTGGGCGGGATACTCCTCGCATGACCCGAATGGCTCCGCTAATGCGCCTGAGGCTTGCATATGTTCCTGAATTATTTTGTTATTTAATGCCTCCAAATTTATTAAAATATTTCCTTTATGTGTTGGAATAGGGCAATATTTGTTGAATATTTATGCATTTACATTAGCTCCATTGCTTAATGGTCCCATAGTTTTTTCCTATTTTTTCTTTTTAAAGGTTTATTAGTATTTTTTCCCTCTACAATATTACACACGGAAAACAGTATGATTCACTATAATTTCCTTTGCGTTATTGAGAAGAGTGTGTGTCCGTAAAAAAACGTAATCATTAATTCAATTTTCGAAAAGGAAAACAATAGCGAAATATCCTTCCGTCATTTACAAATTGTTAGATCACGGAACATTCCAAAACAGTGTCCTTTAGGACGTAAAATAATTTGTTTGGAAGGAGAATTTGCCAATGATGTCCTTCGGCCTTAAAAAATCGTCACATTCTAGCAGATCTGAAACCAGTATACCTCACTGGATTTTTGGTGAAATATATTTTATTAGCTGTAAAAATAAAATTTTACGGATTAAAAGTGATGTGTTGATTTCAAAGTAATTTATTTTTACTGTGTCACTTTAAAATTTGATGCAATATTTATTTATATATTTATACAGATATTATTATTGGAACCCCAATATATAAGGGATGTTTCGATTGCAAATATCGATTCCCGACTCTACCGGTTCTTGAGAAAAGAATAGGTACCGAGATTCAATGGTACAAAGTCGATTCCAAGGAACCTGTCCATGCTCCTGATGATGGCAATAGTTCCGTGATACTAAATTATGATACATTGGTTTTTCTCTTAAAAATGGATATTTTTCAATTTCAAAGTTGGAAATCTTTCATGGTCAATACTCTTCAAGAATAAAGGATTGCTACTAAAATTCAAATGTCAACTGGTTGAAGATATTTATCAGCTATTGGAGAAAGCCGAAATAGGATTACAATTTTAAAAGATAAAAATTCCTTAGGCAGTAAATAAAATTCAGAACCATTCGAATGTTATTCTACTTCAAAAAGAAATCGTAAAATGGATTTATATAGCTATGTGTGGGCAGAGTTATAATGTACTTACATAACATATATTTTAGAAAATAAAAGTTATTCGCTGTTTACTAATTTATTATAAATTGTTACCGAGAAACGAAAAACATTTTAGTCCCTAAACAGCATTAATATATATATTAATATATATATATATATATATATATATATATATATATATATATATATATATATATATCATATATCTTACAAATAAATACTATATATGAGCTTGATAGATTTTGTGCCTGGGCCAACACAAATATTTAAAAACTAAAAGCGGGAAAAACTCAGGTCATTGTAACAGATTCCTGTACCGATTTCCCTTCACCAACCCTCAATCATCGATCCATCACAGTCTGATCCTCTGCAAAAAAACCTAGGAATTATTATTGATCCATCCCTCTCCTGAAATCATAACATGGCACAAATGTCTTGAAAATCTGTGGAAAACCGTAAATAATTCCATCGTTACCGCTGTTTCCTCCCTCGACCTATACTCCTAGTTTCCTCTTCCATCTTTCCTTACTTTGAATATTATTGTCTGGTATATGAGGCCCTTAAAATGGGAGTTAGAGATAAGCTGAAGCGAATTATATACAGCTTTATCAGATTTGTTGATAATTCTCCGATGCGTTTCCAAATCATACAACCTTATACCGTAATCGAGACTGGCTTTTTTCCTTCGTCCGGAGACATTGTTTCTTAGGTACATTTCTGTACCAAGGCATTACTAATCATCTGTTGCAAGTTGATACCATTATTTTTATATGCATTACTGCTGTTTCGTTTGGGTTAGCGTTGGATCCTATATTCTATATAGGGTATTATATGTTTCCTCCGAAGCAAAATTGAAGTTTTTATAAACCGTGTTGGATTATTGGAAGGATGTAAGCTCATCGTACAATTTTCTCCAGGCTTGAGACAAGCAGTTGGTATCTAGGCGAGCACCACGCAAAGTGTATAAAGTAGTTACCCTAACTACTTTATACACTTTTATTTATTTTTTATCGCTTATTCCGAAAACATTAAATGAGGTGCAAATAAACTATCTAACGAGCTGAGATAAATTTTGTATTTTATTCATTTACCTGAAGGTTTGTTAAAACATAAAGTTTAATTTAAGACAGCATAAAACATATGGCATTAAAAATAAATAATTAATTTCTCAATTTTTACTCCTAATGATTTTTTTTCTTTTTAGTTGATATTTTTCAAATAGAATTTGTATTTTGTTAATACTAACTTATTGGAATAGACATTTTTTATAAGGTTAGTTAATACAAAAAATAAATTAAGTTAATATTCATGTTATTTTATAAACATTCAAGAAGTACAGCCTTCTTAAGCTTTATTTAGGTAAGTTTTAAGATAAGGCGTCAGGAAAGTTATATAAGATAAAGGGTGCTTTGTTAGTAAAAGTAAGTGGGGAGATAAGTAAGGAAAAAGGTTTGTTTAAAATAAAAGAAATTAACAATTTATTTAAAAAAATTTTCATTGATATTTTCATCTGTATAATACATATACATCCAGTAAATGTGTGGGAAAATGAAAAAAGTAAAATTTTTAACACCCAACTTTAATAAAAGTTCTGTATTAGAAGGAATAGAATGCTAAGCAAGTTGAGAGACTTGTAGATTTGCGTGTTATGGAGGTTACTATGAAAGGATAGGTATCTGGACAAATTTAAAAACTATTTAAAAATATATACTTCCAAAAAGTCCACAAAATTTTAATCATCTATATTTTACTTTATCATTCATTTAATGGCAACTATTAAAAAAAGACTGTTTTTTTAATAGACGTTTTTATTTAAAAATCTTAAATACAGAGAAAAATGTAGCCGATATTATACACTATCATTCAGTGGGACGACTATTAAAAAAAAAACTTTCACTGCTATTTCGAATTCTAAAATATCATTTCATTTATTTCTAATAAACTAAGTACCCCGAGATTAACAAAAAATTATAATGAGACCACCTACCCCATGCGATCAAAAAATGAGGACTGCATGCAACGCATAGCAGCAAGGCAAAGAGTGCCTGAAGAAAGAAAATAATAGGAAAAACTAGGAAGTCAACTATTTGCCTAGAATAAAACCAGATGTATAAATATAGTTATGATCTCAAAAGGAAATAAAAAGAAGAACTATCATGGTATATCAATATATTGATTTTATTTTTTTTTTGTAACCGATATATTATCATATTATTTTAGACCATAATAATAAAATTGCTACTTCTATTGGAATTATTTTATTAGAAAACTAGATTTGAATGCTTAACATTGATGTTCTAAAACATACAAAATTTCCTACACATCAGCACTTAATCACATTGATTATCCATACTAAAGTTTTAAAAAATGTAAGAAAAAAAATCAAATGTTGGTAATAGCGTATATAAAAATATTTCCATCATGGAAGAGGGAAGGGCCAGGTATATTCAATTTTTGAGATTTTTCCTGGAGATTTCCTCTATGACTCACGGACTTTTCCGTTCTTACTAAATACAAATTCAAAATGAGGCTATTGGAAATGTGTAGCCATATAAAGAAAAATCTGGATCAGTTTTAGAGTGATTTTATTATTTCTAATGACTCATAAATATTTTATTTTTGGCTATTTTCTACTTGATGTATTATTTTTACTCCCGAGTCATTATTGAATTTATGGTTTTTTTCATTTAGAGAGGTAGAAAAATTGGAATCCATTTATCAATTTATCCATCTTAATGAAAATAACCATAAATTCAACAAAGATTCGGGAGTAAAAATGATACATCAAGTAGAAAATAGCCTAAAATTAAATATTTATGAATCATTAGAAATAATAAAAATATAATATCTGTTAGATCTCTTTAGGTGAGCACTAATATTTAATTTCTTGTCCTACATTTTTAGCTTACATTATACTAGAATGCGCCTGAGAACAAAAGTGATTTGTCAAAACATGAAGCTCTTATTAGTATGTTTAATAAAATATAAAAAAATATGTTTTTTATTTAATTTATTTATTTTTTATTGAACGTAATGATTCTATTGTTGTTTTTAGTTATTAAATTTAAGATGCATAATTCGATTAGTAGAGAGTACTCTGATTTATTTAAGTCGGAACAGGGAACCGAAGTCGAATGTTTGAAGATTCAGAACAATGAAGACTCGACTAAGAGGGCCAAATACTTAGGCTGTACTTCCTGTCCCATTCAAGTGCTGTTTGACAATGAAAGCCCTCAACTTACATCTAATTTAAGAAGACTGATTCCACGGATCAGCTATCTCTTTTCCTTTTCCACTAGCCCATTTGAAAGGAGTCGTGCAGAGCTAATTGTCCGAGTATTAAAGCAAAACCATTTTTATGATCCTATTCTTGATTTAGAAAAAGCGTCTGATTTCACCACATGCTTAAACGTTTCAATAAAAGAAATTTCACTAACAAGGAGACGTTTAGACTTGATACCCACAGATTTGAATGCCGATTTTAGTATGGGTAGTTGGGGACCTATAATAGCGCAAGAGTTGTAGCCACCAATGAGCATTCGGTGCCGAAAAAAAAAAAAATGAAAATCACGTTGTTGTTTTTTTCAGCCCTCAGTCATGATAAGGAAATTTTTTTTTTTCTTGTCACGTAAAATTTTAGTTTCTTGTGCTATTTGAAATAAAAATACTTTCGTTATTCTCAAAACACGACTTGGCTTCAGGATGATCAAAAACCTAAAAAAAAATTAACAAAATTCCAATGAAATCCGCTGTAAAACAGTGGGGATTTTTTTTATGGAAAACTGACCTCAAATCTCGATTCAACGCCGAATTCGCTATTTATATATTTCTTTAGATGAATAATCTCTGAAATAATAATATCAAGCTTTGGTTTAAGAATGAAATCCTGTATTAATTTCCAAACAACGCAATAATTCCCCATCTATCTGTTTTGCTATAAACGTTAGATCCCTTAGTGTAGTATTTACAGTTTTTTTTAAACCAGAATCTGATATTATTTTTATATTATTCATCTAAAAAAATGTTTAACTAGCGAATTCGGCCGAAATAAAAAAATTAATCTTTTTTTTTTTCTCAAAAATATAAGTGAGGACAAATTTTGAACTTTAAACTGATTTCATTTATAGATTCCTCATCTCAAAAACAGGTAGAAACCAAACGTGGTCGTGATCAAAAATTAAAAATTGTTTAACCCCAAAGATTATCCTTGTTTGATTTTAGAAGGCAAGAGGCTGTCAATTCGTAAATTATATGGACTATCTCATAGATTAAAGTATTTTTATTTCAAATGCAGAATAAAAAACTAAAATTTTACATGAAAAAATTATTTCTCTATCTTGACTGAGAGCTGAGAAAAAAATAAAGCGTGATTTTTATATACATATTTTTTTCGGCTCTCAATGCTCATTGACGGCTATAACTCTAATTTTGCACTATTATAGGTCCCTACAACCCACACAAAAATCGGCAAAAAAAAATGTAATTAAATTAGGATTTTTTTTAAAATTTACAACGCAATATAATTTCAGTTTAAATACATGGAACTTTTGATGAATCGTTTCCTTTCATACGATGTTTTCTCATAATAGTCTTTTTTTTTTTGCTATGAAATTTGTTTTTATGAACTAAACAAAAATTACACTAATGATGAGTAAACAGTTATAAGTGGTAATTTATTATAAACATAACGAAATCGATGGTCGAGCGAGTAATTTTAAATAGGGCTATGTCCTTCCTGTTAAGTACTTTTTACAGCACACTGGAAGTAATTATCTATCAATTTTTAGTAGTTTCTGAATAGTCCGCAATTGTAAAATTGATTAGATGTTTTATTTTTATTAAAGTACACACTTTTTTTTTCCAGTTTAATCCCTTTGATCATTTTCGTTCGTCGAATAGTTAAGGTAGTCCCTCGACAATATCTACCCCCTTCTCGTATAATATGCTGAACTGAAAAAAAAATTGTGAAAAATAAAAATTGTTTGTTATGGTTGATGTAAAAACTTGAAGTGATCGAATCGAAGCCGACCATTCACAAGGCAGGCAAGTTAAAGTTCAGTTTCAGTCAACAATTAGGCATTGAATGGATAAATTGGCTAATGAGTTAATTCTAGGTTAAAAAATAATGTTTTTTTCTACTTTCTAAATACTATTACAAAGTATCTTATTATACAAAATATTACTCATACTGCGTTTTCTTTGTCATATTTTTTTAAAAACAAATTTGAAAAAGCCTTAAGCGCCTCCTAGAAGGTTCTCCTATACGAGGCTGAAATGCTGAGCTCGCAGATAAAAGTTCTATTTGGTCGTTAGTATGTTCTTTTCATAATCCATTATCTACAGTTGACTGAGGAGGCACAACTGGATCGACTTTTATTTATCGTTGGGCCGTTCTGGAGTTGGATGAAGGGAACTGGCCCCATTTCCTCTCCCACCCCTCTCCCCTCTCCCCCTCCCGGTATCTTGAAACCACTGGCTTAATTCTGAAATATAGGGCGGCTCTAACGACCGTCTCTGTCGATCCAGGATTGGGCTATAGATCCTCCAAGAGACATTATATCATCAATTGGTAAAAATCCCCTACCACCGCCGGTTTAGTAACTAAACGTGGAAGCTGATCCTCTTCTTTTAAAGGCCTGTTTAATCTTCATCCTTTTTCTTTTGTAGAAATGGAATACATATATAATTTTTTCGTTATATTTTTAACAATATGAAAGTCAGTTATTCATATTGACATAATGGTATAAATACAACAAGGCTCAAAATCTTGTATTATCAAAAGAAAAGAATTCAATATATATGTATAACATTGCATTCCAAAAAAGACCCTACACATTGTAAATTAAAAAAAAAAAAACTGTTCTCCTTTAGAGCCGAACATCAAGATATCACTCTAATGCTGCAAAAATAAGTTAAAACTCATAAACATTAAGCTGATACAGAAATATTAACAATGTTAACATTCCACCGGTCACGCCAATTTCCGTAACACGAGCGGTCGCGCATTTACTAATTGTAAGCAAAACACTTTTTTTTTTTTCTTTTTTTTAAACCAAATTTATTACTTGATAAATTTGTATTTAAAATATTACAGTCAGATATAATTATTTGCATGTCTAAAATAGTTGTTTTTATAAACAATTTTTTTTTTTTTTTTTGAGGAATACATACATATAAAATTTAAAAATCGACATTGGTTTCTGCACCATGATCTAGAACATTATCGATTCCTTTTTATTCCTATCCGAATTCCTTTCCTTCAAATTCTGATTATTTTTTCTTCCTCCTTTGGCTCTTGAATATATTCCTATTTTATAGATTTCCATCTAATGAAAACATTCACAATAATTAATACTTCACTCACTGCAATAAACAAAGCGAAACAAAGAATCCTACCTACATTATGTCAAATACAGCTTTTTGCCGAGAAAAGGACCAGAAAAAAAACAAAACAAGAGCGGTCGCTTGTTGTACTTTGTGCAAGAGGGAAAACAAGTCGGGTAGTACAAAATACAACGGCACGACCTGTGGAAGGTTAAGTGTTTCCTCCTTCTCACTTATTGCATTCGTGGCATTTATATGCGAATACAGTATTTTTATTCGATTGGTCAAAGCAAAAAAAAGTACTAGATTTAGAAATAAAGAGATTTATGAAATGTAGTTAATTTACAATTTAGCAAAAACGATTAAATATTTGAATTAAAAATATATAAAAGATAACAATAACAATTGAAGAGTCCACGGGAGAAAGGGGGAGAGACATTTTTTTTCTGAAATAGAGTTTAACACTTCAAAATATTCACATTGTTGAGTAGAATAAGATAGTGAAATGTATCAGTCAGAAAAGGGGTTTGTAAGTTAGTTACAACAGGATGGAAGATATCCATGCACGGAAGAAAAGGGAACATCCAGGTCTCTCCTCCTTCCATCCGAGTTTAAATTAGAGCTTCTTTACTAAAACTTTTTTTCTTAGATTATTAAGAATTTTATTCGCAAAAGAAATAAGAAAATGGAAAACAAAAATTACAATTAAAATTATGAAAACATACTGAAGTTATTAAAGATTTAGACCATAAAACTTAATTTTCTCGACATGCATTCCCAATTACATTCCCGCTTTCTCCCGTGGACTCTTCAGTTAATTTATCCTAAAAACAAGTCGGAGATTTTCTTTTGGCCAAGGAATTCCAAACTTGTTTAGAGAGTGGTCTAAAACAAAAGGAGCGGTAAAAGCATCATATTATACTTCTTGTCTAACAATATATCATTTTGAAATGTTTTATAGCGCCTTGGTCTAGATGCAAATGCCAAAAGCCTTGATGCCACTACTTTGTGAGGAACATACCCAAAAACATTGTTGACTTCGTATCATAGAGGTAGCAACGAAATGTAGTTTGATTTATAGAGGTGCATTTGGCCAAGTTGTGAAAAATATTTTTTGAAATATCGATGAGGTCTAATTACATTAGTTTTCTTCAATTTTAAGAGTTTTTTTTTTCTAGGGACTAATGGATTGCTTCGGTCTTTATAGGTTTCTGGCTTGCAGAGGTTCGTTAGTGAGTGTTGACTGTAGCATAGTTCCCTGCTCTAGGAAGGAGGAACGATGAAACGATAAAGTCCCTTCAAAGTGGTTTTGGAAATCAATGATGAGAGTGTACAAATTGTCAAGTCGAATTCAAATACCTCTGCTCAAATTTCCTTGACTTTTATCTTTGTTGACTCCTCGCAAATGTTGAAGTAAGAATGAATAATACTCGCTATTAGCTGCGCTGTTTCTTGAAATCAATCAGCTGAATCCATCTTAAATTAAAAAAAAAAAAATCTTACATTCTTTGGGCGTGGATCATTAGCTACCTATACTTACCATACACTCCATCCAAGCATTCTTTAATTTGCGAAGGTGTGTAGTGCCATCTTATCCAAATAATTAAATTGCTTTTCTGAATTCGATCTTGAAAATTGGAATGCAAACTTTACTGTAAGGTTAAATAAAGACAGAACTGAAGAAGTGGTAATTGATAATTAACAGCTGGAAATGACGTATTACCTTTTTTTTTCTTCTTGTAAATTCGTATAAACCTATTGCTGGATAAAAGAACTAAACTAGTTATTATGAGAATCTCAACGATACCCCCTTCGTCGGTCTCGTGAATATAAATATTTTGTTAATGAAAAATTAATGGAAGATACAAGAATAGTATGAACAATTACAGGAAATATTTTTTCAACGATTTATATTTTTAGATGTTGATAGGAAACCTTTTTTATAATTGGTAAAACATATCTAAAGTTATATTAATGAAATGATGGTTGGGTGGGCCAAATTTCATATTGTTTTATCAAATTAACTATTAAATGGAGAAACGAACGTTTATCATTTCTATTCACCCATAAGTTATTATAACAATACAATCGGAATAATTTATCAAACTGAATAGTTATGGAAGTGTAGCTATCGTACATCTCTATCCTTTTAACAACTATGCCCTCTTTAGATATGGATTTGAACGTATTTATTGTCGGAGATTTTATTTTTTTATTTTATTTTTTTTTGTTAATTTTTTTTATTATTATTTTTTTTAGTGTTATGATGTTATTTATTTTTTATTTTTTAATTGCAAATATGTTAAATAAGAAACCAGTTAATATGCAAATTAGATTCAACTTTGTACACCGGTATCCCCCGTCGCGGATTCGCCTAATATCATAACTAAAGACCGAAGATAATTTTTACTTAATTTAAGTTTTATTTGTTTATCAATAAAAAGATTTAATTGAGCATTATTTCTTAAATGATATTTTCACGCATAGAAGTAAATGTTAACCTGTTTAAAATGGCACTGATTACTTGATTGAAGATTACATAGAAGCATAATAAGACAACCAATTTGTAATTTTAATGAATGAGTTGGTAATCTAGAATGACAAAGACTAATAAGAAACTCTCGTGGATAAGGATCTACATTATCAGTGCATACAACCAATGGCCCATATATTTTTAGAAACAATATCAAAAAGCAAAGGATCGACATTTTGATTTAGTAATAATTTTATTTGGCCGAAATTATTTTCTAGATTTCATTTAGTTGGGTTTTAATTTCTAATCATAAAATTATGCGAAAGTTTAGTAAACCTCATTTCTGCCGCTCAACTTTGTACATTAAAATGTTTATTATTATTATTAGGCACGATCTCGACCTAAGATAGATCACATGCTCTTGTGGTTCCTCTCTCCTTACGACGCGCCCAAATGATCTTCATTTTCTCCCCATGTTCTCTCATCCTATCCTTCGACCAAGTTCTCCCAGTCCTCTTTACTCCGTTTTCCGGCCGTACTTCCCACGCATTCTCCTTTCTTCCGTAAGCATTTCTGTCTAGAGCTTCTTCTGGGTTTGTTTTTGCACTTAGTTCTTTCTTCACTTGTGTGCTCCATGCTATTGTTTTAAGGTTTATTGTTGCTTTCAGGATCTGATGGGTCAGTCTGTGTTCGGGTAGTCTGCGTATGTGTCCATAGAATTTCAGTCTGCGTTTCCTTATGTCTGCCTCGATGCTTGAAAGTTTCTCTATGGTTTTATTATGTTGGAGTAAGTAGCTATCTTCAGTCTTTAATGGACCAATAATTTTCCTAATTATTTTTCGTTCTGCCTTCTTGATGTTTTCTAATGCTTGTTTTATGTTTAGTAACAGGGTTTCAGTTGCATACAAGGCTTGATGACAGTGTTGTTGAGTCTGATATTAGCTTGAATAGATAAGCACTTTTTATTGTAGATTTGATAAGTCCTTCCATAGGCTTCGTTTAGCTTCGGTTCCCTGCTTTCTTGTGATCTTTTCTAGGAAGGCTCGAGAATTTCACCCAGATATTTGAGTGTGGAACTCTTTTAATGATACCGTATTTAGTGATCAGAATCTTGGTTTCCAATTGTGTGCCAAAGAACTCTGTCTTTTCAAAAGATATCTGAAGAACCACCATTTTTGAACATTCTACTAGAGTTTCAAGCAAAGTGATTGCTTCATATTCCGTTTCACTTAATATTGCGAGGTCATCAGCGAAACCTAGGCAACTAATTTCCACATTTCTTCCAACTTTAATCGGTTTCCAAAATCTTTTCTGTAAAAGATTTCCTCGTCATTCTCTTATTACTTTTTCTAGAACCAGACTGAAGAGGAGTGGCGAAAGACCTTCTCCTTGTCTAACCTCTGTTCGATTATCAACAGGTTCCTAGACCTCCCCTACGAATTTTACTTTGGATTTTGTTGTTAGTTAACGTTTCTTTGATTAGAACGAGGGTCTTATGGTCCAGACCGAATTCGTACAGAACATTGAAGAGGAATTAGCGGTCGATGGAATCTTAGGCCTTCTTAAAGTCTACGAAAATGCAAATATTTTAAATTTAAATATTGCTAAACCTTTCTCGAACTATGGGAATGATGCAGTTAAAATTTGGTATATATGTGTTCAATAGTTTTACCTAACCGCATATCAATCGATTTTCAATCTTCACTGGGATCCACTTGTAGCACCACATATGTATTAAAATCTTTTTTTTATAATTTAAATGAATAACTAAATTTTATTATCAATTTCAACTCTATATATCACCGCAACATTATAACCTCTCAAATTTGAACCTTTTAAATCTGATTGGATTTTGATTCCTAACCATTAAAGTATATGACAAAGTTCCGAACCCTGCTTCTGCCACTCAACATTGTACATTTAAATTTTCATTATTGTAAATTTAATATTGTTAAACCTATAAAAATGATGTAGTTAAAATTTGGTATGTGGTTAGATGAGTTCAGTAGTTCTATAATCGTATACTAGATTGCGGAATTGTGCTAATCATATATCCGCCGATTTTGAAACATCACTGGGATCCACATTTTACACCACATATGTAAATCCTATTTAATAATTCAATTGAATATAAGTAAATTTTATTATCAAATTCATGTCCTATATTAAACCGTACCTTTAATTCTACCGTATCTAGAATGAGTTAACAACGAATTAGTATCCTTCCGCCATCTTAAAACAATTATATCGTTAAATATTTCTAAAAAAGTGGCATTTTAATGTCCGCCATCTTAAAACCGTCAAATATTTTAAAACAGTATCCTGGAGGACAAAAATCCTTCGGATGACTTAAAAACCGTTAAAACAGCAATCCTTAAGGACGACACTGTTTTACAGATCTGCCAGGATCTGACGATTTTTTGAGGCCGAAGGACATCCTTGGCCACTCTCTCCATCCACAATTAGAATTAGCTTTTTCGTCCTTAAGGATTGCTGTTTTAAGATGGCAGAATTTTATTAGTGTTTTGTCCTTAAGGATTGCTGTTTTAAGATGGCAGAATTTTATTAGTTTTTCGTCCTTAAGGATTGCTGTGATTTCCAGGTAATAAAGAATTTCCAAAGTTCACTGTAATCCACATATTCTTATTTTTTTAATAATAAATTAATCTAAAATCGGTAGATTTTATTATTGCTGAAACTTTCTGGAAATATATAAATGATGTGGTTAAAATTTGATATGTGGACGTTGGAGCTGAAGCGCGGAGTGATCACTGAAAACAGACTCAAGTCGTTTGAAATGTGGCTTTTCGACCAATGCTACGAATAATTTAGACTGCCCGCACTATTAATTAGGAATTTCTACACCGAATGGGCAAAGAATAATTATAAAGAATAAAATTGAAAGTAAACGCGGACTAAATAGAAACTTTGAAGTTGATTCTTAAATGATGGTTCAAATCAATAATCTTGATTGATTCTATGTTTCATGATTCAGGTTGTTGTGGTAGAGGACAGGGGAAAGGGATGTTTCCTTTCATCCTCACTGTTCGCTTAATAATTCAAACAGATGTCGTCCCTTTGTATCGCTTGACCATTTTAGGTTCCCTGATCAATAGAATTTCAGTCTAAATCGTCATTTTACTGCCAACCATGACCGGAAGCTGGGCAAAGTTCAAAGGCAGCTAGATTCAAAGTTAGCTTTAACATCATTCCTTTAATAAATTTCTTTCATCCGAGGCTTTTTAAATTTTTATTCGACATATAAGTACCCTTTTTTCTTGCTGCGATAAAGAAAAGATTTCACGATAGTGACTCTGGGAAGATTATATATTAGTTTTCTATTATACTATGACTCGTCTTAGCTTCGCTAGCTCTCATAACTAAAGATCTAAGAGAATGTTAACTAATTAAAGTTTTTTTATTGATTCAAATCTATTGTTAAAAGCATATCAAAAGAAAAAATGTATTCATAATACTTCCGAATAAATTATACAGAGTGAGTATCTCTTAGGTAAAAAAAAAAAAAAAAAAAAATTGCTTAAAACTAGATCAAAAATATAGCAAAATGCCGTAGATCTCACCTTTCTATTCCAATTCGTTGCAGATATACAATAAATCAAAGACTTTTTTGAGGAAACCACGTTTTTTTTCATAAAAGCTGTAATATCTCCATTTTGTTTACGCATTTTTCAAATTTTGACCACATTTTCGGATTTAGCAATAAATTTTCTACGCCTATGTTCAAAAATTGAAGTCTATGTTCATTATCATTGGATTTTAAACATTACATTGAGAATCTAATAAAATAAATCATAAATAATAATAATAAATAGATAAATGTAATAACATAATATCCTCTGATCTGGTGTCGCTTTATTGACAGTTTTCCTTTATTTTCTATTAAACAATAACTTTTTTCTTTGCTTTTTAATCCTATGAAGAGTTTATTATGTTTGAAATGCACGGATCAAAAATTTGGCAACAATTTTAGTTTTAATAAGAAATTTAATAGATTATATTTTTTTGGTTGCATAGAATTTGTTGCCATAACCAAATGTGTAATAGCTATATTGGTTTGATTGAAAAAAAAAAAATTGTATTACCCCTATTTTGAAGTGTAGGGCCTTTTTTGCTAGGCCCTAGATCTGTTGGTGTTGCTTGGATCGATAATTTACCAATTGTGTCCATTTATAGTGTAATAAAAATGTTTGTTTCTTAACAATAAATATTTTTATTTATTGGTTCCAAATTCTATAATAAATACTAAAATCAGAGGATAAGGTAAGAAAATTTCAATTGAACTTTGAACGTCATTATTTTATTTCGTTTTATTTTTTATTTAATTATTTTTATTAGTATTTTATTTTTTACGAAATTGCTCTCCCTCGGAAATCAACAATACAATCATACAGGTAAGAGGATAACAAAAAAGAAAATGAGGACATGGACAGTCAGGAGGATTAAGTTATTTAATTCAAAAATGCATCTCCTACAGAGAAATGAATGACAGGTAAACAAAAAAAAACAAAAAAAAAAAAAAAACATGAGCATCGGTAAAGAAGGCAACCCCTAAAACATCTTTCAATTTTTACTTTATTTAGCCCAGAGGCTCAAGAGGGCCTTTATTTTTTTATTTATTTATTTTTTTATAAAAATTTAATTAAAAATACGTAAATTGTATTATCAATCTCAAGTTCTATATAACACCGTAACCTATCTTGCAAAACAGCGTTCTCCAACTATAAATCGATTTTCAAACTTTTTTAGAATCCACATATTCATCGCATTTATAATAACAATTTTATCAAATATTAGTAAATTTTATTATAGATGAAACTTCCTTGAGATATGAAGATGAGTTAAAATTTGGTACTGATTGGTTTAGTGATTTTCCTGGCTAGTGATTACAAACAAAATGTTCCTTGTTCTTTTTATTTTATTTATTTATTTATTATATATTTTATTTTAGGTCATTTTTGTTTGCATACGCTTCAACCTTTAACTGGGTCCTAGGGATTCGAGCGGAAAGACGAATATTCTCAAAAGCCTGAAATTTCATGTAGCGGCCTGTATGATCCTGTACCTTTCTGTATCCCAGGTTTCCTGAGTTTTTTAGAAGTTTTTTCGAAGTATGTGACGCAATTGAAAATGAAGAGATGTTGAAAAAGATGAGAAATGTATTCTTTGCGATAATTCTTCAGATAATGAACTGGATACTGACGAAAGTGTTGATTATGTCGATAATGAAAGTGGCAGTAAGTACTTCTATGGTAAGAAAGATGTGTGCTTAAAATTTCGTACATATGTGTTAAGTAGTTTTACCATATATAATGTTACCAACCGCATATCAGTCGATTTTCAAACGTCACTGGGATCCCCTTGTTGCACCACATATTAAATTTTTTTTTTAATAATTTAAATGAATATAACTAAATTTTATTATCAATTTCAACTCAAAATATCACCGCAACATTGTAACCTCTCAACTTTGAACATTTTAAATCTGATTGGATTTTAATTCCTAACCATAAAACATGGAGTTATGGTACTATGGAGAGGCCCTTCCCGTATATTGTTTCGTGAGAGGGGATACCAAAACATTAACCAGCCACGCCCACTATGCCATCTGGCAATTCGCATTCAATTGAGTTGGCGCAATTGAAAGGGTCCGTAATAAATAAAATAAGTAAATCACTAAAGTAAACAAATCACTAAAATAAAATAACAGCAGTATAAAGCCTAGGAAACCAAAATTTGAATTGATTAGAGCCCCCTCTACTTGTCCATAACTCCATGTCATAAAAGTATATGACAAAAATCCTAACCTTGCTTCTGCCACTAAACATTGTACATTTAAATTTTCATCATTGCAAATTTAATATTGATAAACCTATAAAAATGATGTAGTTAAAATTTGGTATGTGGTTAGATGATTTGAGTAGTTTCATCATTGTATAATGTATGGCCAATCATATATCCGTCGATTTTCAAACTTCACTGGGATCCACATTTCACACCACAAATGTAAATCCTATTCAATAATTCAATTGAATATAAGTAAATTTTATTATCAATCTCAAGTTCTATATAACACCGTACCTTTGTAACTTCTCATGTAGAATGATGCTCGCCACCTGAAAATTTCCAAAGTTTACTGTAATACATATATTATCGTTTTTTAATAACAAATTAATTAAAAATAGGTAGATTTTATAATTGCTGAACCTTCCTGGAAATATATAAATGATGTGGTTTAAATTTTATATAGATTGGTTCAGTAGTTCTCGTGGTTAGTGATCAAAAGCGAAAGCGTGGACGCTAAAAGTGACCAGTTAAAACAGACTCAAGGCGTTTGAAATGTGGTTGTATCGACCAATGTAACGAATAATTTAGACTGCCCACACTATTAATTAGGAATTTGGACTTCTATGGTAAGAAAGGGTGTGCTTTATGCCCTTCAAATATTGACAGAAAAAAATTTAACTTCTGTTTTGAATGTAAAGAAAAAAAAAAAAAACTGCGTGCAATAGTTGTTCACAACCTATTTGTAAAAAATGCCACGATGAGTGAATTTTATATCCCATTTGTTTTTGTTTTTTAAATATTATATCATTGTAAATAATAACAATAGACATAGTATTTAATAAATTTACCAATTTAAAATGTTATGTTTCAAATTTGTGAAAAAATTCATATTTTCTTATTTCATTATTTAATCTTTTTTTTTTAACGTATACAATTTCATTTTAGAACATGCTAATTTTTATTGTTATCTCAATACTTTATAAATATAAACTGTAATCGATATTTTTCAAAAAGTTTATAAAAAAAAAAAGTCTATTTAGGCCATTGGGTCCTGAGGAACCCTCGTCACCAGATATGTATTTGAAGAGAGAGACACGTCGCCAGCTAAAGGTTAAATATAAAGACCCAATTATCTCTAAGTATTTATTTATATTAATTTCTCATATTGTTAACTTTAGCTGTGAGTATTAATTAAAAACTAAAGCCTGTAAGACTGAGAAAACTAGAAAAAATACAACAGAGAATATAAATTTTTTGAACGTCTATGACATTAGAGACGGTCCTCAGCGGAGAATTAATCGGATCCCTTCAACTATAAGTATTTAAGTAATTAGCTGAAATGAATTATACTTGCCCCTCCCGACCCATCTCTTCCCCTTAAATCCGACAATTAAAGTAAATCGCCCTATTATAACAAAAACTTTCCTAGCTCTCCTCTGCCTCAGGATCTTAACTCATTTCTTTGAATAATGGCTAACCGAGATTCTTTCATGAAGGTCATTTTTCCTTCTTAAATTCCCAACACACAATACTACTTGAAAACTAAAAAGAATACAAAAATTAAAAATATCTTTTTAAAGAAAAATAAACTTTTATCATTACTAAGAAGTAGAAATGCTCAGTATTATTTTTATTTTTTATTGGATTTTTATATTTTTATTTTTTGGAATTTATTATTCCTCTTTTAAAAAGAAAGTTTTTTTAGCCTCTTCTGCATTTCACTTCTTGGAAATTATTCAGTCTTTGTTCTCAAGTTTAAACGTAATTCTCGTTTTACGAGTTCAAACTCGGCCGGAACAGGGCCTTAAGAGCCAGAAACATTACTAAAGTAAGTGAAGACGACAATTGAGACTTTAGCTTTAAAAATTAAAGATAAAAGGATGTCCGTGGCAGGACATAAAAAAATATTCATATTATACAGGTTGAGTATTTCTTAGTGTAAAAAAAACAAAAACTAAACAGAAACTAGATCAAAAATGTAGCAAAATCCCGCAAACCTCACCTTTCTATTCCAATCCGTTGCAGATATCCAATAAATCGAAGACTTTTTTGAGGAAACCACGTTTTTTTTTTCAATAAAAGCTGTAATCTTTATAATTAGATAGCATCCGACTGGAGGGAGGAAAAGTGGTGGAAGAGGAGTGTTTTAAATGTTCCGAGGGAGGATGTATTACGAATAGAAGGAGGAAGAGAATTCCAAAGAATAGCGGAGCGGGCAAGAAAGGAACGTTGGAAAGCAGTAGTTCTGTGGGATGGGGTGTAGAGATCGGAGAGACGGGACCTTGTATGCAATGATTGGATTGAGGACTTGAAATGTAGGATATTGTGAATATACGGAGGATGATGTGTGTTAATAACTTGGAAGAGGAATGTACCAGGAAGTAATCTCTACGGAAGGAAGGGGAAAGCCAATTTAACTCGGTGTAGAGATGGGACACATGGGAGCGTAATATATATTATATAATATATATATATATATATGAAAATAAAAGAAACGGTGGTGAGAAAAGTAATATAAACTAGAAAAAAAAATCTTATGATGTTTAGCAGAAATTTAAATAAATCAAAAATTAATTAAAATTAATTTTTAACTATTTTGATAATTAATGATTAAGAAATGACAATACTAATTTAACTACGACAGAATGTGGTTCAAGTTACATAGAAGAATAGGGTTTAAATACTTGATAGATGTCGAGTGGATGGAAGTTTCCTCAGCTTTTGTGTGTTTTCAGTGCGGTGGGTTTTCAAATAGGTAGTGGAGAGAGACGATCGCCCAGAGGTGAGAGAAGATGCAGCCAGATGGTGAGTAAAGAAGATCGCTCTCGGTGAGAGAAGATCTGTGAGTAAAGAAGGTGGCTGTGCGTAAATAGCGCTTCTAACTTTCTTCCAGGGAGGTCTGGCTAAGACCGCCATGCGACTGTCACTGGCGACGCTCATTTGTTTTTCTTTAGTTTTTTTATAACAGCTGTCGTAATAAACTTAATGTGTAACTTGATACACATAATATAAAAATAATGCACATAACTTGAACCATTATTAATACAAACTAGACGGAGGAGATAGTCGGGAGACGGGTCGTTGGAATTTGGTTTTCCCAATTCTCAAATTGACACCTTTACCGGAAATGATACAATATTTTTTCTGCAGCAATGAATGCAATATCTGTGGACCCGTGTGAAGATAAACCTAATGGAAATGGTAGATAAGCAAACTAACGAAATGGGATTTTGCCAGTAACAGAATTGGGTGCTTAGCTTCATATAATGAAGGAACATGTCTTAACCTGCCGCCCACCCTGAACAAACCACCGGAATCAAAGAAAACGTTGAGTGAGTTTAAAGTGTCCTCTAACAATATGGCTACACACAACTCGAGTCGAGGTATCGATAAAAGTATAAGAGGAGTCAACCGAGTTTTAGCATATAGCATATATGGTGAACAATCGCTTGCAAAGCCAAGCATGATTTCCTTTATGTCACATTGTAATTTGGGGTGGGGCAGAAAATGATCGTTTAACGATCGATTACTAGATCCAGCGGAAGCATAGAAGACGATCCTGAGCTTAATGGACGAGCTGTCTATAATAAAAGGAGCAAACATCATCTATTAACTCATTAAATTTATCAATTGATACTTCTAATTTTTTAGCAAGTGTTTTAGCTTCAAGAAAAATGGCGAACATTTTATCGTAAGTTGCATTTACCGCTCACGCGCAGTACATATAGGCTAATAGGTTTCGAAAACAAAAATATCTCAAATGTAAAATTTGAAGCACCCTGTGTTATAGCTCCACGAAAGATGTCACTCCCAGAACTAAACATCAGGGCTATCGTTATAAAGCGGATTTGTGGATACATTCCCTCAAGTCCTGTTCCTAACAGAATTATTGAACAATTTCGTACTTTAGACCTGGCTGATCTTCGTTTTCAACACTTACGGCCGGTTGATTTTCTATTAGGGGCAGACGTATTTGCTGATATTTTAAAAACTTGTAAAGTAAAGTAAAACTTGAAGAAGGAACTCCTAATGCCCTAGAAACCATCTTTGGTTGGATCATAATGGGTTCCATAATAGCTAAGTCAAACGAAGAATCTTGTTGCCCCACTACTATTATCCACAGTATTGCCGTATCCTGTTCCGAACGCGAAGAGTTCACTCTGTAATTACTAAATATCGAGAGGTGGAAAATGTCGGGAAAGTTGCGAAGTTGGACTGGCTAGATGTTCGATCTGAGGAGCATTTCGTGCCTACTCACTCCCAAGACAATGTTTGTCACTTTTCAGTGAAACTTCCGTTCAAAGAAAATCCCTCCAAATCGAGTGATTCCAAAGATGGAGCACTCAATCGATTGAATTATTTAGAAACACGTTATATATCACTTGGAATGGAAACAGCAAGATGCTATCTCCAACACCACGCAATTTTGAAAGACAGCTCGTCCATTAAGCTTAGAATCGTCTTCTATGCTTCCGCTGGATCTGGTAATGGATCGTTAAACGATCATTTTCTCACCCACCCCAAATCACAATGTGACATAATGGAAATCATACTTGGCTTTGCAAGCGATTGTTCACCATATATGATATATGCTAAAACTCGGTTGACTCCTCTTTAACTTTTATCGATACCTCGGCTCGAGTTGTGTGTAGCCATATTGTTAGAGGACACTTTAAACTCACTCAACGTTTTCTTTGATCCCGGTGGTTTGTTCAGGGTGGGCGGCAGGTTAAGACATGTTCCTTCATTATATGAAGCTAAGCACCTAATTCTGTTACTGGCAAAATCCCATTTCGTTAGTTTGCTTATCTACCATTTCCATTAGGTTTATCTTCACACGGGTCCACAGATATTGCATTCATTGCTGCAGAATAAATATTGTATCATTTCCGGTAAAGGTGTCAAGTTGGGAATTGGGAAAACCAAATTCCAACGACCCGTCTCCCGTCTATCTCCTTTGCTTCCTGAGGACACCAGAAAATGAAAATTTGTAAAATTTTGGTGGGCGGTATGTTAAAGCCTGGTAGTTTGATTTTTTTATTAATTTTCCATGCTTCATATCCCATAGTGAAAAATAAATTACGTTATCATTTATTATAAATACAACACTGTAATTGGCTCTATATAATTCTGGTTAGTTAGTTTGTATTAATAATGGTTCGAGTTATGTGTATTATTTTTATATTATGTGTATCAAGATACGTATTAGGTTTATTACGACAGCTGTTATAAAACAACTAAAGAAAAACAAATGAGTGTCGCCAGCGACAGTCGCATGGCAGTCTTAGCCAGACCTCCCTGGAAGAAAGTTAGAAACGCTATTTACGCACAGCCACCTTCTTTACTCACAGATCTTCTCTCACCGAGAGCGATCTTCTTTACTCACCATCTGGCTGTATCTTCTCTTACCTCTGCGCGATCTTCTCTCACCTAAGCGCGATCTTCTCTCTCCACTGCCTATTTGAGAACCCACCGCACTGAAAACACACAAAAGCTGAGAAAACTTCATCCACTCGACATTTTCTGGTTCTACGGTTTAGGACTTCTAGTTCTATCAATCTTCTTTTGAAAGAAGTTGATTGGTAATGGTGAAGCATCTTCTTGTGTTATGATTTTAAATGTAGGTATTGCTTAATAGAGTCTCCTGAATCATATAAACTATTAACAATTCTTTTATGATCATATTTGTAGTCTTTCTATCTAACGAATCTAAGGCTTTCTCAAATCCTATGAAGCCCAATTCTCTTGTTGGTCAACATTATTCACAACATTATGTGAAATCAATAATTATTTTTTCCCAAAATATCATAATAATTGTTATATTTGATTTTTAATTTAAAAATCATTCCTGATTCATAAATAAAAAATTCAATTGATCTTTCATGTTTATTGATTTGATTAAAAATTATGATCAGTCACTGAGTAATACGGTATTCTATAAATAATAATGAATAAATTGTGATTAAAAAAATGTTGATCAGAAAATAAAAATCACCTTTTACACACAAATTGATTAACAAGTTTTTTTTGGTAAGGAATTTAAAAAAAAATATTTTATAATATTTATATAATATATTCATCAAGCATTGACCATCTATCTCCCAACGACCTAGTTTCTGTACTGTTTTTGTTTGTAGTAGAGTCCTATGGATATTTCTGATGTTATCGAGTCTATTTTTTTTTTCTTTTCTTGGTAGTTCATTTAGTTTGGTAGTTTTTCTGAATTTTTCTTTTGTTGGTTTCAAGTTCTTCTGAATTTTCTTTAGGATCGGAATTTCTAAACTAGAAGTAAGAGTGGGCAATGCATGATGAGGCGTAGAATTCCTAATTCAGCCAAATTAATTTTTTTAAACTTTTCACAGCTGCTCGACAGAGTTCAAGGTTTAGCTGAATTAGGAAAAGTCCTTATTTTTGGTATGGCCATTTTCAATTTTATTAATCTCCTTTTGGGAGTGAATCTTCTACGTAAAGATAATCTAGTAGAAAAACGATTAAAAAAAAAAAAATAATAAATCAATAGATAAAAAACACCCTGGAATTTGGACTTTGGAATTCTACGCGTTATATACAGGGTGAGTATCTCTTAGTGAAAAAAAAAAAAATTGGGGATACTAAATCCAAAAATGTAGAAAAATGCAGCAGACCTTACCTTTCTATTCCAATCCGTTGCAGATATACGATAAATCAAAGACTTTTTTGAGGAAACCACGTTTTTTTCCATAAAAGCTGTAATATCTCCATTTCGTTTAAATATTTTTCACATTTTCGGATTAAGCATTAAATTATCTATATTGGCAGAGTACCTGTAACCTTGAATTTTACAAACTTGGGATCTAAAGAACAGCATGATCTTTACCTTATTTAGGGAAGTTACAATGTCTTATATTACTTCAACGCTCGCAGTATTTCGAAAAAACTATCCACAATACTACAAATCTCACAGAAATCTTAAAAATTTAATCAGCTTTCGACTGATATGTTTGAAGTGATGATTTTGTTTCGATTTCATGGAGAAATTCAATTTTGAAACCGAAAAAAACAACGATACCCCATGGATAGGTAGAAATACCTTCCCCTGTAAAAACAGACTCATCTGTCCATTAAATGCACCTCAAAAGTGGTATTCCTCAACAACATCTGTATTAAGAATCTAACGGCCAACTTGAGGTCTATGTTCCTAATTATTAGGTTTTAAACCTTACATTGAAAATCTAATAAAATAAATCCTAAATAATAACAATAAATAAGTAAATGTAATAACATAAGATCCTTTGTTCTGGTAGTGCTTTACTGACAGTTTCCCTTTATTTTGTACTAAACCATAATCGTTTTCTCTGCCTTTTATTTTAAAACTATCAACAAAACTGCTAATCTCACAAAAACTTGAAAATTTAATCAGATGTTAAACGTAATGGTTCTGTTTCAATTTTATGGAGAAATTTACTTTTGAAACCGAAAAACCATGGTAATCTCATTTCGCATACAAATCAGTTACTTGTGTTGTTGAAGCCTGATAGTTTGATTTTTTTATTAATTTTCCATACTTCATCTCGCATAGTGAAAAATAAATTATGCTATCATTTATTATAAACACAACGCTGTAATTGGCTCGATATAATTCTGGTTAGTTAGTTTGTATTAATAATGGTTCAAGTTATGTGTATTATTTTTATATTATGTGTATCAAGATACGTATTAGGTTTATATTATTTTTATATAAGACATTGTAACTTCCCTAAATAAGGTAAAGATCATGCTGTTCTTTAGATCTCAAGTTTGTAAAATTCAAGGTTACAGGTACTCTGCCATTATAGATAAATTAATGCTTAATCCGAGATGGAGATATTACAGCTTTTATGGAAAAAAAAACCTGGTTTCCTCAAAAAAGTCTTTGATTTATCGTATATCTGCAACGGATTGGAATAGAAAGGTGAGGCCTGCTGCATTTTTCTACATTTTTGATTTATTATCCCCAATTTTTTTTTTACTAAGAGATACTCACCATGTATATAATGCGTAGAATTCCTTACTATTCCTAACTATCCTTTAAATTAAAAATCAAATATAATAATTATTATATGATTTTTTGGAAAAAAATAATTATTGATTTCAAACCCTGGTAAATATTATTTACTCTATACAAATGACAAAAAAACAACCGCACCTGTGTTGAGAAGATTTTCAACAGAAATTCAATGATCCTATCAAGAGTCACATAATGTTGACCAACAAGAGAATTGAGCTTCATAGGATTTGAGAAAGCCTTAGATTCGTTGGATAGAAAGACTTCAAATATGATCATAAAAGCATCGTTAATAGTTTATTTGATTCAGGAGACTCTATTAAGCAATACCTACATTTAAAATCATAACACAAGATGCTTCGCCATTACTATTCAACTTCGTTCTAAAGAAGATTGATAGAACTATAAATCCTAAACTGAAGAGCCAGAAAATAAAACCCGTCTGATTCGAAAGAAAGATGCAATGAATCAATAAAAAGCGAATAGAAATATTTTTTATTGATTGTTATCAAAAGCATTTTATAACTTTAAAATCAAAATTATTATTTTAAATCAAGAAATTTCAAGTAGGTAGCGATAGATGATGAAATAAAAATAAACAGTGTGAATCGAACAGAAACTGATTATAAGACAGTATAATGAAGATCCCTTGGAAACACTTTGGTACCGCCTCTTTACTCAGCTAATAGGGACGGAGCTTAGAGTTCTCTCCTCTCAACTGCTATCGATCTATAACAAAGTTTTCCGATACATAATGACGGTCTGTCAGAGGATTGTGTTGAGAACAATGACCGATAACACCCCAAAACTTTGGCCCCATTAATAATTCTGACTAATTATTGCCCATGCTACTTTGTATTTGGCCTTCAAGGCGATGAAAATTCACATCATATTATCTTATTGAACATATTAGTTATACGTATCATGAAACTTGTTTTGTTACCTATTGCTGGAGGTTGATTAAATACTATATTAATATTAGCTGTCATCTATTGATGTCTGACTTATTTAGTTTCTTGGATTCTACCATACTATCGTGTAAACCAATTCTGTCCATGTAGTGGCATTTAGGTAAAGAATAATTATTAGTAATTGTTGAGGAGGGGGTTTTTCAGTTTTTAAAAAACAATCACCACCCCAAGTGAACGCTGGTTTTAATTATTTGAAGGCGAACGATGCCCAGATTATATATTAGAGAAGAAAAGAGAGAATTTTACACATTTAAAATTGGGAAATCTGAAAATAAATTCAAAATAAAATAAAATAAAATAAAACCATTATAGAGGAACACCACTTGAAAGGAATTATATTTTTAAAAAACTGTGTACATAAGTATACACATAAAAAAAAAAAAAAAAAAAAAAAAAAAAAAAAAAAAAAAGGTCAGGTGACAACACTAAGAGGAGTCGGGTTCATTTACGTATAAAAATAGGGTTTAAATGCTTGAGGTTTTTGGTTGTAGAAGTCTCCTCAGCATTCGGTGGATATTAATTGCGAATTTTCCATAGCCAGGGGTGAAAGAAGATACAGCTTTAAACCTTAGCCTGCCGGTGTGTATAGAAGATCGCTCTCGGTGAGAGAAGAACGGTGAGTAAAAGGATCGCTGCGTAAAAAGCGCTTCTTTCTTCCAGGGAGGTTTGGCCCTGACTGAACCTTGGTGCATCTTATCTCCCGAGGCATAGGTAAATACGTAACTTAAACCGTAAATATGTAACTTGAACCCTAAATATACTTGTAAATATACAAAGAAAAATATTATTAAAACTATTTACAATTATCATTATTATAAATTAAAACGCTGTTTATTTTTTCCATATGGGAGCAAACGTGAAAAAAATTAAAATTAAATTATCGGGCTTTAACTGTAATACAAATATCCTTTATTATTATTATTATTATTATTAATATTGTTTCAGAAATACTAACCAAGGATGACTTTACACTTAATATATTTGATGGTCAGCACACAATTAACAATATTACATTTAGTACATTATTGGTGGACTTATCGACGAAGTGTTCAGGTTTTCATTCGGCGTGGGGGATCTCATCTCTATCAGTCTGCTTCTGCAGTCTCCTCCGTCTACGGGTCGTTCATCCAAGACATCAGCTCTCCGCCCTTCAGCGCCTGTCCCTTCACTTCTTTGATCTTCAAATGTCCCTCCTTTTTTTCAGGCTAGTCCTTTTCAAAGGTCAACAACTCCTCTCTTTCACATTTGTCGCTCTTTTTTTGATTCTTTTTTCCTTGTTCAAAAGTTCCTTTCCCTACTATCAAGACTATTTCTGATTGGCTATGCCACATTTCTGACTAGTCCCCTACACTTGAAGATCCTACTTGATCTTAGGACTACAACCGCATAACAGAGACATCACAGTGTGCCGCCCAACTTTAAATCCATAAAAATAATTAATATAATTCCATAATTATGCATCCATAATACTCTGCAAACTATATTAAGGGTTTTAAATATGTTAAATACAGTTCCAATAGTGTTATTATGATAGATGAATTAATTGATACATCTATTGGGATTATTTTATTAGAAAACTTGTTTCGAATGGTAAACATTCATCTTTAGTTCTAAAATATACAGAAATTTCAAAATATCAGCAGTTTGTCACATGAATTATATATGCTAAAGTTTTTTTTTTAATGTATATTAAATGAATTTAAATACAATATTTTCAATTTGAGAGCTATTGATGTACCTACCTTTAAAAGTAACATATGTTACTCATTTTACATGAACTAATTACCATATTTGTATTAAAATCAATACATTTATATGCACATATTTGGCATTTTTAATTACATGAAAATCCTAGCCCTAACCATAACGAATCGTAAGGTAATACTTGAGATCAGGATACAGCAGGTGTATTAGCAATTCTATTTAAATACTGAAATAAATAAAGTAAATGTAGGGAAGTAGGAACCCCAGAGGTGTATAGCACTGCTTTGTATCCCTCCCACGTCCTTGATAGGGAACCAAATCAGGGGGATCGGGAAGGGAGAGCTATGCAGAGGTAGCTAATAGACCTCCCGCGGCAGAACTAAATACCGCTTTAGCGAAACCTTTACGAGCTGGTGTAAATGGTTTGTAATTATAAAAACAGACGAGGAAGAGACATAGCTTACTTTAATAAACATAAGCTTTAATTTGGCTTTTGTTTTTATTCAGGCCTACTAGAAGTGTTATTAAAATTTATAAAGTATTAACAGCAGCAAAATTTGGTATTAACAAAGCTTAGCCCAGATAATAATAATACCGATATTCACCCGCATTCGACAAAACTAACTCTAAGAAATATTTCCTCAATCAAGACCCTTTTGTAAACATATATTCAAAAATTAAATCAATACCAGGACATAGTGTTTACTTTACCTATGAGTGTTCCATTTGTCACTCTTTACTTCCGATGTTTTACCCGTATAATTGTTTCAAGATACAAAAACAAATGATTTGCTTGTGAAAAGGGTGATTGTCAATAAAGCTAATTGTTGTATTTTTTTTTAAATTACAATATATTCATAGTTGAACTAACGTGTTTTTTTTTTATCAAGTGTTCGCTATAAAAAATATTTTTATTTTCCATTCAAATGCCCTTTAAAATGAAGAAAATAAAAAACGTTATTTTTACTACAGTTTACATGTTAAACATATTTCAGATGTTACTTAAGGTACTATATAATTCAGAAATATAAAAAAATACAATTAACATTGAACTTGTTTATTGAGCTATGTATATTTTGTTGAAGTAAAGAATTTTTCTTTCAATAAAGTGGCGTAATAATATATATATATATATATATATATATATATATATATATATATATATATATATATATATATATATATATATATATATATATATATATATATAATTATTATTATTTTGTTCAAATAAGTAAGAAGTTATCCAGCTCCACTTATCCTTCTAACTATCAAATGAAAGCAGCACAGGTCCCGAAACATTTTGTGAATAAACATTTATATTTGAGTTTTGGCAATGATCAACTTCTCGGCCCATGTTATGCAGGCCATCTCTATTTCCTATTGCTATCTAGAGAGAAGATTATAATATTTTGTTATTTAAATAAATGAGTACTAGATTTAAATTGTTACACAGTTGAAAATTTCAAATAATAACAAAATAACGATTTGATATGATATAAACATAATCTGCTTTCTTCGTTCTTTCCAAAAGTTCTGTTTGAAATAAAAACTAAAATATTTTTCAGAATCACTTATTTATTCAGATATTTGGCTGGGCAGTATAACTATTTCGTCACGTATCACTGAATTATTGGAATCATAAAAACTAATAACTATGCAAAGAGTGTGGATATTAAAATATTGTAGGAATACAGCTCATCGCCGAATTGTATAACATAGAGAAGAAGGTGTCTGAGAAACCTTGAATATAAGGTTTATTATTCTCTTGACAGATGTCGCGCTGAGCTCTTTACTTATATCCTACATTATTATGCATCTTTCATATTCACTTCTCTCTTGTTATATATCAGGTTGGCACGGAGTTACATGAGAAAAAGGACAAGAAAAAAGAAATAATAGTTGTGAAAGACATATTCAGTTATTAAATTTATGGCATTTTTATTAATCTGTTACATAACCAAACTAAAATGAATGAATAAATGAAAATAAGCACTTCATAAAAGTTTTTAACTTAATTAATGATATTTTATTTTTATTTTGGATATACAATGATACAATGATAAATACGGCTTCGGCAGCTCTCATAAGAAAAAACTTAGTGCATTTTTACATTAATTTATATTAGGTTGTTGAAGTTCACGTAAAAACATAATTAGACATCCAATTATTAATTTTAATGTATGAGTTGGTGAACCAAATAGACAGAGATAGTGGACTGCATTATGAGCGCTTACGATTAATTAATTAATTATGAATCATATAACACAGAAATAGTTTTATTGGATTCATATGGTCCGGTTTTAATTTCCAACCATATAAGTATATGACACCTAATTATAAGTAAAGGCAAACCTCATTTCTTCCACTTAATATTGCATGGTACATTTAAATTTTTATTATTGCTAAGCCTTCCTAGAAATGTAAAAATGATGAAGTTAAAACTTGATACAGATGGTTTTAGTTTTGACGTGAATACGTATTTAAATTTGCTACCATATGAGGACATTCCAAAAAAACCTAATGATAACGAAATGGGGGGATGCAGTTATGCGTTGTAGTGTTGAATCAATTCTCTGCATCCACAATTAAGTTATTTCACTGAATAGCTATAGGATCAAAAAATTCATTACGATAAGCGAGGACAGTGAGGCATCGCGCGCGGTGGAGGGGGAAGCGCCGCAATTTTAAGGTTAGTTTGCTGAGATTTACAATTAGTATAACTTTTGACTCGGAGACGTACCTTCTCGTACAATTAGCAGAACATCGTAATGTTATTAAGTTTTAATCGTCAGCTGTTGTCAACATCTATCGATTATGTATAAAACAATACTTTAAAGTAGTGACAGTTAATATATTAAGTTGTAAAAATTAAAATAAAATATTATCAAAAATATATAAAGTCGTCCTAAACGCGTCGAAAAGCCAATACAAAATACAAAGGTCATATATGGTTGGAAAGGGCTTCTAAAGATCAATCGAATAGTAATAATATAACACCATATGACCGAGTCAAGCAATGCCAGTAACGTAAAAGTTCCTGATGATTATCGTGTGCTTATTACCACAATTAATGCACAAAGCTTGGTCGCGCACTAAGAAGACATCTCTACCAATACAATCATCAACCGATCTGATTATTTGGCAATCAGCGAAACTTGGATGGAAAATTCCATGGCAGTGAATGTGCCTAGCTTTGATCTGAGATCATATTGTAATACCGCTAATAACAGAAAAATCACAACTACATCATCTGTAGCGGTATCATCTAAGACGGTGGAGTCGACATATAGCGCAACATCAATAGCTTTACTAATGGTAATTAAGTTAGCATAGACATTTCGGAAATTTATTTGGAAATGAAAGATGCAAAATCTGGAGATGTCTGTCTAGTAAACGTAAAGGCCAATGGCATCATCAAATTCGTATTCGGGTGTGTTTATATCCAACCGGGCAAAGCGTTAACAGAAATTAAACTTTTTATGTTACGAGCGTTGTTAAATATTCTAAAAACATCGCTTAAATTATACCCGATTGCGAGCCTGTTCTTACTACACAAGTTATGATAGTTGAAGACTTCAATGTTGATGTCTCACAAAACAGTTCATTGCCCGATTTCATTCTCAGCGAGTTCAATTTGTCTTATATTGAAACTTCTCCAACAACGTTCGGTAATACCTGTATTGATTTAAGGCTTACCAGAAATCTCGATGTATCTTTTATGCCATTTGTGTCCTACATTTTGTATCCAATACTTAACGGCCTATAATCAATAAAGTTATATTGTAACACAATAATTTTTTGTTTCCTTGCTTTTATCCAAAATACATAAATAAAAATATTTTATTTTAAAAATATATCCCGTTACATAAACGTATTCACGTACAACACACGACCGTGCCCATGACACACGATTTTAAAACTTCACTAGGATCCATATGGTCGCTCCACGTATTAAAATATTATTTAATAATTTAATTAAATATAATTAGGTAAATTTTATCAACACGGTATCTTAGTAACCTTTCATATAAATTCGTACTCGCCACCTACCGTTCAATCTTCGGATTTCATTGATATCTACATATTATCGCTTTTTCAATAACAAATTATTTTAAAATTAGTATATTTGATTATTGTTCGACCTTTCTGGAACTATAAAGATGATGTGGTTAAAAGTTGGTGCAGATTAGTACAGTAGTTTTCATGGTAAGTGATCACAAACGAAAAATGGCTTGTCCTTTTATATAATAGTATAAATTAATTTATTCTGTAGATTTTGCTCAAAATTATTTTTTATTTTAGAAATCAGGTAACCAGGCAGCCTATGTTTTGAGTCTTTCAGAGTGAATTGGGAGATAAGAGAGTTTGTCAAATAAGTGTTGAAATTGAAAGAGCTGCGTCTTTTTTGATACCTCGTTATATATTTTATAATAATACCTTGTAAACATTACTAAACAAATATCGCTATTTAGAACTTTTGTGGTTTGGGCTGAAGCAGCCATACTAAACAATTACTAAAAAAGAAATATTAATTGTCATTTATAAAATAGGTACTCGTTGTAAAAATTAACATCTGTGTTGCCAGTGAATCCATATTCACTTAGTTAATTTGATTAATCCTTGACATTGGGGTGGATCGGATTTAGTATGCTAAGTTAATCAGACGCGTTGCATCAATTTGCTGTTTATTCGTTTTGTTAATTAAGTCCTGATGAAAATTCGTTGATTCCATTATGATAATGAGTCCGCCCAATCCAAGTTATTAAAGGAGCAATCTTACGCCAGATCGAGGTAAAGCCAATCAGACTATTCGTTTTTAATTAACTTCATTAAGCTGTATACGAATACTTGATTTTTAAAAGTAAAATACGTCTGCGTAGAACGAACACATACTCATGTTCGATGGCTTTGTTAGTCTTATTCTTCCTGATGAAGTCGAAATGGAGGCCTAACTCATCAGTGATACAACATGAAGTTGACCCGAGCAAACAGAAGTGTTGCCATGGTCCACAAATGGTTGGAGCCAGGAGCCCTGCGGACTGCAAGTGACAATATTTATGCTCTTCTAATTATTTGCCGGATTCTAATTAAGACCGGATCAGATTTACGTTAGAATAGAGTAGTAATTGACGAACGGTTAATATTGCAGGGTGTCCCAAAATGCGATGTATCAAAATATAATTATAGTGATAGTCTTTTTTATCATAAACTTAGGCGGTGAGAGATTTGCGAACTGTTGTCAAGATGTGTTCAAATTTTTCTTCATCAAGATGTTGAAAAAATAAAAACTCTTTAGATATCCATACCTTTAGAAGACCAACCTTCTTATAACACCAGTCAGTCTTAAGTGAGTTTATAATACAATCCCGTATTGTGGAGTATATATGGTATGGCTTCTGATTCAATAGGAGAGAAAACTCACTGCGTATAAACTGTAGGGAAAGTGAGGTAGAAGACCGTCAGCTGAACTAAAAATTTTTTCCCCTCGAGGAGGGTGAAAAATGATATTTTTTGTTTTTATTGAATAAACGTATTTCAATGTTTTTGAGGGTGCTTAATTAGAATCTGATGTCAATGTTTGTGTAAAAAAATCTATAGAGGTATTTTGCTTAAAAAATCTAATCTTTTTTTAGAATTTAATTAACCTTAAGTAAAATTTATGGAGCAGCTGTATTTTTCCTTATATTCGCTATCAAAAATAAAAATCTTGGTGCAAGAGTCATGTTGATATCATTTTTTAAACTCGAGATATAAAATATTATAATTTAATGCTATTTTATTTTTTTCTAGGCTTCTAGAGCCCATTGGTTGGAAAACACGTGTCTAATATTTTTTGACCAGGAACCTCCGAAAAATTGCCAACAAGATCCGTGAGACTGAGTGTGTACTCCCCTTGTAAGATTAATAAGTCAGAAGTGCTACTAAAAGCTTATAACACAGGTAGAAACATCGACTGAACCTTAGTCTAGAATATTACTTACACCTATAATGTTGAAAGTATCTCATTTCAGTTCTCGCTTTTCCTGTAATTTGTTTTTACAGTTACGACTTTGTTACACCTGATGAGCAATATGGCGATTCTATCAACTACCTTACGAAATTGCTAGCAAAGCATTACTTCCGAACCAAACAACAATAATTCTTATGCTCGATGGAAGACGAGAATGCAAAACATGTCTTGTGATCTTTCAGGATTCGGAAATATATTATCACAACTCTAAAACATCACCAACTCCTAGTTATTAACCCAATTGGTGTTTGCAAGCAAAGAGCACTGATGACAGATCGACGTTCTGTGGTATAGTCAGAACATAAAGAAGGTTAGGAAAGTAGCCAACTACGTGCAGCCAATTTTCTAGATGATACCCTCTGGATAGGAAAACCAGATGTAGGGAGTTAGTTTAGTAGGTAAGAACCCCACACTATTGATCAACCTTCCCACGTGTTTTCAATCATTCTCTCTCTTCGTGAAAATAATCATATTAACGCTCATCCATACATTTACATCTTAAGGTTTTAGTATAAAGGCTTCATTATGTTAGACTAGTCACACCTAAACTATTTTTAATAATATATTTAGTCAATTAAATTCGTAGAAAGACAATGGTATCCCCTTCTTTAGGAACGGAGTGAATTCTATTTATTCTACTAATGACTTCATGATTTTTCATAAAATTACTCTGAACAATTAGATTACACACACACACACACACAAACTATAAACAATGATAGCTTTGAAATTTTTTATTTTTCAATATTTCATTATTTTTGTGAAACATTTTTTTTCCTTTTTGCTTTGTTCTAAAAATCATGTTTATGTCTAATGTAATTGTTTAATTTTTTTCTTTTCTATTTTTTTTTTCTTTTGGAACACAGTGTATATTTTAATTACCGTCTTATGTATATTGGTAATATTTTGGAAAAAAATATGAATGTTACGTAATTCGCGCCCGTTTTATTATGATATACCTCTCCATAAATATTTTTTTTCTTCCGTAATGTATTTGTTTCTGAAAAAACAAAACAACAAAGACGTTAATATAATATTTTTTTTTTACTATATCTATTTCCCATTTTCTGGGAGACAACTTTTATCCTCATTCACAACACAAATAACAAAGTCGCTCTAGGAGTTGGTCTAGAATAAACAGAAGTCAAAAAACAACATTACTGTTTTATTATTTCAGGACTAAGCCAATCCTTTTTAAGCTGAACAAATTGTGGGATGAGTTTCTTAAGCTCTACACAAGTACATCAAGGACAGTTTAAAGTTTTATACGCTTCATATATTATTTTATATAACACACAACTTATAATTCATAAATACTGGCGATTCTTTAATATAACAAAGATACAATATAAAGAGATATGGAAATTCTCACTCGAGGTATGCATGATAGTATTAAAGGAGCGATACAACCATGATTAATTAATTATTTGCAACTGATTTTTTTTTTCTACGACAACTCAAATGTTTAACGGTCACCATCAGCTCTAAATAAAAACACAAAAATTCAAAACATCAACACTTGGGTACAAAAATTATAAATATATGGTTATATATATATACACACTCATCTTTTTATTCATCATTACAACTGTATAGTACAAATACATCTAGTAAACCTGTGGGAAAATGAAAACAGTAATATTACAATAACTAGTAAACCAACCAACCATTGTTGGCATTTAATAAACGTTCTATAAATCTCGAGGACATCTTCTTTTCAGCCGCCTCGAAGGGTTATTGGGAATAGAATGCGAAGCAAGTCAAGAGTCCACTATAAAAGGATAGGTATCGGATTTATTCATATTTATTATATTTTAATAATGTAAGACAACAAAACAAAGAGCTTTGTAGTCATGAAAGAAGGCGAAATGGAAGGGTTTCTAAAAGATGTCAGAACCCATCTTTTATTACCTGTATTACCCCCATGGGGTAATTAGGAAAATATATTTTGATTCCTACATACATTTTAAATGGACGATTCTTTAGATTTTTCCTATGACTAGTCAGTTTTTCTGTTCCTACTGGATTTTTTTAACATTTGAAACGAGTCTTCTGATAAAATCTTCTAACGGAAATGACAAATAATTTATCAATCCGAAATCTTTCCATTTTTGAGTAGATTATGAAAAAAAATCTTAACAGAACCATTAGATTCCGGTCCGGTGAATTTTTAATAAATGTTTAGAGAAGAAGATGATCAGGAATCCAATCAAAGAAGAACACCACGTCTAAGTAGGAATACATTAATACGTTCCAACGTTTCGACCTGCCTTGCAGTACTTCTTTAGGGCTATAATGAAAAAAAATTCAGTAACGGACCGATAAACAGATGACAAATGGAATACAGAATTGCATAGTTAAAAAGCAATATAAAAAAAAAAAACGTTACAGAAAAGAACAGATACATAAATCAGTAATGATACAAAGCAGCAAGTTAAGAATAATGACAATGCAGGAATGATAAGAGAAACAAAATTAATGTAATGGTAGTAAATAAAAGAATGATAAATGAACAATAAAAGAGGACTGAAGGGAATGTAATGTAAATAAAAATATGAGAAAGGGGAAGGAAAATAATGTAAAAAGTGATATAAATGGAAGAAATGGATAAAAAACAAATAAAAGTAAAGGAAAATAAAAGTGGAAACATAAAAGGAAAAGTAAGAAATGGCAAAGAACACTTACCCATCGAACCACACTGGTGAGGAGACGAATGATGACTGATGTGACAGCTGGGCAGGTAAAAGGGAAAAAAAAAAGCGGGAAACATGGATACAGAATAGGAAAATGAAAGAATGAAAATGTAGCAAAAATATAAAAGAAAGATGAAGAACGGAGAGACCATAAGATAGCAAAATAACAAATAAATACAAACGGAATAAAAAGTTATAAATACAATAATGCCCAATGCCACTATGATTAGGTGTGCAACACAAACATAAAATGATACAGATAAATAACAAAATGATGCAAATAGAAATAATAATATGACATAAGTACAAAATATAGACAGAAAGGACCAAAGGGAAGGTTATTATTTTAAATTAGGTTCAAAACTTGGGAATAAGTGCAGGAAATGTACTCTTTTTCAATATTGTGGTTGACGGAATCAAACTCGAGATGGATATAAATGGATTCGGATAGTAAACGTTTTCTTTGGTTGGGAACAGCGGCAAAGAATAGAATCTTTTTCAAAATCAAAGGTATGATTTAAGGATATAGCATGTTTCGAAAGTGTGGTGGGAGAGGGATTTTTGGAAGAAATGGAGAGTTTGTGTTGGGAGATGCGGGTTTTGAGGAGGTTTTTGGTTAGGCCAATATATGAGGACTGACAATTAGGAGGAGCACAGGGTATACGGTAAATAACATTGTATCTGAGTTGGATAGGGATTGTAGGCATCTTTGAGATTATAGATTTAGTTGAGTTAATTGTGGGATTTAAGGCCTAGGCGTAGGTTAGGAAAAGTAGAGCGGAGAGTTTTTTTTTTTTTTAATTTCATCAAAAATGAATGGGATATAAGGTAGGGAGGGACCTTTATAGTAATAACGCGGGAGTGGAGGTGTGGGGGAGTATGAGGTGGAAAGGGTGGAGGTCGAATGATCGAGGTAATTGGAAAGGAGTTTTTATTGTAAGTAGTGGGAAACTGTTAGCCTGGAGAATTTGTTTGATTCTTATTATTATGGTATTAGGGATCAGATAGGGAGTGCCGACGATGGATAAGGTTCTTGGTGACATAAATTTTTTGATGCTAAGGGTGTTGGGAATGAAAGTTCAAAAGTCTGCCAGAGTAGGTGGGTTTGGTGTACCAAGTGGTGAGGATTTCTGATTACTAGAGATCAAGGAATAGGAGGGAATTATTGACTTTCCGTTCGACAGTAAAGGGTGATAATAGTTGGACGCGGAAAGGATAGAAGGAATTTTATCAGGGTTGAGGACAAGGAATAGATCATCAAATATTTTTTGATAAAGGCAATATCTGTAGGGAATAAGGGTAAAATAGAGGTCATTGAGGACGATGTTGGAAATGTAAGGTGCAAGAGGAGTACCCATGGCAAGACTGGAGACTTGGTAATAAAACTCATTTTAGTAGGATAAGTAGCCGAATATTCAAAACAGTTCTAAGGATTGTAAGTAGGATGAACGGTTAAGAGGAATGTGAGGTTCTATGGATTACCAGTGATTTGGTTTGATAATGAGGTAAATTGGTTTTCAATATCCTACGAGACCAGGATAAAGTTATCGGGAATGCTAAAGAATAGTAATCTTTCACGTAAGTAAAAGAAACCGCGGATATCATAAGAATTATCGTGGCTAAGGATTTGAAGAGAGAGGAGAAGGAATTTACTAAGTTTAAGAGACAGAGAATTTATATTAGAGGTAATAGAACAAAGAAGGGCGTTGGATTTGTGGATTTTAGGAAGACCATAAAAACGGGGAGCTACGAAATTATAGGAGCTAAGGTTTCAATAAGTTGGATTATTAACTTGTTTAGATTTTAATAAGAATTTAATATGGTGGTTTAATTTGGTTATGAGGGAAGGAGTAGGGTCCCGTTTGGTGGAGAGATTTTTTTTTCCCCTTTATCATTCCTGTCGACCTTAATATGACCTTGGTCCTTTGTATCATTACTGATTTATTTATATGTTTTTATTCTATTGCGGTTTTTTTATATTGATTTTTACCCATGCTATTCTGTATCCCATTTGTCATATGTTTCTCGGTCTGTTATTTTTTGTCACATCTAGTATATTGTTCATTATACCCTGAAGAAGACTGGCAAGGCAGGTTGAAACATTAGAACGCATTCAAGTATTTCTACTTACAATTAGACTTGGTGTTCCTCTTTGACTGCATCTCTGATGCACCTTCTTCTCCATTTATCATAACAGTCAACTATACTTGTATAAATAAATAGCTTAAGTTAAAAAACTGAGTTAAATAGCTATACAGATTTTTTTTAAACATGAAATTCGTTCGTACAAATTATCATTGAGAAAAAATAAAAATAGTAATTTCGTAGAGGTTTTAAATTTTAGCTACATGCATTAGTACGGTCTCTAGTGGTTAATATATCTGAATTTGACTTATTGAAATATGAGGATTTTCCTGATTCGATAAATAGAAACAACAATACTAGATTCGAAATACTATGCAAAAGCTGACTATTTGTTTGGCTTATTAGGATTAATTTAATAAATATTTAAGAAGGAGAGAATATAGTCAATTTAGTTAATTTTTTGTTAAATATACTTATTAATTTTTTTTTTTTTTTTTGCACATATTTTTATATTTGATTACTAGTTTGAGCAATACGATATTTAAAAAACTTACAATTAAAGAACTAATTTTGCTAATATCATTCATATACTGTAATTTTAAGTCATGGGATATCTAAATGTATATATCTATAAATATTTAAATCTTAATATTTATAGATATATACAATATATTTGATTATAATTAACAAGATATTATTTTTTAAATTTATAATTCCATATAATTGTATGCTGTCAATGCTCAAGTAAAAATGTTTATTTATTTATTTATTTATTTAATGAATAAATTCTATCTCAAAATAGCAATTGGATCTTATTGAACATAACTACCAGTTTTTTTTTTATATTAAAAGCCATATGTAAATATAAATAATAAACATGTATACACTTTTAGCTATAAACAACATTTACTTCATGAAACTGAAATTTCCGGTTAATCCAATCTTTTGTGATTTCTATTATACACTTTGGTCCCTTATGGGTCGGATTAGTGAGGTTCTACTGTCTCAAACTCAGAAGGCTTGGGAGTTTTGTGCCTTACGCACTGTGCTAACTCTTCTTCCCAATATAATAAAATAAAATAAAATAAAATTAATTAATGGAAATATTCAGCAAACTTCAAACGATTAACTATCTCTTGAGTTCCAATTTACTAAATCCTATTATAGAAGTTATGTTTTGGGAAGTTATGTTCAATAAGATCGAATTATTGATTCGTGATAGATATTATGCATTTAATTAATAAATAAACATTTTTACTTGAGCATTTACAGCAATTTCATTTCATAATTTAAAAAAAGTAAGGGGAATAGAATAGAATATAGGTAGCTTAGATAACCCGAGCATAGAGACAAACATGTGTACATAGAAATGTTTTAGCCAGTTATTTTAGCCAGGTTTATGTCATAATTATACTGTATTGTGTTTGGTTTATAGCTAACTAACTTATTTTTAAAACTGATCATAATGAAGTATGCTATAAACGTCGTTTAGGATAAATAATAAAGGTCGTTAGGGACATATAGAGCAAAAAACCGTTAAAAGAACGCAATTTTTGCCACGTTTTTAAAAGGTTCTGAAAATTTGAAAGCCTGTATCGTAGACCCCGTTTAAGTCAAAGAGATTATTTTCTGCTCGCGTTGTAGAAATTTTAGTCTAGTTTAATTTTGAAGATAAAATTTTCTTTGCAACCAACCATGCAGTAGAAATATTAGGAAAACGTAGAAAAGTTTGAAATATTTGACGTTTTAATGGCATCGAATAATCTTAAGATTCAAAATTTGTATTATAGTACACAAGCACAACGCTAGCAACATATTAAATAAATCAAAAGTCCCTAACCTTTTGCTTACCAAAATGTGAAATTTTACTGGACTGTTGTTCAGTGAAGACATTGAGCCACCATCTTCCGGGCTCCACATGAGGGACGGAATACCCGGAGAGTTGGATTAGCGAGGTTCTACTGTAGTGAAGGCAGTAAATTTATTTTCTGTTATTTTGGTAGTAGATGGACTTTGAGAACGGAATATGCTCCATTGGAATTTGGCCAAATCACTTCCATTCACAACTGTTGGTGTAGGCCTTGTAAAAGTACATCCTTACTTAAGTAACTAAAATCGAGACCTGTTTTTTTATGTATTTTCTTTTTATATTTGATTTGACAATTATCCACATTCTGCAAAACATGAATGGCCTGTCAGTGAATTCACATATCTGAACGACGTAATGCCTGCCTCCTCCCCCATTGAAACATTCATCGCAATAGCTAAAATATTTAGCGCAGAAAATATTATATTAGCAATGCATTTGTAACTTTCATTTATATCAAACTATTCATTAAAAATAATGTTTTGTTCATGTCATATTTTTTTTACTTATTTGTTTATAGCGCTATAGCCCTTCAAGGACAAGGGCATTATCATAAATCTGCCTGGTCTATAGGCTGCATCGTTCCTCCATTTTCTGACTTTTAATTGTTTCAAGTCCTCCTCTATGTCAGCCAATTTTCTCGTTCTTGGACCACCTCATCTACGAGCTCCTCTGGGCTTTTCATAAAGTAGTTTCCTTGGAAGGCGGCCACTTCCCATCCGTTCCACATGGCCGAGTCGCCTTAACCTTTCCTTTTTTATAAATTTCACGATATTTGGCTGGCCATACAAGGTTCTCAACTCCTCATTAGTCCAAATTTTTCACTATCCTTCGGAGTAGGTGGTGAAAAATTGATAAAATTTATTCCTACAGTTAGTGATGTTATCTCGTCATAATAGTGTACTCGAAATATTTAGCTATAACATTTTAATTCAACGTAAAATATATTTTAATGCACTAAGAAAAAAATAGTAAATTAAAAACAAATAAATCTAGATAATATTTCTAAAGATGCGACCCTGTATCAATTCAGTTGCACTATTCATCTGATAATTTCCGATCAAGGCAGTTGGTACATAAATTAGTTATCTGGAAGCATTCTAAGGATTTTTTTTTAATTACTCCAAAGAAGAAAAACTAACTTTAAACCTAAAAGCTTTTGAGACAATCTTTTTTATTTCATTTGATAAAATAATTATAAATTAAATCACCCCTACTGTTTTAGTAGCATAAATAAAACGAATGTATAACTACTTTGATATAAAAACAAAATCTAAAGATCCTTTTATAATGTCAATAAAGACTGTTTTATTGAGAGTCGTAAAGAACTTGAATAAAAACCAAGAAAATACCAGTTCCTTTTTGTATATATAAGTGAATAAAACTAAATAAAACACTTAAGTAAAATCATAATAAAAAATATATATAGTTACAGATAAAATAAAATTTAACATAAAATACTAAAATAGTATTTCATTTTAAGATAAAATTCTTATATCTCTCATAATTAATTAATTAAAAACACAAGAGATAAAATTATTACAATCAATTTTTCATGGAAAATAATATTTATAATTTCAAAGGTCATTTGTATTTTATGTGTTCATCGGCCATCAGAAAATCAATATATAATTAATCCCAATGAATATGATATTGCTATTTATTTGACGGTTACACTTACAGTTCTGTTTTTATTGATTGTATATTAATAAAACCCTTATCTGAACAGTTTATATGTACATCAATAAATTATATCGTATTTTAACTTATAACTATTGAATCTTCCTGATCATCCCAATCCTCATACGAAGTCCCTATCTGGTTCCACACATGCCTATAATCGTCCTCACAGATATAAAACGCAGTGGTCTCAAGATATATTGAAAAATTCGTCTTGGATTCCTAGTAATGGCCAGCTTTTTAACTCATTCAATGAGTGACACTCAGCCTTCACTTATTTTAACTCTTGATTTATACCTGATATAAAATACGAAAAACTGTTCTTCGTTTCTGACTACTCCAATATTCACAAGACAATACTTTGAGGCTCCCAATAAAGTACAAAAACGTATTTACATAAGTAATTATATACAGGAATTAGACCCACTTGAAAATAGAAAGTTAGGCTTTTGGGCTTAACTAAACCTTTAAATTCTTCACCTATTCAATCCTTAAAATCCAAACCTTCGTAAAATCTTCAATGCTCCTTATCATAACCCAAACAAATTGATCCATAATGATCTTAATGTTTAATGTATCAGATTTTGTCCAATCCAGATACCAATATTTCCTTAATTAACTCCAAATCCACTAGTCTCTCAACTTACCTCACACTCGTTCCCCACTAATCCTCAAAGGCGTCTTAAAAGAAGATGCCTAAGAGATCATTTTATGTAGAACTTTTATTAAAGTGATCAGTCTTTACATCTTATCAACATGACGTTGTAATCACTTTCGTTGAATTTAAATGTATATTAGTAGAAAATTTATTAAAAACTTTCTATTTAATCATTTTTGTTATTATTCTCACAATTGTTATTGTTTTTAATTTTACATTGAATGAAGAGATTTTTTTTATTTTGTTTTTTTTATATTTCTTAAAAATTATATGTGAATGGATTTATGGCATTACATTTCATAAAAAAATCAATCGCTTGGTCATCGGGAAAGCTAATGAAGATTAATTAAGGTATAATTTTAATTTAACAGAATGGTATAAGGGTAGGAGACAGATTGAAAATAGAGAGTTTATTTCGTTTCACTTTTATGTGTAATATGGTATGCGGAAAATTCTGATGGAAACTGTGAAAGTGCATATAATGTACCTGTCCAGCTCTTTTTCTAGTGTTTATTTTAGTATATTTAGCAATTTCACAAAGCTTAGGCGAAGCTAGCAAATTAACGGCATATTTGAATTACAAGAAAAATGTACCAGTTGGTTTCATGGGATATATTTCAGTCTATTTGGCTTAAAAGAAAATTTTATCAAAGAGAAACACCATGTCTAACTATTACTGCATCCCTGATTATCTTCTTCTCCATTCTTCTTAACAGTCAACTATACTTTTATCTTAATTTTATTAAATGTTTAGTACACTGATTAATGACAGTAAACAAACAGTGATATGAGCCCTAATAAGAATTTGGTTTGTGTACTTAGAACGAGAACCTATAATAAAGACAAGATAACAGTTTATTTACCCACGGTAGTCTCTTTAGAAGAAAAAGTATCATTCATTTTTTGCGGAGAATAGCAATCAGAATTTGTTATGTGAACCGGAATCTTTAACTATATTTTTTTCTTTTTGCAGCAAAAATAAAAATATTATGGAACCTAACTGTTGAATATTCGTTGTCCCTGTGCATATGAATATTCATGAAATATTTAAAATAACGTCCATTTTTTTTGTTATTTTGGAATGGATAAGAGATAAAATATACATCTTAACAGCCGAAATATATCATTTTTAGTCGGAACCATTCGGCGGATCTCATTACCGCCCAGAGTGCCAAGGGATGGAAGAAGTATAGTCGTCGAGTTCTTCACGTCTCAGAACGAAGGACTCTCTCAACAATGATCGCGCTCCTATTACGCATCATGACAAGTTTTGCAGGATATAACAAGTGGGTGTAACATAGACCTGAACGCTTTACTCACATATTTTATTTCAATTACTCCGGACATAGACGTGGATGGATCTCTCTGAGGTAAAACACTCATCACCCGGAGATGAACTAGTTTCTGCCTATATTTCCAGTTTCTTAGAACAAAATTCTAGGTATGCTATCCACAATCTGTTGTGTATATAATATGTATATTTCATCGTTCTAATAATCTTTTTTGCGGTTCTTATTGTGATTTGTACAGTTTCTATCAACTGTTTAAGATTCCTCAAGATCAAATGAAAGAAAATGATTTTTAAAAATGTAGTAAAAAATAGAAAAAAACAAAATGTTAGAACTCCTTTTCATTAAAAACAAGGTCTCTTTGAAAATACAACGGGATCAAAAATAAATTAATACACTGGAATCTCGATATAACGAACCTCAAGGGGAACAAAAAAACTTCGAAATATCGAGGATTTCGATATACAATGTTCGATTTATTGAGGTTATTTCTGACTGGCTTTGATATATAGAGGTTATAGGTTTCTAATAAAATACTCAATGCAACTATAGAAAATATATTCTTATTATATTGAAATAATAATAATGAAAGAATAATTATTAAATTTGTGAAAAATTTAATCTGACCTTTGGAAAAAATCCGAAATAGTAGTTTGTCTACCTGAATACGACACTTTTTTAAGTCGAAACCTTGGACCTCGGGCCCTTTTAACCTCTTTAATAATGGAAAAGTTTGATTTTCATACTTCGGCCTATTTTTCAAAATTGTGGATAAGGTGTTCGCTGCCATTCCAATCTTTTTTGCAATATTGCACTTTCTGTCAGACCCGGCTTTATTTCTGCGTTTATGGCTTTAATTAAATAATTTTCAATTTTTCTTCATACAAAAGGTTATTGCACTTTACCATTTTCGAAACGAAACGTATCACATAATTGTTTTATCAGACACTAAAACAAACCGGAAACAAAAGTAGAAATGGGAGTTACAGTTAACCCTTCGTAGAACCTTTGGTCAGGCTAAACTCTACTTATTTAACAAATCGACTTCGATAGAGGTTTTCCCATAAAAACTTTGTTTTATAGAGGTGCGGTGTATGCTAAGTAATCTTGGAAAATTCGATATATCAAGGTCTTATTAACCAATCCTTCGATATGTAAAGGTAAAAATAACAGGAATGGTAGGCAAATTTAAGGGAAATAGAAAAACTTTGATTTATCGAGGAATTCGCTATGTCGAGGTTCCGCTGTAGTAGGGAAGATTTTACGGAGAAGAAGATAGTCAGGGATGCAGTCAAAGTAACACCACGTCAAAGAAGAATCCTTTAATACGTGCCAACGTTTCGACCTGCGTTGCAGGTCTTCTTCAGGGCTATAATGAACAAAATATCAGAAGTGACCAAAAATAGATGTGACAAAAATAACAGACCAATAAACAGATGACAAATGGAATACAGAATGGCATAGATAAAAAAAAATATATACAAAAACCGCATAGAAAAGATCAGATACCTAAATAACAAAGGATACAAAGCAGCAAGGTAAGAATAAGGACAAGACAGGAATGAAATAGGAAAAAAATATAAAAATAAAAATAAAAATAAATAAAATAAAAAATAAATAAAAAAAAAAAAAAAAATATATATATATATATATATATATATATATATATATATATATATATATATATATATATATATATATATATATATAATATATAAAAAATAAAAAAATAAAAAAATAAATAAATAAAAATAAATAAAATAAATAAAATAAATAAATAAAATAATGCAAAAATAAATAATAAAATAAAAATATAGAAATATAGGAAAGAACGAGGGAAATAATGTAGAAGGTGATAAAATAAAAGAAATGGATAAAAGAATGAAGGTGAAGGAAAATAAAAGTGGAAAGATAAAAGTAAAAGGAAAAGAATATCAAAGAACACTTACCCACCGAACCAAACTTGTGAGGAGAAGGACGATGACTGATGTGAAATGGTAAGAACAGCTGGGTAGGATAAGGGAGAAAAGGCGCGGGACACATAGATACAGAATAGGAAAATGAAACAATGAAAATGAAACAAAAATATAAAAGAAAAATGAACAACAGAGAGACTATAAGATAACAAAATAACAAGTAAATACAGACAGAATAAAAAGAGAAAATACAATAAGGCCAATGCCATCATGATAGGGTGCAGCACAAATATAAAAAAGATACATAAAATAACAAAATAAAGCAAAAAAATATAACGTAAAAAATGACAAGAAGAGACGGAAAAACCAAAGAGAAGGTTATTGTTTTTTAATAAGTATTGATTGTATTGATCCTTCTATATCATCATGCGTACCTCAAGTGAAGAATAGAAGTTTTTTCAAAATCAAAAGTATGGTTTAAGGATATGGCATGTTCCGAGAGTTTGGTGGCAGAGGAATGTTTGGAAGAAATTGAGAGTTTGTGTTGGGAGATGCGGTTTTTAAGGTGGTTTTTGGTTTGGCCAATATATGAGGACTGACAATTAGGGAAAGCACAGGGAATACGGTAAATGACGTTGAATCTGAGTTGGATAGGGATGGGATCTTTGAGGTTAGTGTAAATGAAGTTGAGTTTGTTATGGGATTTCAGTCCTAGGCGTAGGTTCGGGAAGGTAGAGCGGAGAGTTTTTTGGATGTTATCAGAAAGAAAGGGGATATAAGGTAGGGACCTGTATAGTAATAACGGGGATCGAGGTGCGGGGGAGTTTGAGGCGGAAAGTGTAGAGTTCGAATTATCGAGGTAATTGGAGAGGAGTTTGTTTATGGTAAGTGGTGGGAAACTGTTAACCTGGAGGATTTGTTTGATGCGTATTGTGTTGGTATTATGATATTGAGGATCAGAAAGGGAGAGGCAGCGATGGATGAGGTTCTTGGCGACATTAATTTTTTGATGGTAAGGGTGTTGGGAATGAAAGTTCAAAAGTCTACCAGAGTAGGTGGGTTTGGTGTACCAATTAGTGGAAATGGAATGGTCAGGATTTCTGATAACAAGAAGATCAAGGAAAGATAGGGATTTTGTTTATTATAGCCCTGAAGAAGACCTGCAACGCAGGTCGAAACGTTGGCACGTATTCTTTGACGTGGTGTTACTTTGACTGCATCCCTGACTATCTTCTTCTCCATTCATCATCCAGTCAACCATACTTTTATCATCAGGGAAGATTTCACTGTTTAGAAAAACAAAAAGATTCTGATTTCTGCAGAAAACTGCAGTAAACTTACATGTCAAATTATTATTTTTTTATTATTTTCTTTTTTTTTGTTATGCATTTCCCTGCAAATATAAGAATAACAAGAGTTGTTATTGGCATTTAAATTGACATCTGGGCCTCAGATATCTTACATTTAGCTTGTTTTATTATAACAACCCGAGAGGCTTATAGTGTTACTAACAAGGATAAAATCGACGGTGTTATCTGCAGGGGTAATGGCTACCACAACCTTAAGAAACATTAAAGCTGAGAGTTTTATATTAACCTACAAAATCAAGAATAATTTTATAAACAAATATATAAATCTTATGGACTATTTATCAACAACCAATATATAATATCAAGACCATTTAAATATAACTATCATAGCATAGCCCATTTTATCCTCCTCTGATCATTAGGAGTTTGAAGATTGCTTGTATTGAGTGAGAGATGCCTGTGCCAGGGTTCCATTGCCTGGAAGGAAACCACCCTTTAGTGTGTGGTCTCTTTAGTATGTGCGGTGGAGTGAATGTTCTTAATGGCCGTGTTGGTACTTGGGGAGTTCGATCGCAGTTCGACAAATGGTGCAATATGTATTGGATGATGAACATATTTTTGAACAATTTAAAACAATTATCCATTTTATTTTATTGCAATAAAATATTTAATACTATTAAATTTTAATGTTTTCTTGCAAAATTATAATTTATTTCAGCCTTAGGTTAATATTATTGTATGTATCTTTTGTATACAATGTTATTTTGTATACAAAAACTTTGCTGTAATTTTTAAGAATGTTCGCAGATTTAACACTCATGCAAAAGACTTAAATGGTAAAATATGATTTAAAAAAAAAAAAAAAAAAAAAAAAAAAATATATATATATATATATATATATATATATATATATATATATATATATATATATATATATATATATATATACAGGGTGTTCGGAAGATCGTTGGCCAAAAAGGTATCTCGGATAGGGAGGTTCATTTTGAACATATTTAAGGTCACTTACCTAGATACAAAGTCTTACGGCTTTTTTTAATGAATTTTTTTGTAAAAATGGACAAATCCAAACATTTATGCCTTATAACTCTGTTGTTTACTGATATATCAACGTCATTTTTTTCCCTGTGATAACTAATACATTGTGCATGTAAAATAAAAAAAATATGGTGGAAAAAAAAACACCAAAAAAATGGGAGATCGTTAAATCTTGTTAAAGGCAAAAGAAAAAATTATGAACTTCAAGTTTGGGTTCAATAAAAAAAAAAAAGTAAGCGCAACAGCCAAATCCAAATTATTTTAAAAACTTCTCTAGTTAATACTCTTTAAAAAAATACCATTTGCAGGAACTCAGCACATCTAGTTTTTTTTTAATTTTTTATAAAGTAACAAAAGGGTGCCGCCAGCGCACACTGAAAATAATAATGAATCGAATCATATATTTTATGCAAAACGTAATAAATAGTTGTGTTTCTTTATAGCATAGGTTAAACTGCATATTTTCCCTTTCTTTCTCGGAATGTGGATATTATCAGAGTAAACTTTATCTACATTTTTGTAAACAAAAATCAGGGAACAAAATTAAACCAAATTTTAATTATTCAAAAATTTAATTTGTCAAGTATCATAGGTATTGCTCAAAATGATCTCCACTGTTTCTGATACAAGCACGATATCTTTTTCTTATTTCTGTGGTAGTTGTTCTTAAAATAAATTCTTCCTTCATTATGGTAAACGCGGCATTAATTTTTTAAATAAGTTCTTGTTTTGAAAAAGCCCACTACAACTTACCTGTAAGGGAATGTTTAAACAATTGTTTCCCACAATCCTGGATAGGAAGACGGGGTCCAATTGAGTGGCCAGCACGGTCTCCAGACCTCTCGCCGCTTGATTATTACGCCTGGGGCCGTGCCAAAGATTTGGTTTATGATGAAGAATTTTTTTCAAAACAAAGACTTATTTAAAAAATCAATGCCGCGTTTAACATAATGAAGGAAGAATTTATTTTAAGAACAACTACCACAGAAATAAGAAAAAGATATCGTGCTTGTATCAAAAATAGGGGAGATAATTTTGAGCAATCCCTGTAATACTCTACAAATTAAATTTATGAATAATTTAAAATTTGTATATTTTGATTCCCTGATATTTGTTTACAAAAATGTAGATAAAGTTTGCTCTGATAATATCCACATTGCGAGAAAGAAAGGGAAAATATGCAGTTTAACCTATGCTATAAAGACACACAAATATTTGCATAAAAAATATGATTCGATTCATTATTATTGTCAGTGTGCGCTGGTGGCACCCTTTTGTTACTTAAAAAAAAACTAGATGTGCTGAGTGCCTGCAAATGGTATTTTTTTAAAGAGTATTAAATAGAGAAGTTTTTAAAACAATTTGGATTTGGCTGTTGCGCTTACTTTTTTTTTTTTATTGAATCTAAACTTGAAGTTCATAATTTTTATTTTTGCACCATATCTTTTTTATTTTACATGCACAATGTATTAGTTATCACAGGGAAAAAAAATGACGTTGATATATCAGTAAACAACAGAGTTATAAGGCATAAATGTTTGGATTTGTCCATTTTTACAAAAAAATTCATTAAAAAAAGCCGTAAGACTTTGTATCTAGGTAAGTAACAAATAGGTTCAGAATGAACCTGCCTACCCGAGATACCTTTTTGGTCAACGATCTTCCGAACACCCTGTATATATATGTATCCAATTAACTAAGTCATTAAAAAAAAATTCTTAATATTTAGAATAAATTGTATAGTACATATTGTATCAGTATGCATTGCATAGAAAAAATAAATCAAGAAAATGTGTAGAAATATTATTACAATAACTTGTGAAGAAATTACCGTAAGTAGAGCTTCAAGAAAATCTGGAATTGAAATTTCAGAATTGTATTTTCTAATGCTTCGAAAGATTATCAGAAATAAAGTTTAAATTTAATGGAAGGATTGGTATTTGATTGGGGATAATTTAGCATTAAATGAAACATTTTAATCATTATGAATAAGTCAATTCGTCATTTAACAAGATTTTTATTTTTTATTTAATGTAATTTTTCATACTCCGTTATCATAATTAATTATAATTTTAATCGGAGAATAGTAGTTTTAATGAAATATGATTTTTCACCATTGTTGGTTCGATAAGACTTCGTCAAGGAACTAGAATAACTTGGAATTAGATTTCGAAATCCTGGAAAAGTAAGGTTAACTTTATTCTGAGTTATTTCAGCCATAGATTGAATCAATTTTCAGCCAATTCTTGATAGATTCTCTCTGACCAAAAGTGGGTATATTAAGTTTCTTAGAGTTGGGAACGCATTGCTGTGAAAGCACGGTGTTAATCTAGACTTCTTTGTTGGTGGAAGCGAGTGGTGTATTTTTATGTCTGTCCGATTTATATTTTTAAATTTCTGTGTTTGACAACGAATATAATCTTGATAATGTTAAACAATACAACATGAAAAATAATTCATTTGCAATAAACATATACATCCAACATATCGTGAGGTTACAAGTGAAATGGTTTTGAGTAAACCCCGATTAAATATTTTTTTGCTTTGTCTACATTTGTTCTGACATTATTTTCTCAAATAAGTTAAAGCCTTGAAAAGTTATTTATTTTATTTTATAAAATAATGGCAGCACAAAATTAGGCAAAGCAAAAAAAAAAAAACACTTGCAATACAATGCAATATCAAACCTCTAAAATGTATAATTTTATTTTCTGAATAATAATTTTTTTTATTCTCATTACTATTTTTTTTTTCTTTGCCATCAAAACTCAACTAGCAAAGGGTTTTGAATACTAAAGATATGATCAACACCATGATGTTATAGAGAAGCTGATACCAGCTATGATCATTTACTGGTTTCTTCTTTTTTTTTGGTTTTAGTTTGGTAAGACGTTCAACTCTTTTAAATATTTAACTACGTAATCATTATGATAGTAGTTAAAAACATTTATTACATTAGAAAGGCCTTGATAGTCTGTAAGTTATTGTAATGCGATCATGTAAGGTGTGACGTTGGATCTGTTGGGATTGTTCTTTTTATATCAATCTCCTTTATAAGACGTTCGCAGAAACAGTTCTTTTGAATGAACGAGTTCATTTTCAACAACAGTTGTGTTCTAGTATGTGATTTTATATAGCGTTCTAATACGTCTGCGACGAATAAGTTCAAATTCAAATGACCTCATCAGAAAATTACAATCAGAATATCAGGAATTATTATATGAAATCGGTGGTTCTCGAGAAGAAATGGATAGGTCAAATTATCTTTAAACCGAGTCAACTATTAAAAATAGAATTTTTAAAATCTGAGTTCTAAAGAATTAGTTAAGCCTCTTAAGGTCTTCAGCCTCGTAAGATCTTAAAGCACCTATTTTGGAGCAAATGGTATTTTTCGTCTAATTACAGAAAAGGAACAAAAATGTGCATCCGAAAAGTACACGATGTAAAGGTTTGGTAGATGAAGGGGTCATGTAACTAAACACAATTTTGATTAATTATGATTAAGTTTTATTTTGCATTTTCCTTTAGCAGAAAAATGATACATAGCCCCTTTATTTTCTTCATATCTCTTTTTCTAGATTTTTTTTAAACATTCAGATTTTGCTGTCGAAGACTTCGGCATTTTTTGAAAGAACTAGATTGTATTTTTAAAAATATGTAACATAATCCCTTCAACTACATTTCAATTTTGACTTACTGAATTCTTGACGGCAGCCAGGGAAACGGATAATTACATAATTAAATAATTATTTTAATAAAAATCAGGTTTTTTAAATCAAAATAAAAACGTCTCAACCTAAAGAAGATATTAAAACTTTTGTATCCAATACTTTATTAACGGTCGACATTAAAACTCCTACAACTACTGAATACATAAACTTTCTTACTTAAAGCCATATGGACATACGCCACAAAAATATACGGGACTGCAAACGAAAAAATACGCACCTTAAAATAATACAAATATCTCGAAAAAAAAAAAAAAATCAGACTAATCAAGAAATCAACATGGTACATTTCAAACCTCACACCACTCTGATTAAGAAGTACCACAGCATAGGAACATATACATAGCCATTATAGACTATTTCTCGACAGACTTCATGGACATAACAACATACTCATTTATGACATGGCCACGACTGACATCTAGAAATACTTTCAGAAGGCTTAAAAGAAGCTGGATGAGAGATTTACCCAAATATATCTTTTTTTTTAATCCATGCCAGGGGGAGGTACTGTTGAGTGCTTTTCTCCCACACGCCTGTAAGGCCTGTATTATTACAATATTAGCAAATTCACTTTTTGCTTTTCCAATAACAGGTGTGAATCAAAATTTGAAAGAGATCAGATAGAGCTTTAGACAGCAAATAGCAAAAAACATTATCGGTAACCAATGTCCTCGATCATTTAATATTAACATTATAATGTTTTAATACTTAATTTTCTTTTTGAGACGACTGTCATATAAAGAAAATAAGATCCTCCAATGCTGAGACGAGTTCGATTTCAGTTTTTCCACGGGTTGAGATGGATTCCGGTCTGATATGAATTCTAAATCACAGCTGGGAATAAGAAGAATGACTCTCACGTGTCTACAGCCAGCCTCTGCCATCTGCTCTTCTCCCTGTGGAAAAATAAATTATGCTTTTACATCATGGCTGCCCAGGAAACGAGATAAAATTACAGCCCCCCCCCCCTGGTCTCTTTCAATCGCTAGGGATTTAAAATCAAATTATGAGACGGGAACAAAGCGATTCATCTTAATTAGAGCTCAGCAATTAATGATTTCGTAAAAGTAAACTATGACAATTATTCGTATCTGTGTGGACAAAACGTTTTTCTTGTAAATGGCTTAATAGTTTCTGTAGTTCACATATCATTATTAAAATTCTGATCTATTGTGTGTTCTCTTGATGAATATTTTTACAGTTCTAATAATGGGTATAATTATATATTCTGTAATATTTGTTGAGAATCGATCCTAGGGTCAGAAGACTTTACAAGAAGGCAGACTCAACCTATAATAAGTCAGTGGTTATACTGCTAGTATAATGTAATATAAATCATTATCTATATAATGATTATAAATAAGACACTAAAGGATAATCTTTTCAGATTCGCGATATCTAACGATTTTTGATCTTCGACCTCTCCTTCCAAAAATCTAAATTTTTGTCCTTATGAAAATTGATTGAATCTTTACTTTTTTTTAAAAGGGCACTCTCTTCCTGTAGAATCCTTTTCACTGGACACTGAATAATACCATCATACTTCGAGGATGTAACCATGTTTGCAGTCAAAGGATAAATAAGAAGGCTTGATGAAACTTGAGAAAAATGATTCATGATTCCGACTGACTTGATTCTAATCACTTGATAATAGCATTGCGGAGGAAAGTGTGAAAAGGTAATCGTCCTTTTTATCGTGATTACTTAGTTGTTTTTAATGGACATAATAACAATGGACCTATAAAAGTTATTTTTGTTTATCCTATAAATAAATATGTGAAAAGCAGAAGAGCATTCCATATTTTCCGATACGATATTAAAGTATACAAACTTTCAGTGTAACACGTATCTGAGCTTCAAAATAAATATGTCCCTAGATATTCTAATCTTGAAACTCAAACGATAATTTTTAGTTTTGAGGAAAAAGAAAAATTATATTCTTCCTGGGGGAATAACAAAAAATCTAAACTAGTTTATTATGTCAATGTCGATAAATATTAAAGGTTTGTCCTCGTTGGTACATACGTATAATGTAAAGGAGTATCATTTAATTTGCCGATATACAGATCTTTGGGAGGTAATGTGAAATCAAACCGAAGACAATCTAATATTTTTTAATATAATGTTACAAGTTTTAAGTCAGAAATGTCTGTTTTGAAAAAAAATATCTGTAAACATATTAAATATTAGTTCAAACCACTGTTGAAACTAAAGAGACATTACAGTATTAAAACTTTCGTTTATTTTTTTACAAAACTATTAATGTTATTACTTAATAACTTCTAGGGCAAATCACTAGTTATGGGCACCTGGCCAGTTCTGGGTAGGCATAGACAATGATAAGGGTCTAATGCATTCATTTGTGATATCACCAAGAGAAAGATTTCTGAAAAAGGGTTAAGATTCATTTATGTATAAACTTTATCTCCTATCCCTTTCCAGGAGTAAGTAAAAAATAGTTTCCTTGAACATTGCCCCATAATACCTCTTTTTTTTTAGTAAGATCGTTTTTAAAAGTGAGGATTCTTAAGGAATTGTGACATTGCTTCATTAATTTTTAGTTTTTGAGATATGTAGCTTTTCATTAGAATTCATGCTTCCATACAAGCTCCATAATGTTGGACTATCTGATTTTAATTTACGATAATTTTGAACTGACATTAACCGGTTGTATAAAAAAAAAAAATATGAGTTATGGTTACAAACGTCATAGAAATAGAGTTTTCTTCAGTGTATAATTACATTTTTAAACTTAAATACTACATCATTTCCTAGTAGTGGATTTAAAAATTATTAACATCATTTGTTTGAATATTATTTTGTCACATGGCCATAACTAATGTTGACTATGACCATAAATGGTATTTAGATCCTTGTAAAAAATTATAAATATTCATTTGAAAGGAAGCTTAAGCATATTTGTCAATTTTACATTCGATGGAATAAACTTTTGAGATTCTAAATATGTTTCCAATGATGTCATTACAAACTGTATCAACGAAATTCTCTTTTAACTAGAAAAGTTCCCTTAAATATTAAGTAACTATAACTATTGATTTACCCTATTTCATTATTTTTTTAATAATATTATTTTATTTTCAGTAAGCAGATATCCTGCAAAAGTAATACAGTATGTTCCCAAAAATTGATTTCCTCTCGAATCCTTTATTGTATCGTTTCCCAGAGCTAGAGTGAACATTATCCTGGTTACGTGAGGAGAAAAGCTGAGTACTGTTTTACTCTTATCGCTTTTGTAATTGTGGCTTAAGAACGGACCTACCCTTAGGAATTGAAGAACTGCCATTTCTTGAGAGCTTAGTTGTTATTTACTGGCTTTCCATGACGACATATTACAAACAACCTTCTAAATAATCTATAGTCATATCATGCGTTTATTATTATAGGAATCTAATTGATATTAAAACTATTTAAAAGAAGAAAAAAACTTAATTTCTCTCTTACTGGGATAAACAATAGATCATGCATACGGCTTTCTAAAATCTAATCATTTTCTCTATTTATATTTTAGAATTAAAATCATCAAATTACTAGCATTATTAAATTAAATTAAGATGGCAATCGATGATTATTTCAAATTAACAGGGTTGTGAGAAAATAGCATTTTTAAAAGTGACTTTTTATATGCAAAGCAATATACTTCTAAACGGTGAGTCTTAGCGACAAATATTATATAACAACAATTAATCTTTATTTAATTTCTTATCGGAAACTGTCGTCAAACTTTCGGTCCAAGCAACACTAACATAGCTAGTGTCAAAATAAATGTGAACAAAAACGTTACACCAAAAAACTATAGACCCCCCAACCAAAAGACATATCCAATTCAATTTCATAAAATCAAATTACTCCCGTACATTAAAGCAAATATGGAAATAGCTTAGAAGGACACTTCTATGAAGAAACAAATTCCTCTGATTAAATTTAGACTTTTTGATCACCTTGAGGAATAAAAATTTGAAAAATTATTTTCGCAAAGGTTACCCTCCTTACGCAGACTATTTTTTACTATTTTTAAAAACCAAACAGCTGTTCCTAATGACCCATAGATAACATAAAATTTAAGTAAACTGCCTGTGATTGGTAAGAAAAAATACTGATATCTATTGTTTAATTCTCGTTGAACTGTAAATAGGAAAATTTAAACTTTATTAATAAATATCTGACTGACAATGAGTGAGTATATGGTACTAGATGATTTGGACGACCGAGGTTCCATTGGGAAGACTATATGGCTGCTGATGTGAGATCGGTGCTTAAAAAGCATTATAATTATCCAAAAGAGTTTCTTAATAGCCTCTGTCCATCTGGATTACCGACTTAAGCACTAAAATAAAAAAATTTATTTCCTATTGCGTTATCTTCAAAAATCTAATCTAATCAGTGAAATTTTACCACGTTAAAAATTACTGCTATGTGTAAAAATATTATTAAATAAATAATGCTTAATTGCATAGTTCAATACATGATTTTTATCCATAAAAAAATAAAAATTCAATTAATAGTTAAAATTATCTAATTTCCTTACTTATGAGAACAGGCGAAGCCTTGACGGGGGATGTTGGTAATTAGTATATTTTTATTTAATTATTTTATATTTAAAAAAGTAATTTTATAACAATGTTTCATCTCTGCCTGTACCTTTAAAGGTTCAACAAAAAGGGAGATTGAGTTGCCTGTAAACATAGAAGTAGAATTCAAGTACTACTTAAAAATATACCTTGGAGTCAGCTGTGAAAAAACAAAAGTTACTCCATCACTCACAATTTTTAACTCCGTCAGTAAAGGAAGAGCATAATGATCATCATGATTAGTTGCTGGATCTCCCTAGCTTTCTAAAACAGATGCCGAGGTTATACTCCCTTATGTGTTAGAAAAAAAAATGTAACGAGTTCGTTTTTAAGAACCCGGACGTTTCTATGACTTTGGAGAACCTTAACCAGACATTAAAACCACTACATATATTGGACTTTAGAAATATCTAAAATAATGCCACTGAAGACAGTAAAATAGTTATCTATTCTATAAAATTGTCAATAGTATCACATCTGAAACTTCAACAGATAGCTCTTCTCCATACCTTGTAGATGGCGGAAATTCAGATTACCTAGAAAATTTATAGATCACGCCATATCTTTTTTTTATATTTTCGAAATAACGAACCTTAATTCGCCATGTCTTTATCATTTGATCGTTCCTTAACTCCCTACGAAGGCTTTTACAGAAACTAGACTCAAGGCTCATTACACTTATCACTTAGGATGTTCATCTTGGAGGAATCGTCGAAAGTGATGAGTGTATATTGCCTTTCATTTTGGTTTCATCCAAAATGTAAACTAAGAATGAACTTTTATCGTTCATTTCAGTTGACACCCTACCAACCTTGGAGGAAAAAGTCGTTCCTTGAACCGATGATCCATCCAGAGTGAATGCTCAGTTAAAAATGTAAACAAATGATCCGTTCATTTCCCCCGTTTATTTCCCCGACATCACTATGAATCAGATGTTTTCGGTAACAATATGGCAATCCAATTAAATACGAGGAACGTAAATGTTTTAAAGTCTTTCTATGAAACTTCTACTGGTCTGTTTGCCTACAAAAACTAAATTATTTACTCTGTTGTGCTTATTATACTTTAATAAATGTAAATAACACGTTTTTTTAATAATAAAAGCGATTTTCTAAACCTATAACTTTAAGTCAATATTTTTTTGTAAACTGATGATCCGTGAAAACCCATCCTGACACAAAATTGAGGAGCAGCGAAACATTAAAATGTATGAAAATATAAAAACAACGATGAACACCCTAGATGAATTTACTCTGAGGAGGATCTACATCAGAAGTGAAGCAGTGTAAACCCCACTTTAACTAAAAATAGCCGTCCTTAACGGGTGCCCTCAATAATGTAAAGGATTACTTCGTTAAAAGCATTGCGTGACTACTTACTATCCTTTTCGGTTCTAAAAAACAATCGGTAGATATCAGTGCTAAACAAACATCAAACATGGTAAAACTTCATATCCACGTCTAATTCAACCCCAAAAACGACTGCTTGGTATTGGGGTCATTCCGGGAAAACAGATCATATACGGGAAGTAACCTTCCGAAAATTTAAATGCGTCTAAATGTTTTTAATTTTGTTTAAAATAACATAATCAGGTTTCTTTATGATGTTTTAATGGCTGTAAAGAATCAGAATCAAGTTTCTGGTGAAAAATCTTACAATGAAAATGTTGGTATTTTTAAGAGTTACTACAAAGCTAAGAAAAAGTTTCAGTCGTACGGGGTTGCGAATACATAAAAAACTGATCCTGTGCACTAAATTCTGCCCTATATCTGTTATAGGAAACTATCGTTTTGGCTATTTTGCTGTTATAAATTCTGTGAGACAGAACGGAATAATACTTTTAAGACTTATTCAAGATAATCTGAGATTCATAAATAAGATGACACTCATAAAATACTAAACCGCAACACACGAGATGCAAGATTCATTGTCGCGGAGCGTCCCGGATGAAAAAAAAAAAAATCCGAAACGCAAAGAGTCCGAACAATGAATTCCAGTGCGTACTAGCCTCAAACTAACTAGACTTAGCATTGCCTACAGGCAGGTACGCACTGGGATTCATTGTTCGGACTCTTTGCGTCTCAGATTCATTTTCTAGCATCCGGGACGCTTCGCGACAATGAATCTTGCATTTCGTGTGTTAGGGTTTGTTATTTTTTTAATCTCATCCGGAATGGAATTCTTTACACAATGTGGCGCAACATTGGCTCAGTTTTGGGGTGGGGCCTCTAAATTTTTATTTTGAGAACTATTCAGCCGATTTTAATGAAATTTGATAACTATGTTTATTTCATACTAACTAAACTTTTTTTAAAGGCGCTAGCAATAATGTTTTAATTTTGGTGGGGGGCTCGCTATAACTGACCTTATATTTTAAATATGATTAAAACTGATCAGAGATGAAATTTGAACAAGATATACTTATATAAGTTGACCATAGCTAGGTAAAGTATACTCTTGTTATTTTGAGCTACTAAAAGTTAACATTTTGCAAGGAAAATGAAGTCCCTTTGGATAAACAATCGCAGTGAGGACTGTTGCAACTTCGCAATCACTTGGAAGTGGACAAGGATATTTCAAATGTTCTTGCAAAACTAAATGCGTATTATTATGGTGCATATGTAAGAAGAAAGGTGTGCTTTGAAACTCAAAATTTCACAAATCTGTTACTTGTAACAGGTGATAGGCTATATTTATCAATTAGTTTACTGTTTTTGCTTATTATTTGGATATTCTTATTATTATTATTTTAACTTTTATAGGTCTACGTATTAGAATTATGAACAATAATTTTAATCAGTTTTTATTTTTTAATTTTTTATGTTGTAAATAAAGTGCATTGTGTTTAAATTTTTTTTTTTTTTGTTTTACTGATATAGGTATACTTATTATTTTTTTTTTAATCTTACTATTTTATTTTATTTATAAGCATATTGTATACTTTATATTATTTATGTATAGCAAGTTATTTTCTGTTCTCTTTTTATATATTTCATTTTATAAATCTTTTTTTTTTACAGTACATAATGTGTGAATGTAATAATATGTCATCTATATTACTTATGGCCTACATTTGTGACAGTTTGTAATAATTACTCAATAAAAGTATAAAAAATATGAAAATTTCTATGTATAGTTAAAATAAAGAATTCACATTTCTTAATTGTTTTTCATTAGCTGGTAGGTCGTTTTCTAGCAAAAAGTTAACTTTTACTAGCTCAAGACAAGAGTATACTTTTCCTAGTTATGGTCAACTCATACTAGTACATCTTGTTCAAAATTCAACTCTGTTCAGTTTTTAATCATATTTAAAATATAAGGTTAGTTATTATGAAAGAAACATAATTATCAAATTTCTTTAAAATCGGCTGAGTAGTTCTTAAACTAAAAATTTAGATGTCCCCCCCACCACCAAAATTGAAAAATAGCGCCTTTAAAGAATGTTTAGTTAGTATGAAATAAACATAGTTATCAAATTTCATTAAAATCGGCTGAATAGTTCTCAAAATAAAAATTTGGAGGTCCCTCCCCATCAGACGTGAGTCAATGTTGCACTACATTGTATAAAGAATCCCATTCCGGATGGGACTCAAAAAATACTAAACCTTAACACACGAAATGCAAGATTCATTGTCGCGGAGCGTCCCTGATGCTAGAAAATGAATCTAAGGCGTAAAGAATTCGAACAAAGAATCACACACAGTGCGTACTAGCCTTAAGAAAATACGGTATACACAATATATTCTGAATAAAACATTGTTTTCATTAAACAATGAGAAGTTGTGACTTCCAAACAGTTTATTCGGTATATACTGTATTAATTAGGCCTGAAATTCTGACTTGGGACACTTACAGTGCTGTCATTTTAACCAGTAAAATAAGAAAAAAGTTTATTTAAAATAAATAATATTAGAAATTTAGTTGTAAACTTAGGTAGATTACGTAATAATGAATAAATTTATCAACCTATGGTATACCAGACAGTTTAATAAAAATTAAAAATGTATATATATATTTAGCCAAAAAAAAAAAAAAAAAAAATCATAAAAATCCTTTTCAATCCTATAACTCAACTCTTTAATAGTACTTTCAATTCTGTCCGTATTTTAAAAGACATCCTTAGGGTATCAATAACTGATTTACATTATGTATTGTTACTATCTTGTAAAATATATTTCAGGAATAATGTTTGGTGCAAACTTTCTTGCTCAGCTAAAAGTTTATTTAAGCAGAAAATGACTGCATATTTCAACTTTATTGGACTAATCTTTCTATAATCTTAATATGAATATTTTCAAATATTTTCTTAAGGATACCAATAACTGTCTGGTTTACCCTATCTCAATTTTATTCAAAGAATTAAATAAAAAAAGATATCTAGGTATAAGATCTCTAAATATTGACCTGTAATCTTGGAATGACCCTTTTGCAAACCAACGGATCAACAGAATCGGACCCCCGAACCTTTCCAAATCATCACTTTTTTCAACTCCATTAGTAACCCAGGGAAAACCTCGTATGACAAAACAAGTTTGATTTGAATGATGTAAATCTTGATAAACAAATAAAACACTTTATAATTCACTGTACATTATTCTCAAAATTGGACGCTTTTATGCAGGTATGAGGAGATTATTTTTATTTATTAATTTTAGTAAGGACAGTTAAATTATCAGCTTTTAAAACCAATTTAATATTTAAGTAAGTTAAGCGTTAAAGTATAAATGTTCATATTTTAAAATAAATCGTCATGCTAGAGATCACAGCATGGATGCACACAGTCCATGCATGATGTGATTAGTTCTTCGACGAAGGAACGGCAACTATTACAGTTTTCAAATGTAATGAAGTCAGCCTTGACAATGTATCCATGATAATTTAATCACTTTGCTCCGTTGTGTAACACAATTGTTTGATTAACTGCTTCTGTTTCCAAAAAGCAATTTTCTAGGATCAAAAACCAGCATTTTTCTTTCATGGAACCGAATAGCTACCCACTGAGAGGGACCAGCGTTTCTCTCATTGTTATACATAGCTTGTGGAGCATACCTAGACAAAACTTATAAATAATTTAGTTATATTTTATATTTATAGTTATAGTTAAACTTTCTCCATCTGTAAGGACTGTATTATTACACTTTCAGCGTATTCACTTTTTGTTACTTCAATAACAGATGTGAATGAAAAATTGTTAGGAAAAATAATTATATTTGATATTTTGCATTTCAGAATTTTATAGAATATTAACGACTTCCTTTTTTTCCATTTATATGTCTCCAGAGCTGACTTATATATATATATTCTAAATATTTCTTATAAGAGGACGTTTTGACTTGTACGTAACTCAGAGTTGAATGCCGATTTTTTTGTAGGTAGTAGGGATCTATAATAGTGCAAAACTAGAGTTATAGTTGCCAATGGGCATTGGGAACCAAGAAAAAAAAATATGAAAATCACGTTTTATTTTTGTTCAGCTCTCAGTCAAGAAAGAGAAATGATTCTTTAATGTTAAATTGTAGTTTTGTATGCTATTTAAAAAAAAAAAAATACTTTAGTTATGCTCAAGACGCGACCCGGCTATAGGGTGCTCAAAAAGCTGACCTCAAATCTCGATTTAGCTCACTAAAAAACCGTTACATGTGAAACAACTTTTAACGGCCATAACAACTGCTGTTTTCAACCAATTACAATAGTAATAGCCTCACAAGAATCAGCGTACATTCAGCTTTTTATCCATGCATAAAATTGAGTTTACTCCAGATTTTATTTGACAAAAACTGATGAGAATAAAAAATTCCGAGGTCAACTATAACTTGATATATCTCAATAAGGATAAATTTTGCGACCTCCAAATTTGGAATGAAGTATATGCTTAGAGCTTCTAGATGGCCTTAAAATTTGGTTTCAAACGATGATGAAATCGTAACAAAGATCTGAAACAAAGTATGTAAGCAATATGCTAAAAAATATTTTACTATAGCTACACTTAAGTTTATATCGTTTACGCTTTATAACTCAAATAAATGAGAGTATGAGATATTAAAAAGGAAAAGCTAAAACCACTATAAGCCTTTCATAGAAAATCTTCGAAAATATTTCCGGTGCATAAATAAACAATTTATGTTGGTTGTTTGAATAGGGCGAAGCTCGTTCAAATACTTAAAATATTAAGTTCTGAAAAAAAAATTATGATTCATTTTTTCGACCCACCCTACTATTGGTTTCCATGGGATAAGTTAGGGAGGGTCGCTACAGGAAATATTTTCCTCTCAACCAAATTAGTTGAATTTTTCTTTCAAGCTTTTACAAACTAAATATAATTTACAAACCAAATATTTAACTTAATTCTTCGTTTATAATAATAAAAAAATAAGGGAGATTGTTTGTAAATATTTTATCCGCCTCATGTTGTAGATTTACAATCTGTTTAAAGAACACTTCTTTTATTAAAAAAAAACAAGCTGAAGGAGCAGATAGTGTTAGAGCGATCTCCCCTCTCCTTCTGAGACGAATGACTGTAATATTTTCCTTCCCTTGACGAGTTGTTTTTTTATAAACGTTAGAGGAAGGATCCCTTTTTATATTTAATAAGTACTTTTATAATAAACCCATTCAATTGAGTCTTCCCAAGGGCTTGTTGAAACCATGTTTATTTACAGATGTAAATAGCTTATTAGAACTTATATTCTTTATAATTTATAAATGTATTCATATATAGTATGGTGATTTTTATTATATTAAATTTGTATTCAGGTTATAAACCGTTGTATAAGAAAATTTGACACTCTCAGGATAACGTAAAATCTAATGCATAGAGTTCAGTCAATGAGTACTGAAACGAGGGGTGTATAGTTCACGAAATATACGATTATTTTTTACATCAATGCTTCTTTAGGAGCAGTTATAAGATACACATACTAAAAGTCCTCGCCCTTGGGGGTTAAGCTAGCGGTTAAGGGGGAGGAAAGAAGGTCCCATTTTTGGGTTTTTTGATTATATTTCGAAAAATATAACTCTAGAAAAATGTGTTACAGTTCAAAATTAAAGCTTATTAAATTTCCTATAAAACTGTCTATATACATATATGTCGAACTTTCAGTAATTTTCGAGATAAATGTTAATAAGAATCTATAATTTTCGAAAAAAAAAAAAAAAAAATACGTTCACCTCACTTCTAGTGAGAAAATGTTTACAACATGTTTATTGACTAGACTAATAACCAAACTGCTAACCATTAGCCATATAAGAACAGCCAAAGATGGCTAGTTATTTTTTTTTTAAACAATAGTTAGTAATAATTAAATCCTTTCAATTAAGTCGCCATGGCTCGCGTCACTAAAACGAGGCTGTCGTCCGATGACGAAAGGTAAAAGAATAGTCGTTCGAACTAAGTAAGTGATGATGTTACTGAGCTCATTAAGTACCATCTTATTATTATGAAATTATGACATTTCTTTCCCGAGCAGAAGAATCATTACTCCAGCCATGAATCTTTTTTTCGTCCTTTCCCAAGCAGAAAGAATCATTACTAACCATTTTTATTCAAACCAATACAGCTCCTTGGTAAATTACCAAAAATATTCTCCATTAACATTTATAATGAAGCCACTTTCGTAAAAGTTTTTATAGCAACGCCAACAGAGCTAGAGCGTGTCAAATTTTACATTTTTTGAGGGTGAATCAAACGTTACATATCTGAGGTTAAAAAAAGTTAAACGTGACTTTTTTTTCCGTTTGAATCAAACATAGCTCCTAAATGGTAGGTCTTAGAGACAAATATAACGAAAAGTATTATCTATGAAATTCCTGACCCTGATATTCAAAAATTTTCGATCAGAGCAACACCAACAGAGCTAAAGCGCGTAGCGAAAATACATATCCATTTAAAATAAAAAGAAAATATTATATATGTAAATTAACAGTTGATTATATTATTATTATCAAACTATCGCGATCGGATGCCACAATTTACATTTTATTTCTATTTTAATCATTAAATTATGACAATTTTTCCTAGTGAAAGGAAGTTTTTTTTTTATGCATATTCATTATTTTTATTATAATTTACATTGTAATACATTTAAAATAAAAATACAATCTAAGTATTCACAAAGCGGTAATGCCACGGGTACCCAAAATTATATTTGGTACCATTATAGCAACATCGTTAATATCTAAGCTCGGGTCTTCCAGCAAGTTACTGGTAATCCTCGTTATCACCTTACCAGATCCAAACTTTTCGTTTGGAGAGGTCTCTATCTCCAAACGTATCGTGGATTGTCAAATATAAGACATGAGTAATTGCTGGTTACTACAGCATCTTCATGATAAATTTACAATTTAGTACATTTAGTATGGAAGCAAAGTCGTACTCCAAAACTTTTACTTAGAACATGACTATAGTCAGACGTACATAGTTTTGGGTTTCAAGTGTAAAAAAAGTCATTTGTGATTAATTTTGAGTTTAAATCTAGAACCTGTTGAAATGGGCGAAAACGAAAAAAGGTTTATTGCTGATTGAGTTTCTGTAATTTAATTAAATATTAATGCTTACCTACAAGTTGGAGTCAATATTTTTATTGTAAACTATTCAATAATTTTGCAGCTACTTTAATACAAACATTAGAGAGTTATACGACAATGAGAATTACAGAATTAAAAATGTGTGCCAATATATAACAATCAGATTTTTTTTTTTTTTTTTTTTTTTAATATATGGAACTGGATCAAAAGAACGTAATGCCAGGTAATTTAAGAGTGGTTTGGTGTTGTAACTTTTGTGCCGACAGGTACAAAATAAATAAATAAAAAATAATGTAAAATAAAAATAAAAAAAACGAATAAGTAAAAGAAAAACAATATATCATGAATATGTCGATCTATAATCTAGTGATTTTTCCAATTTGCATTTTAGAATTGAAAAAATCAAATTACATCAATTAATAAATTTAATTAACGAATAATTATTATTTGAAATGAACAATTTTGGGAGAAAGTAAGGGTTTCAAAGTCACTTTATTCCTTAATACTAATATAGCTCCTAAATAGGTCATTTTGGCAAATATTATAAAACAAAATCATATTCTCTATTGAATTTATTACCAAGGAACTGTCAGCAAATTTTCAATCCGAGCATTACCAACAGCTAGAGTGTGCTACATTTTTTAGTGTTAAAAAACGTAACGAATTTTGTGGTGGAGAAAAAAGCAATACAACGTGACTTTTTTTCATTCAAACCAACATAGGTCCTAAACAGTAGGTCTCGGCGATAAATATTGTTTAACAAAAATATTTTCCATTTCATTTTTAATAAGTCAAGTTTCAGCAAATTCCTGATCGGAGCACTACCATCAGAGGAAGAGCGTGATAAAAATCCCTTACACTTTTTTTTTTTTTTTTTTATTCTTTTATTAATTGAAATTTACAACTGTATTAATAAAAATACATTTAGTAAATATGCTGTAAACAATGCAAAATAATAGCATGATTAGAACTTGTAGAGGAACTACCCATAGGTAGTACTCTAATGAAAAAATTACAAAAGAAGATCACGAGGCCATCTTCTTTTCAGACGCCTCGGAGGATTGCCAGGAATGGAATGGGAAGCAAGTTGTGCTACAAGTGGATTTGGATGGGGAGTAAGTTTATTATGAAAGGATAGGTATCTGGTTCGTGCCAAATCGGCGACATATGGGATATTCAGGTCATTATGGATTAATTCATTTGTGACAAAGTAAGGAGCATTAAGGATTTTTCGAAGGATTTTGGATTGGAGTGATTGGATGCGGGAAGAATTCGATGGTTTGGTGGATCCCCATAACTCTATTCCGTAAGTCCAAATAGGTCTGATAATCGTCATATAGATGAGTCTCTTGTAGTGAATCGGGAGATTTAAACGTTTGTCTAGTAAGTGTTGAAGCAGTCGAAATCGACGTGCAGCTTCTTGTCTTTTCAATCTTGTGTGAGGGTTCCAGGTAAGTCTCTTGTCCAGATAAAATCCCAGGTATCGTATTTGTTCCACATTATTCAGTGGTACGCCATTAAAGGATACAGGAGGACAGGATGAGGTAGGTTTTCGACGGAGAGTAAAGGTTATTTGCTGGGATTTGCTAGGATTTATCTTAACTCTCCAGTTATGACACCATTCTTGAATGGAAGTGATATGTGACTGGAGTGTCTGGGAAGCAGCTTAAGGATCGTCATTGACTGATAACACGCTGGTATCATCAGCATAGTTTGTAAGGATAGTATTAGGATGAGTTGGGATATCAGCTGTATACACGGTATAAAGAATGGGACCCAGGATACTACCTTGTGGAATACCAGCAGTCTGAGGAAAGATAGATGAGTATGTGGAATTATGGTTAACTTTAAATACTCTATCAGAAAGGTAGGAACGGAGGATGAGGAAATATGTAGATGGAAGGAATTGGCGAAGTTTATAAAGCAGTCCTGGATGCACAACCCGGTCAAAGGCCTGTTCCACGTCAAGAAAGACACCTTGATACAGATTATTTTTTTAATGAAAAAAAAAAAATAAAGTAAAATAACCTTAGATAACATCAAAAAAAAGAACCTTACATTTTTTTTTTGGAAAAGAACATATGATATATATGAGTTTTAAAAAAAGATAAGAAAGGGAGAAGGTTGTAAATTTGAATAAAAAAAGTTGTGTTCCTAGAAAAAGGTATTTTATTGATTTATGAAGTGTTGGACTAATGTTACTAGGGTAAGTCCTTCTTTTTTATTAATAGTTTTCGCTATTTTCCTTTTAAGAAAAAAATAGCGTGGCGTCCGAGACTGTTATAAGTCGAACCTTGCCGTCTCCACTGGGCTTAAGGCAACAGTGTGCGGTGTAAATTTTTATAAGTTTCAAAACTTGACCGTAACATTTTGGCGTACCGAAAAGGGACTTTAAAAGTAGAAATAAAGTAAAAATTATTCAAGATGAATGTGAACTTGCTCATCAAAGAGGAGCTTGAGTATGAACTAAAGATTCGTGGGGTTGTTGGGCTACCTACAGCAGACGAGATGCGGAAAAAACTTCGCACTTTTCTGAAGTTGGAGAGTGCAGGAAAATACGTCGCTCCTACATTCGATCTACCTGCCGTATCGGAACTAGAAGTGTGCGATCAAAAGCTGGCTAAAATAGAAAAAAAAATATCTTCGTTAACATCTTCTAGTACTGCTGGAGATATGGAAAAGATTGACACAGTACTACAGCATTTGATTAACCGATTAAATCGGATCACGGCTAAAGATGCTGCTGATACTGAAGAAAAATCTAAGGCTATGTCACAGTGTCTGGAGTTGATTGATAAATTTGAGGAGTTGAAGTTAAGGTTAGATCAGCCAACGATTGGCATACAAAATCCTGGGAATTCACAACAAAGTGATGGAAAAGAGGAGTCGGGGGAATCCACAGAAAATACTGAACGTCATTCAACGGCCAATCAGCATGAAGTAGGCGCGAGTGCAACTACCTTTGTGGTTCGGAAAAAAACAAATTCCTATAAAGGATTGGGGTGTACACTTCACTGGAGATGGCGAGGGCCTAAGTGTACATGCCTTCTTGGAGACTGTCGAAGATCTGAGCCTGGCCAGGAGCTCGACTCAAGAAGATCTGTTTTCGGCGGCGTACGATTTCTTTAGAGGGCCTGCATTAATATGGTTTAGGTCGGTTAGAAGAGACGTTACATCGTGGTCTGAACTTGTCTCTGAGTTAAAGGCCGAATACGCACCATTAGACTACGAGGATCGATTATGGGAAGAAATACGACGAAGAACCCAAGGGCATACAGAGTCGATTGGTACCTACGTAGCGGTGATGAAGAATTATTTCAACAGGCTATCAGTTGTTCCTTCGGAGGAAGAAATGCTTAGACTGATCAAGAAGAATATTGACCCTTACTATTTGGACCGGTTAGCGTTACATCCAGTAACCACGTTGAAAGATTTGATCATCCTTGGGAGGCAGCTAGAAGAGGTGCGATGGAGGATCAATGTATATCGATCACCCCCTACCAGCAAAGGACTACTTGAACCAGATTTGGCTTATCGCCCATCCCAACGGAAACCGGCTAATGAGATAAACACCTTAGAAACATCACAAGAACCTACCCAAGAAAATTGTAAGGCCACCCTGGAAACGTCACAAGAACCTATCCAAGGAAACGGCAAAACCAATAATTTGTTCCGCTGTTGGAACTGTGGAGGAACGAACCATTCGTTCAAGAAGTGCTATCTATCAAAAGAAAACCAAATTTTGCGAGGGTTGCGGGCTAAAAGGCGTGGAAAGACGAACGTGTGGTAGGTGTAACAAAATCAAACAGGGAAACGAACAAGGGGGTCAGGCCTAAGTGGATGGGAGCCTAGACATAACCCTAAATCCACAACCAAAGCAGAGTGGGAAGAATGGTTGGGAATAGTAAAGGATGTTTATGAAGGAAAAAAGGGAAAAATTCATAGACACCCTGAAAACGAATTAGACCAACGGCCATATCTGAGAATAAACATTCTGGGAAAAATCGAACTTGGTTTATTAGATTCTGGGGCTTCCAGATCTCTCATGAGTAGAGAGTGCTGGGAAAGATTCGCAGGACTTGGAGTCACCCTGCGAGATGAGTCAGATGTAAGAATAAGCGCAGCTGGAGGCAATACGCTCTACGTGGAAGGGAGTGTGAGATTGCCAGTGGAATTAGAGGGTAGAACAAAGGAGATTGATTTTATTGTTGTACCATGCTTGGTTGATGATTTTATTTTCGGTATTGACTTTTGGAATAAATTCAGACTAGTGCCGAACATATCTCAAAACTCGTTTAAGTTTTCAGATGAAACGTGCTTAGCGGTATCCCAGAATGAACCGACTGTATTGACCAGACCTAATCTTTCTCCAACCCAGAAAAAAATCGTAGAGAGTTTAGTTGAGAAATGGCGTAGTGCTAGACCATCAAAGCTGGGTTGTACGAGTAAAGTCGAACATGAGATACATACAGGCAATAGCAAACCCATTAAGCAGCGTTATTACCCTGTTTCGCCGAAGATCCAAGCCATATTAGACAAGGAGCTTGATGAAATGCTCAAAGATCAAATCGTGGAGCCATCGCAGAGCGCTTGGTCATCACCTGTTGTTTTGGTCCGGAAGCCGGATGAGTCATATAGATTCTGTGTGGATTACCGCCAATTGAATGCAGTGACTAAAAGGGATGCCTACCCACTTCCTTATATCACCAACATTCTCGATAGACTACGTGATGCAAAAATTTTGTCTTCCATCGACATTAAAAGTGCATATTGGCAGATACCGATGGCAAAAGAGAGTAAAGAGAAAACTGCATTCACTGTCCCTAACCGTGGCCTATTTCATTTCTGTAGAATGCCTTTCGGGCTACACAATGCCCCAGCGACCTGGCAAAGGCTCATTGATGATGTATTGAGAGCGGATTTGGAGCCGAATATTTTCGTCTATTTAGATGATATTATTATAGTATCATCAGATTTTGAATCGCATTTAGCTACTCTGGAGAAGGTTTTTGAACGGTTATACGCGGCAAACTTAACCGTCAATTGGGAAAAGAGCCAGTTTTGCAGAGAAGAACTCAAATTCCTGGGATATGTGGTAAATGAGAACGGTTTACAAGTAGACCCTGGTAAAATAGAGGCCATACTCAACTATCCAGCGCCTAAGAATGTAAAACAGGTTAGACAATTTATAGGACTTTCCTCCTGGTATCGCCGGTTTGTTCCAAATTTCTCCACATTGACTGCACCCCTTTCAGATTTACTGAAGAAAAACAAGAAATGGAAATGGGGAGATGAACAAGAACAATCATTCAGCTTGTTGAAGGAAAAACTGGTGACTGCACCTGTCTTAACATGCCCAGATTTTAGTAAACCATTCATCCTTCAAACTGACGCCTCCAACACAGGATTAGGTGCAATACTTTTTCAGGAATACCCAGAAGGAGATCGAGTGATCGCGTTTGCTAGCCGAGGCTTGACAGCTTCAGAGAGGAAGTACAGTGTCACGGAGCAAGAGTGCTTAGCAGTCCTCTGGGCCGTTGAAAAATTCCGACCTTATTTGGAGGGAATGGAGTTCACTGTAATCACAGACCACATTGCGCTGAAGTGGCTGAACAATCTCAAGGACCCTCAAGGTCGACTAGCTAGGTGGGCTTTAAAGCTGCAACAACACCAATTCACAATCATGCACCGTCCGGGTAAACAGAACGCTGCTGCGGATGCTCTGTCCCGAACCTACGAGTTACCTGTTTGTAGAATTGATGTCAGTGGAGAAATACTGGACACGTGGTATTTGAAAATGGTACAGCGAGTTGAAGAGGATCCTACAAAATACGCAGATTGGAGAGTAGAAAATCAATCGTTATGGAAATGTGTCCCTAATAAAAAGAAAATAGTAGGAGACGATAACCGATGGAAAGTGGTATTACCCAAAGATAAACGTAATGAAGCCTTCTGGGAATGTCATGACCAAGCAACAGCGGGGCATTTAGGTCGCTTTAAAACACTACAACGGTTGAGAGAGTACTATTATTGGCCAGGCATGGCCTCTGACACGGCTAAATATGTGGCTAGGTGCGAGACATGCTTAGCGCACAAGCCTCTGCAGAGAGCCCCTGCGGGACTCATGGGAGGACAACGCGTCGTTTCAAAACCATGGCAAATGGTTTCGGTTGATATAATTGGACCATTACCATTATCGACGAACCAGAACCGATTTATTTTGGCGTTTTTCGGATTACTTCACAAAGTATAGCATATTTGTGCCCCTTCGGACAGTAACTGGGAAAAAGGCTAGTTCCTTACTGGAAAAGGAGGTAATTCTCATGTTTGGATGCCCACAAACATTAATATGTGACAATGGACCTCAATTCAAGAGCCGTGAATTTCAAACCAAAGTTGCTGAATACTCAATCAATCTCTTATACACCCCTTATTATCACCCTCAGTCTAATCCGATGGAGCGGCCAAACCGTGTAATTAAGACCTTGATTGCTTCATATGTGAAAGAAAATCACCGTCATTGGGACAAACATATTTATAAACTGGCGTTTGCCATGAAAACGGCTGTACACGAAATCACGGGTTTCACACCAGCTTACTTGAATTTCGGAAGGGAACTCCCCAGAAGTGGCACAGATTACCACAGTGTATCAAATGGACCAGATATGGGAGACCGACAAGAGTTTGCTGACAAACTTCAGAACCTACCTCTGTTGTACGAGGAAATTAAAGAGGAACTCAGAAAGGCTTACGAGAGAAGCAGACACAACTACAACCTTCGGCGAAGACATCAAGAATTTAAAGTAGGCGATACTGTTTGGAAGAAGAATCAGGTGTTGTCGGATGCGTCGAGGTACGTTAGCGGGAAACTAGCACCATCTTTCGTAAAGTGTCGTGTTACTAGACGATTCGGAAACCTCACTTACGAACTGGAAAACATGGATGGGATCAATATGGGAAAATGGCACGTGAAGGATCTGAAAGCGCACCCAGAACAAGCCACTGACTAGGTTATTTTATTTTATTTTTTTATACGAAAGAGGAGGATTGATACAGATTATTTTTTTAATGAAAAAAAAAATAAAGTAAAATAACCTTAGATAACAAAAAAAAAAACCTAACATTTTTTTTTTTTTTTTTGAAAAAGAACATATGATATATATGAGTTTTAAAAAAAAGATAAGAAAGGGAGAAGGTTGTAAATTTGAATAAAAAAAGTTGTGTTCCTAGAAAAAGGTATTTTATTGATTTATGAAGTGTTGGACTAATGTTACTAGGGTAAGTCCTTCTTTTTTATTAATAGTTTTCGCTATTTTCCTTTTAAGAAAAAAATAGCGTGGCGTCCGAGACTGTTATAAGTCGAACCTTGCCGTCTCCACTGGGCTTAAGGCAACAGTGTGCGGTGTAAATTTTTATAAGTTTCAAAACTTGACCGTAACAACCTGTGCAATACATCTTGCGCTCCAATGCAGATGAGATAACATCCACCACGCGATGGCACTGCTGGGTAGTGGAGTGAAACTGACGAAATCCAAATTGGTGATCAGGAATAATGTGATGGGAATCAAGGAAGGGATAAAGGCGTTTCAAAAGGAGCTTTTCAAGGATTTTGCCCATGATAGGCAGGAGAGCAATAGGTCTGTATGAGGAAGGATTTTCTGGTGGTTTTTTAGGTTTTGGGATCATTTTTATAATTGATAATTTCCAGGAATCGGGAAAATATGTTGTACGGAGGACAGCGTTATAAATGTAAGTTAGGAGTAATACTGCTTTCCTTGGTAGGCTTTTGAGGATTCGTGAGGTAATAAGGTCATGTCCAGGAGCTTTGTTGGAGGGCAATCTATGGATTATGGATATTATATCTGAAGGGTGGAAGGCTTTAGGAGGAAGGGTCATTTGGAGAGGAATAGTCAGTTCTGCTTCAATAAATTCTATGTGGTAAGGATTTAGGATGTCAGAATGAGGTATAAATGTATTATGTAATTGTTCACCAAATACCTCAGATTTTTCTGAATCAGATTTGGTCCAGGTTTGAGCTGGAGTAAGGAGAGGATGATTGAAGGATTTAAATTTTAATAGTCTTTTGGTAGTGGTCCATAATGATTTGTCGGAAACAGATAGTTGTTCAGTTTGTTTTTGTAAAATTTGAAATTTTAGTTTTTTAAGTTCTGATTTAAGTTTGTTAGTTAATTTGGTATAAATGGTTTTGTCAGATGGGTATCGAGTTCTATGCCATTTGGCTCTAGCTCGACGTTTTTCTACTAGCAATACCCGAATATGTTGAGGTAAGATCATGCCTTCTGAGTGTCTTAATCTATTTTGTGAGGTATTTTCTGTTATGCTAGTTTCTATTGATTTAGTAAGATGTTCTATTGCTGCATCTATTTGTTGACAAGTTTTTAGTGGAATTTTGAGGTCAATATGGTTTTCTAAAGCCGAACGGAATTTTTCCCAGTCCACCCGTCCAGTTATTAAGGATGGAGGAGAAGGTTTGATTATAGGAGTAGAATGTAAGGTTAGCAGAACCGGGCTATGGTCTGAGGAAAGGTCATCTAAGGAATCTATTGTAGTTTGGGAAGTAGGTATTTGCGGGTAACGAATATGTCCAGTATATCTGGGCGTTTTTTAAGGGATGTAGGCCAGTAGGTAGGATTGTTAGGAGAAAGTATAGGGTAATTGTTTAAGGATGATACACTGGATAGAACACTACCTCGGGGATTGGATGTTCTACAGCCCCATCGCTGGTGTTTAGCGTTATAGTCCCCACCTGCAATGAAGCGCTGCCCAAAGGATTGGAATAAGGATTGTAGAATATTTTGGGAAAGGCTATTTCCTGGAGGACAATATACAGCTGAAAGAGTAAGGGTAAATAGGAAAGTGGATAGGATTAGTGCGGTGGACTGAATGGTGTCAGTTGGAGAGGAAGGAATCAGAGTGTGAGTTAGCGATCTTTGGATAAGGATACAAGTACCACCGTGGGCTGTTTTATCGGGGTGGTCAGTTCTGTAAGTGATGTAGTCTTTGATGTGGAAATAATGGGTAGGCGTCAAGTGGGTCTCGGTAATTAGGGCAACGTGAATGTTATTGTCGTGTAAGAATATGTCTAGTTCGTTCCTGTGATTGAGCAAACCATTTGCGTTCCATAAAAGAACTGCCAAGGAGTTTTGGATCATCGAGGAACAATAGACGTGATATCTGACAGGGCTCTTGTGAGGAGGGTAATTAAGGGTCTGATCGTATCTTGGAGTTCTCGGAGGAAGGAGGAAAGAATAGATGAGATATCACTAGAACCCTGGGAGGAAATAGGATAGGGTTCTGATCTTTGAGGCGGAAGGTTAAACTGTCTTGAAGATGGTACTTGGAATGGAATTTGGCTAGGATTTTGTTGAGGTATGGTTTGCTCAAGAGTTTGAATTGGGGTGTTGGTCTGTTGGTTTACTGGTTGTGGGTTCTGTTGGGTAGTTGTTGAGGAAAGATTGATTATTTTGGGAGGTCGGGATGGGAGGGATGTTTGAGGCGCCTGATTTTGTAGTCGACGGTTTCTTCGTAAGACTGTCGTGAATTCGGTGCTTGGAGGAAGAAGTTGGGAAGATTCTGCTGCTGAGGTTGATGGCTGGGGTTCGGTTGGTTGAGCTGCTGATTCAATGGATTGTTGATTCTGATGTTGTTGAGGCTTTGATGTTGATGGCAGTGGTGGAAAGTGTTTAGGAAAATTATTATTGAGTGAAATGGTCTGTTGATTCTGGTAGGATGCTACTATTGTTTCGGATGTTTGAGGAACGGAATTTTTATTTGTTGTGGAGTTGGTGGCTCTCTGCTTCTGCCTATATTTGTAGACCTGGCAACCCTTATAGTTAGCAGGATGGCTCTCACCACAGAGGGCACATGAGGCTGGAGTATCTCTTGTTTTTATGCAAGCTGTTGTTAAATGTGGTCCAGCACATTTGACACATCTGGGTTGGCGATTGCAATATGTCTTCGTGTGACCCAGATGTTGGCATCTCGTACACTGAACAATTTCTCTCTTCACTCGTGGAACTTCAAATTTGACCACGGAGTACACGAGTCTTTTTATGTTGAAGACTTCCACATTGTTCTCAGCTGGTTCCAGATCCACAAAGAACAATGGGGGTGGACGTTTTTCAAAGCGGTGGAGCACGTTGGAGACATGCCTGACGTTATGGCCTAACTGTTCCAGGTCTCTTTTAATGGAATCGGGAGGCACTGATTGGTGAAGTCCACGAAGTACTACCCTGTAGGCCTTCTCCTCTTTTAATTGGTAACAATGAAATTCAATGTTTTTAGTTTTTAAATGGGCTATCAGTAATTTGTAATGTTCTTTAGTCTGTGTATTTATTTTTATGTCGTGATATCTGGTGAAACATTCGAAATTGGTTTGACCAATTAATTCGGAAATGTCTTGACAAAATGTGATGTAGTTATCTACGCCAATAACGTAGATTGGAGGTGGCTTTATATCTGTTAGAGGTTTTGGTGGATGAACTACTGTGATATCTAAAGGCATGTTAATTAATGGCTGAAATCTGTTAGCAGTTTCGATAGGTGTGTCTGCAGTGACGACTGTCTTACTGCGGGTTTGTGGTGGAGTGGGAGGTTCATTCGATTTTTTTTTTGTTTCCTTTTTTTCTTTTTTTTTTGTCGGGAGAGTTCCCAGGAGGCTCAAGTGCAGTATTCCTTTGTCTTTTTGACAAAGTTCTGCCTTAAGAAACTTCGAGTCAGACTCACTGTAGTCGGAACACGCCATATCTTCATCGGAGTCGAAGCACGATGATTTTTCGTACTCCATAGTATTAATGATAATTATCGCAAATATATACTAAAATTTAATATTAATTAAATAAAAATAAATAAGAGAGAAAAAAAAGATGTATAAATATAAATAAAAAGACATACATGTGGAAAATAATAAAAAAAAAAAAAAAAAAAAATAAAAAAAGTTTATAAAACGAGTTTCGATCTAGTGAATTTTTTCATTCAAACCAATACAGTCTCCTGTGTACTCCTAAACGGAAGGTCATAATAATAAATGATATAACAGAATACCCTCCATTAAATTTCTCACATGGAAACTGTCGCCAAAATCAAAATATCTAGAGAGTGTCAACATTTTACATTTTTTAAGTGCGAAAAAAACGTTGCGCTAAGAAACTATTGATCCCCAGCCAAAAACATCCCACGTCAAAATTATTATAGATTAAGAACTTTCAAAGTATTAATTTATTACCATGTGCCATCTTAAACAATGATTCTTTATTTTAAATTCAATTTACTTGTTTATTTTTTTTTCTCCTTATTAATTATTAACTGGTTACTAATGTTAAGAACTGTTGCTGTGTACTTTTTTCATATTAATATCACCTTCAAATGTTTATGAGATGGTCAAATAACTAGTACAAGAGATAAAAAGAAGGGGCCCCTTTGCCAGTTGGCTACTTAACAATTCCCTATGTAGGAAAGGATGTCCCGAACAGATATATTTACATGATTCCTTAGCCTTGGACATAAATGATTCATGAAAGAGGAGCACCCTAAGCTCCTCCTGCCTCGAGGATAGGTCGGTGTAATATAACCCTTTAAATGTCAGGATGAGAATTGTTTTATTCTCGACTTGGATCCTAAACGTAATGAATCCCTAACTCGGAGGCGATAAAGTGTCTGGAACTGACAGGAATTTCTATTTATCTTGATGAAATATTGCGTATGTGACAATGGAGAAAAATGTTGAAATCTTTGTAAATGCAGAAGGCCGGTGAAAATTTTGTTTTGTCATTTTAAAAGTGATAAATGACTGTTCTTGGTGAGCTAGATTTGTCTCTTGTGCCTTTTTAATTTGAGGTTTTCACCAGTAGTCGCATCACGTTGAATTCCCTTAAGGATATTTCATATTATTAAATATATAAATAATAACCATCTATCTTTATATCCTTTAAAATATCTATTTAATTCCTCAAACTATTTTTTTCTGTTGATTTTAATCTTTTATTACTTTTACTACTAACTTTCTATACGATTTATCATGTCGAAGAATCCTCTCCGATGTGCTGCACTCGTACCCATCATTATTATGCATTGCCATCTTGGTTCTTGATACACCGAAATGTATTAAGGCAGGAAGGTTCGGATGGGCAGGATACCTCGTGCAAATGTAGGATAGGTCAATTCAGAAGACAATTAAAACAGAACAGATGCCCGGGCGGCGCAGAGTTGGGAGACCCAGATTATGGTGGTCGGACTGTGTGGCAGGGGAATCTACGTTAGGTCCATCGAAGTAAGGGATCGGATGGCAACATCTCAGGATGGAAACGCGTGGCGATTGTTGATGGAGGTAGCCAAGAATCGCTAGCGGATTGTTGTGCTAAATAAATAAATAAATTTACACTTTAGATTGCTTACTAGCAGCCCTCTAAGCTTCATTAAGCAATCGCCTACCTTTTAAGTTATATTTATAAGTTGTTGTTGTTCATTGGTGTTTTAGAGCGTAAAACGTCTAGGTCATCAACGCTCAGTAGGAATACAACTAAAATAATAATAATAATAATAAAATATTACTTTAATTTGAAGATATCTCTGACTGAGCCGAAGACATGAAGTCAAGCGCCAGGAGTCCACAAGGGACGGCTAGTAGTATAGGAGACTCCCCAATTCCACATGTTTTTTTGTTTTGTTTTTATAAACGCCAGAATCGATTGGTGGATGTAGATAAAAACTCTTACTACATCGGTATAATCAACCAATAATTACAATTTGTGAATTATGGAAAAATCCACATCCCCCAATCCTCGGAGCTAAAACGCCATGCGAAAAAGTTACGTCTCTCCACCCCTACCACAGCCCCAGGAACCACGGGAAACCAAACCCCCACCCCTCCTGCTCCAGGCTTCTCCAGTGGTAAATTTTAAGTCATAAGAAGTCACTTCCAAAGTTACCCATTTAATCTCAGCTCCGAGATCAAATCCGTCTGTCCAAATAAGTCAAAAAACTATCATGTAAATAAGTCTAATGTGATTTATCAGTAATTTCGAATTACTCGATAATGAAAAACCGATTTCTTATCAATTATTAGTCTTATATATGAATTCCAAGTAAAGGCATGTGCAAACTTCTGCATGAGAGCAGATTTTCTCACTAAGTTGATTGTATGGGGTAATCTTCTCCGTACCGACATAATGTACGTTGCTTCTACCTAGCTAATATAACATATCGTATCAAAAAACCGCTCCAATGCGCAGCGTTCCGATCCATCATTAGTGTGCGCTGGCCTTCAGACCTTTATGCAGATAGGTTCAAGGCAGTGGAATCGTTACATCGTTCGAAAAGTCATAGGTTTAGAAGAGTAAGGTTATTTGATAAGATTTACTTGGATTAATATTAATCATCTAGTTTTGACACTATTCTCAGTTTTGTATACAAATTGGAGTGATTGAGATGCGATGAAATGAGAATTATTAATTAATTACACTTGTCATCAGCGTACGTGGACATCGAACGGAGATACAATGTGGTTGTACGATGAGGATGTCAGCTTTATACACGATGTAGAGAATGGGACCTAAGACATTATCCCGAGGAACACAACTAAATTATGTAAAGAGTGGAAAATAGGGAAATTAATATGATTTCTTTCCATTATTTTTTTTCATTCTATCTGTACATACTATACCTAAACGAGAAAAAATGTCATTTCTAGGAGACATTTATAAATTATGAATCATTTCATCTCATCTCAATACTACACTCACTATTATTTATTCAAACTACTTCAACTAATTCAAACTACTTGAGGAAACTAGACTAAGTAATTTCCCGAAATATCCTTTGAATCTTCTGCTGAATCAGACTAACCCGCATAGACGCTTATTTTAATCCCTTATCAAACTACTGCTGGCTTATCGGCTTACTTGCTGATTAATATATTGGATTTCGTCTAGTCAGATAGTAAAGGTTTAAGACAGAGTTTTTTTTTTTGTGAAAAGTTTAGAACATTACTTAAGATGAGGTGTAAAGATTGGTGGGAGAAATGAATATATTAATATTTGCAGCACATAATGTAATTCATTCAGATTCATAACTGAAATAATAGATCATATCTTGGAAAAAAGAAATAGAAGTAATAAAATTTGCAAGTGAATATTAAATACATTTAAATGTGGTGAAAACTGAAAGGGGGAATAAAAAATATAAAATTTACATGGATATTAATCAAGATTATGATAAAACAGAAATATATAGGAATTACTATTGCAATCTATTGTAACTAATCAAAGACATGACAATTCTGATTTTTTTTTTTTTTTTAATAAATAAATATATAACACTAAACCCACCGACATTTCACGTATATCTCTTTCTATCACAGTTTCGTGGTAAAAACAATTATTAGAGAGGAATGGCTAATGAAAAAAACACTTTTGCTAAATTTCTTAGTAATGTCAAAAAGTAATGAATTTTGTTCACAAGAGCTGAAAAACAATTCCGGAAGGGATCATTCAATTCGTCACGGTGGGCTTAGTGTTTAATTAAAAAAAAAAAAATACTTAAAAAGGTTTCTAAATATTTTTTCACCACAAATTTAATACTTAATATCTTATAAATATTATTTAATTGCTTTATTTTTAATAAGATATTAAAATTGCTAATTAATATTAACTTTTTAATTGCAGGAAAAATCATAGTTTTCAATTTCAGAATATATATTTTTATTATTCGAATTGTTTGAGCAAGCAGTTATATGGGGCATAGACTTCAGTAAACTAGCCAAACAAAACTTTTACATTCCTAAAAATTTATAAAATACAATACTAAGTAACTTACATAAGTACCTGCTGATTTTTTAAAATAAAATTAATAAATATTTATTTAAGGCATTCAAATAAATTTAATAATATTATGTAATTTTTGAAATATATAAATATCAGACGAAAGAAGAAGAACGGGTAGCTGGTGGTGTTCAAGATATCTTCCAAGATAGGAAAACTATTTGAAAAAAAAAAAAAAAAAAAAAAAAAAAAAAAAAAAAACTACACTAGGTGATAAGGAAATGCCAATGGTAGTCGTTGCTTCAGAATCTCGGTACCAATTCAGCATAAATAAGTACACATCTAATGTAAATATTTTTAGTTAAACTATTTTAAAATAAAATGATTTATTTAAAATTAAAGAATTTAGATTAATTCAATTTCGTGTTGAAGAAATTGTAGCAGAGCTGCTGAAGAATAATCTGAAAGGGGTCGAAAAAAAGAAGTATTGCAACATGCAATTAAAAAGCATTATTTCTTCAAAGATTTTTGTAGCAGTAACTTTAAACATGGTTAAAATTGCTCTAATAAAGTCTTAATTGTAATCACTTGAGATACGCATGATTGTATAGAGGGACCAATACATTTAGGATTGACTTAATTGCCACTTCTATCGAAACAAATTTAAAATGGGAGTATTGAAAATGTTTCGAGGACCAAATAAACAAAAATTTTGTATGTTTTAGAACAGAAGATGAATGTTTAACATTCGAAACTAGTTTTCAAATAAAATGATTCCAATAGAAGAGGCAATTAATTCATTTATCTTAATTTAGTTTTAATGTATGAGTTTGTGATCCAGACTATTAAGAAACTTTGTTGATAACGGATTGTATCATTAGTGCTTACTACTAAAGGTTCCTGAATCACATGTTTAACAATGCATCAAAAAGCAAGTAATCGATGTTTTGATTAGGCAATAATTTTTGGTGGCAGGTTTTTAATTTCTAACCATATATTAAACAGTTTATAAATGTGTGACAAACCTCGTGTCTGCCTCTCAACTCTGTGAATTTAAATTATTGCTATCGTAAAATTTACTATTGTGAACCTAAATCTACGAAGATGGCGTAGTCAAAATTTGGTAATGATTGGTTCAGTAGTTTTACCATTGTAAATTATATTGCGGAATTCTGGTAACGACATACCGATTATCAAACATCACAATATTAATTTTTTTTAAAAATGATTTTATAGCATAGAAGTAAACTTGATTATCATTGTCAAACTCTATAACATCGTTCGTTTGTAACCTCTCATAACATGTAGAATGGCGCTCGCTCGGTTTTCTAGCTTCACTGTCATCCATAAATTATCGCTTTTTAAATGACGAATTAATTGAATATCAGTAGATTTTATTATTTCTAAACCTTCCTAGAACAATGATGATGATGTGGTTAAAAGTTGGTTCTGTAGTTTTGACGTTTAGTAATCACAAACGAAAAATGGTTTGTCCTTTTACATAATACTAGATATTGATTGTTTATTTTTTATGAATACATCAAAGTTAATATTATCTTGTTCAATGATATTTCAAGTTGACGATTATTAATTTTAAATATTAGTTTAAAAAAGATTAATTTATATCGGATGTTTATTTTATCATATACAGTAAACTTACTAGATTAGATATTGATATCAATTTTAATAATATTTTAAATATTATTACATAGACCTAATTACATCCTAAATCGACCTAATTTTATCAAATATTTAGGGGTTATCTTTGATTCAAGGTTATCAAGGAAAATCCATATTGACGAGCTAATATCAAAGATATCCAAAATATCTAATGTAATGAAAATACTCTCTTCCTCAACCTATGGCTGTGACAGAACGTCCTTATTGAAGGTATTTATTTTAGTTTGATTAATTTATGATGTTTAGACCTGTCTCGATTACGGTTGGGAAATTACGGAGATGCTTCTCAAGGAAAAAAGGATTTTACAAAGATTAGATCCAGTACACCATTCAATGATTCGCAGGGCGGACTGGAGCGTTTATACACCATTCAATGATTTAATAGTTTACCAGTCCTATTAATAGTTTACTCTGGGAGGCAGATGAGTGGAGTCTTGAACTACGTAGACACTATCTTTTTTTAAGAATAGTAGGTCGTATTAAAGCTAGTACAGAGACCTCCGAATTTTCGCGTTACAAATTACGTCTCTCTATCTATCCTCCATTATCCGACTCATTTTCTTTCCCACCATTTTATATGTCATCTCCAAACCCACTACCACCGTCGACAACTCATAAAATATCATTTGATTTTTCCTTAAACCGGATTAAGAAAACAAACAGTCCTCCTGAGGCCCTAAGGCAAAGTTTTTTTAAATTTACTATCTAAAGGTACATTGATTATGTTTGCCTTTACACGGATGGCTCAAAAGTTAAGGAGTGTGTTAGATGTTCAGTTATCCTTCCTTCAGAAACCCTCCGTTACTGTCTTCCAAACATTTTTTCCATTTTTTCCGCTGAACTATTTTCAATATACCTGTGTGTGAATTTAATTGAAAATTTGGACAGCAGGCAATTCCTAATCTGCAGTGACTCATTCTCCGCCCTTCAGGCAATCCAAAAATTTCATTTAACTGACAATCCTATCGTCATGAAAATTATGAAATCAGCACTAATGACGAATAAAAACATTACATTTCTTTGGGTCCCTAGTCACACCAATATAGAAGGGAATGAATTGGCAGACATAAGTGCAAAGGAAGCAAGGACCATGTTCCCTTTTCCAAATATCAATGTCACTCTCTACGACTATCATAAATATATATTTAACCTGTGCAGAGAAGCATAGATTAACATCTGGGCAAAAACACCTGATACCAATAAACTAAAAAGGATTTATGAAAGCTTTCTTCCATTAAACAGGAGAGAACAAACAATAATAAGGAGACTCAGAATTGGGCACAGTAAGTTGACACATCGCCATCTAATTGAAGGCAATCCTCCTCCATCAGAATGCAGCACCTGTAACTGCCTCCTTACAACGGAGCACATTATCAAGGATTGCACACAGCTTTTATCTTACAGGACTTCGTTGCATCTTCAAAGATACTGCGAAGCTTTAAAACCCGAAAACTTGAAAAAACTGTTTACCGTACTCAAAGAAAACAACTTGTATCGACTAATCTAGAAGTTATGTAATGGTGCCTCTAGCCCGAGTTGTTGTACACGGCACCTAAAACAGTAATCAAATAAATAATAAATATTATGTTTATGAATAAATATTTATTCTAGTCATCATATGATGTACACTTAAAATAATTTATAAAATAAAATTTAGAGATTATTTTATTGATCATTGGGTTAAGCGGGTTCAAAGATATTTCACAAAGATGTTTTTTATCTACTTTCGAATCCACCTAAATTTACGATTAGAAGCTTTGATTGTTTTTCTAGTGAATTTCGGGTAAAAAATGACGAGCAGTTCCTTGATTTTTTACTCTTCAACTATTCAAACTAGAATTTAAATTAGATAAATTATTAAAATTTCTATTGTTGGATGAAAAAGATACTGATAAAATCCATTTTTACTTTTAAAAACTTTCTCTAAACTATTTGTAGTACTGCTTAATCGTTTATTATTAGCATAATTATTCTCTTTTTTTCTTTTGTGTTTTTTTCAAATAATGTAGACGTATTTGATGGTATATAACTCATAATGTATTACTTATAAATTTTTTTGAGGTAATTTACTCTCTATTCATCCAAAAACCATTGTTATACCAAGGAATATTTTATTTGGGATTAAAAATTATCGTTATCTTGTGAATTACTGTAGTTTTTGTAGAAGTTAAGGTGTAAATTCCAAGACCACAATAATTTTTGTATTTTTACATTAATGAAGAACAAAATTAAGCATCTTACGTCTTAGCCAATCCTACTACACACAGAAAAGCTTATGAATTTCAAATTCTAAGTCCTAGGTAAAGCAATTTAAAACAGTTAAAGTTCAAGAAGCCCCCTAGGGCCCCATAGCTCCAAGTTTCGGAACATCAAAAGAAAATTTATAGCTGACAGGATGTTCGTAGGCCATAAATGAATATCAAAATATATTATCCTCACTTCTTGGCTCTTGTTCAAAAAAAGGTCAAGTTTAATGGCACCGTTAGAAATATATTTAATTTATCATTTACAAAATTGTTAACTCAAAATAAATCTCGATTTTCTTACTTCTAACAAATCTATAGAAAAAAATAAAGTATTACTCAATATTATAATATTGAAGGCAAACTAATGGATTCAGTCAGCAAAATCTAAAAGATTTTGATGCTTAGTGTTCTCTTTGTTACTTATCATTTAGCTAGTTTTACGATTAGAAAAAAGTAATTTTGGATCGGACTATTATTTATAAAGTTATAGCTAAAAGAATACGACAAACGAATATTCGCGTAGAAGTGGGACTGAAGTTGGCCAATTTCTACAATTTTTTGTTTAGTTTTTTATTTCGTAGGTACTGATTCCAGATACAATTAATATACAAAGGGGTTCTTAGGAATCCGCTTCTTTGTCGTGTTATAGGTAAATAACCGGGAATAGTCGCTGTTTTGGGCGATTTTTTGTTGTTGTTTTTTTTACGATTTTGGGTATAAAACCGACGGCTGTCGTGGTAGCAAACATAACATGAAGATCCTTGAGAATAAATGTTCAGCAGTTTTTTCATGAAACCTTTTGGGCCTTATTTTACTTGACTACACAAGACTGGTCGAATAATATTCGCAGAAAAATGAGACGGGAAGTCGAGATTCTCTCTCACACATTTAAAGCATACTGGAGTTAAGATATTTTCCATTATAATGCGGAAGGATACGGTTCAAGGGGATAAAACAAAAATAATACATGCCTCTCACTTCTTAAATTTCTGAATAAAAATAGATAAATGTTTTCTCGTTATATTTATAGCGATATCATTTTAAAAATGATTGAAAGCAGAAATTAATTTACAAGGCCGCGTGTCATTTTTTATTTCTGGGAAAGTGATTAAAATATATATAAAATATAATTTTTTTTTTAAATTTTATATATTCAACTATTTTTCTGTTTATTTAAGCCTTGTAAATTACTAAACAATTTTTTAAATATATATTTTTTTTTAATCCTTGGAAAATCGTAGTACCATTAGTGATTTTTCAATTAGTCTTAAAATTAAAATACCCTTGAAATATCTCATTGCAGAAAAATCAAAACTTTCAACCGATTTTAGCATTCAACCGAAATAGGTTAACCCTCCAGTAGTCGCAACCGATCTGAGAGATCATCCAAGGTATTTTTTGCCTAGTATTCCTAAGTACCTTTCAACTAACATTCCTCGAATGTCTTAGTGAAGTCAAATCCTCAATATTCTTTCTAGATTTTTAGTTATTTATTTTTTATTCCACTGTTACCGCGGCAAGATCTATTTGGCACATTGCGACTACTAACGCGGCAGATTTTATTCTATCATTATTACACTATGAATCGTAAGCGCACGTTTGACTTAGAAAACCCAGACTATATTGAAATGATTCGTAAAATCATTCTAGTGATGAGGAATGTATTACCGATAATTCTTTTATAGGTAAGAGTTTGTTTATGTTTCATCATCAGAAAGGAGGATGCTCCACCTGAAGCAAGTCATGAATGACGCGGCTCTATAAGACGACGTTGTGAATTATGTGAGCAACGAAGGCTGACTGAATACTTTTGTGAACAATGTAAAATGTAAGTATGTTTAGAACATTTAAAAATCGCCTGTCAAAGCTGTATAAATAAAATTAGTGAAGTAAATAATAGTTAAAAAGTTGTGACAACAGAAAAATAGTTAAAAGTTGTTATAATAGATAAATAATATTTTTATTACTTATTTCATTAATGTGTATTATTATGTGCATTCCTTTAAAAATCAAATAATGGTAATGAGAAAAATAAAAGCGATGAAATCATTAGTAAAACTCGTCGTTGCGACTATTAGTGTCCTAGGGTTGCGACTACTGGAGGGTTAAATTAATTATTATTTATTCTGTAATAATATATAATAAAGCAGTGATGAAATACTGGAGTGATATTCGATAATACGTACCGTTGGGCAAAAATGTTTTAAACGAAAAACAGATTAAGAGCCTCGAATAAAAACAAAAGCATTTAATATTTATTATTAATCAATCATATATGTGAACGGACATTGTATTACTAAGAATTTCTTTCAATTATGATTGGCTGTTCTCGGAATAGCCGGAAAAAGTCAGCTAGTTATCAGTTCGGATCAAGTTGGATCCCTTAGCTTACTATTAATAGCTTTAGAAAATATCGTGAAACAAGGAATAAAGTTAATAATATTTTATATATAGCCAGCAATAAAAATATTTTAATATAAAACCATGTACTTTGAATTTGTTCTTATTTTTTCGAAGCTCATTAAGCATCATTTACAACTATAATAAATTTGATTTATTGTCTTATTATATTAAAGTTTTCTAAATCACTTTGTCTGATTTTAAATTTCTGTATATCTGTCTCTAAACTGAAAATTTCTAAAAATATTTTTTGACATAAACATGTCTTTTAGCTGGAGGTCCATACTTTTCTTTGTTGTAATGCTTTTCTTATAAAATGCAGCATTTTGACATGCTCTCTGTTGGTGTTGCTTGGATCGAAAATTTGACGAAAATTCCCTAATAAGAAAATTAATAGAAACTATTTCTGTTATTCAACATTTGTTGCTAGGATATACTGTTTAGGAGCTATATTGGTTTTAATAAAAAAACTTCAAGTTGTAACGTTTCTTTTCTCTCAAATGTGTAAAGTTTTATTTACACTCAAAAATGAGTCATTTTGACAAGCACTAGCTAGATTAGAGTTGCTCGGATCGAAAATTTGACGAGTACCCTCGTTTTTGTAATAGAGAATTTTTTATATCTGTAAAATTTGTCTCTAGAATCTACCGTTAATGAAAAAAATCACGTTTGAAAACCTCTGCTATCCATCAAATTTGTAATTTAAAATAAAAATTATTAATTTGTTATTTTATTTTATTATTATTTGAAGTGTAAGTAAGAAAACATGTCCATGATTTATTATTTATTCCCAGTCAGGGAGTATTTGAGTTTTTCATGATAATAACCTTTGAATATTTTTTTCCTTCTTCCTTATAGCGATTAAAGTCTTTCCTCCTAATATAATTGATAGGTTTTCATTTTGTTTTGTTGAGGAGTCTCCTCATCATAAATTCCATATCATATTCATCTGCTGATAAGACAACCTGATCATCTGCAAACTGTAGCGTAAACAGTTTATCACTTCCTACCTCAATTCCCATCCCTCGGCATCTCTGTTTCCAGGATTTTAGTACCTGTTCAACATATATATTGAAAAGTGTCGGGGACAAGCAGCATCCTTGTTTTAATCCTTTTGTAATTTTGAAGGATTCTGACACCTTACCTCCTATCTTTACCCTTGATTCCGCTCCAATATATAAACTTTTTATGGCTTTTTTTAGGCCTCCACTTATCTTTATTTGATCCAAGGTTTCCCACAGTTTCTTTAGAGGAACACTGTCGTACGCTTTCTGTATGTCAACAAACGTCAGGTGGGTTTCGAGGTCGTATGCCATCCTTTTTTGTACGACTTGGGTTAGGGTGAAAATGTGGTCAGTGCAAGATCTTCCATTTCTGAAGCCAGCTTGCTCTTCAACCATCTGGTCGGAGACTTCCTCCTCTATCCTTTCCTTCAGGATTCGACTATATAGTCTGCCAACAATGCTTGTCACCGTGATTCCTCTATAGTTCGTACACATGTTCTTTTTTCCTTTTTTATGGATAGGGATGATGTCTCCCACCAGCCAATCCCTTGGTACCTTACCCGTACTCAAACAGTTTGTAAAAAACATAGCCAGCGCTTTTTTTGAGTTCAACTGGTCCTGCTTTGATAAGCTCTATCGGCAGATCCCCTGGACCTGGTGACTTTCCGTTTCTCATCCTCCTTAATGCTCTCTCCAATTCTTCCTAGGATATATCATTAATATCGTAGTTAGTCTGGTCATTTTCCTGGTCCTCCATCCTGTATTCTGATCTATCTTCCCGCAGTAAGTCAGAAAAATACTTTTCCCATTCTTTTATTTCTATCAGTCTAGAGCTATTTTTTTGCCGGGCTTGGGTCTTTATCGTTTTTAGCCTTTTCCATGCCTCTCTCACTTTTTGTCCTTGGATGCAGCGGTCGATCATCTCACAGTTTTGATCCCAGAACAACTCTACAGCCTCTCTCTTCTTCTTCTTAACGACGGTTTTTGCTTTTCTGTACTCATTCAATGTAGTAGAGTCATTTGCTGATAACCATTTCTTATATGCCACCTTCTTCTCATCTACAGCTTTAGCGACCTCATCATTCCACCAGTACTTATTTGTTAATTTCCTTTTATTTCTATCCCCTAAAGCTTCTCGCGCCGCTTCGTGACAAATCTCCTTTAACACCTCATAGATCATCTCTTCTTTTATGGACCTATCTCTTATTTTGACTTGCAGCCTTTTATTGTAAAGTCCCTCTATCGATTCCTGACTGAGGCCTTCAATATCATATTCTACTTTTTCTTCCCTGTTTTGCTTCATATGTTCTTTTGTTGCTGCTTTTGAGGTGAATTTAAACCAGAATTTGGCCTTAATCAAGAAATGGTCCGATCCGCATTCTGCTCCTCTCCTTACACGAACGTCCAGCTCCTTTCTTAAATGTAATATAAATCCCCAAATTTTAACTAATACGTGTATGTTCCAATTTGTTTAGTCCGTTTCCTAAGCTTTGTTTTTTTCCGTATCCATCCGGCTTCTTTACGTTTTTGGGTCTGTAAGCGATTATGTCAAGGAGATGGGGTGTGGTGTGTGTGTGTGTGTGTGTGTGTGTGTGTGTGTATATCATCTAATTTATCATTAGATCTTTTTAAGATTAATTGATTATATCAAAACAATGTACTTATATATAGGGTAAAAAAAAAAAGTTATGGTCACCTCACCAGTTATGGGCAGGCTTATACAATTATCGCAATAATAAGGGTCTAATCCATTCATTTGTGATTTCACCAAGATAAATATTTCTGGAAGTGATTTAACGGATTCATTTGCTAAGAAAAATGTCCCACCTATCCTTTTCCAGTAGCCATTAAATCATATTTTCCTCAAATAGTGTCCTGAAATACATCTTTTTTTTGGAAGATCGTTTTTAATAGTGATGATTCTTAAGGAATCATAGAGAAATTTTTAGAGTTATGCGACATTTCATTCGAATTCAAGCTCCTTTATGTTAGACTATCTGATTTTAATTGACAATAATTTGGAACTGACCATAGCCGGTGTATACAGGGTGAGTACCTCTTAGTGTAAAAATAATTTGGGCGAAACTAGATCAAAAATGTAGAAAACTGCCACAAATCTCATATTTCTATTCCAATTCGTTGCAGATATACTATAAATCAAAGTTTTTTTGGGGAAAACCTCGTTTTTTGCTATTAAAGCTGCAATAACTTCCCTTTGTTTAAATATTTTAAAAACATTGACCACATTTTCGGATTTATCATTAAATTTCCTATAAAAGCAAAGCACAAGTAAGCTTGAATTTTACAAACTTGTTACCTAAAAAAAAACTTGATCTTCACCTTTTTTAGGGAAATTACAATGTCTTATATTACTTCAACGCCCACCGTTTTTCGAAAAAAACTATCCAAAAAACGTCAAATCTTACAAAAACTTGCAAATTTAATCGGCTTTCGAATGATATGTTTAAAGTAATGATTTTATTTCGATTTCATGGATAAATTTAATTTTAAAACCGAAAAAATATGGTGTTCTCATTTGGCATACAAATCAGTTACTTGTGTAACTAAGACATTATGATAATCGCTTGATGAAAATATTAATTATAAACATAATAAACTCTTCATTAGAATAAAAGGCAAAGAAAAAATTATGGTTTAGTACAAAATAAAGGAAAACTGTCCGTAAAACGACACCAGAACATAGGATCTTGTGTTACTACGCAATTTATTATTATTATTTAGGATTTATTTTATTAGATTTATTATTAAAATGTTAGGTTTAAAACTGATTAAGAACATATACTTCAAGTTTGCGGTCAGCTTCTGAATGCGGATGATGTTGAAGAATACCAATTTTTGAAATGAATTTTATGGACAGATGAGTCTTTTTACAGGGGAAGGCATTTCTACCTTTCCATGAGGGGTATCATTGGTTTATTCATCTTTGTATTGCTGTAGAATAGTATTGGAAAATCATAGTTTACCCAACAAATTGAATGGTGAGAATTGCTTGGATTTGTCACAAAATAACCTACCACAACTTCGTCACGATATTCCACCTGAAGTACAGCTAAATATGATTTTCCAACACCATGGTACTCCTCCACATTATTCGAAAGCAATGAAAAAAAAAACCAACGATACCCCAGGAATAAGTATAAATACCTTCCCCTGTAAAAACAGACTCATCTATCGATAAAATGCACCTCAAAAGTGGTATTCTTCAACACCATTTGTATTGAGAATCTAACGGCTAACCTGAGGTCTATGTTCTTAATCATTAGGTTTTAAACCTTACATAGAAAATCTACTAAAATAGATCCTAAAAAATAATAATTACTAAATAAATGTAATAACATAAGATCCTTTTTTCTGATGTCGCTGTACTGATAGTTTTTCTTTCTTTTCCATTAAAAAATAAATTTTGTCTTTGCTTTTTATTCCAATGAAGAGTTTATTATGTTTAAAATTATTATTTTCATTAAGCGATTATCATAATGTCTTATTTACACAAGTAACTGATTTGTATGCCAACTGAGAACACCATGTTTTTTTTTTCCCGTTTTAAAAGTGAATTTCTCCATGCAATTGAAATAAAATCATTACCTTCAACACATCATTCGAAAGATGATTTAAATTTCAAGTTTTTGTAAAATTTGACGTTTTGTGGACAGTTTTTTTCGAAAAACGGTGAGCGTTGAAGTAATATAAGACATTGTAACTTCCCTAAAAAATTTGAAGATCAAGCTGTTCTTTAGGTCACAAGTTTGCTAAATTCAAGGTTACTTGTACTTTGCTTTTATAGGAAAGTTAATGCTATATCCGAAAAATGTGGTTATTATCTAAAAAATATTTAAACAAAGTGAAGCTATTGCAGCTTGTATGGCAAATAACGTGGTTTTCCCCAAAAAAATCTTTGATCTACTCTATATCTGCAACGAATTGGAATAGAAATGTCGCGCAACTCAAAAAATTTCAAACAATTTCACTATCCTTAAGAATCCTCACTTTTAAAAACGATCTTCCAAAAAAAGATGTACTTCAGGACACTATTTGAGGAAAATATGTTTTAATGGCAACTGGAAAAGGATAGGAAATCTTTGATTTATCGCATATCTGTAATGGATTGAAATAGGAAGGTGGGATTTGCGGCATTTTTTGATCTATTTTCATCCATTTTTTTTTACACTTAAAGGTACTCACCCTGTATAAATACAGGATATGAGTTATGGTCACCCTTATTCATTTCAATTTTTTTTAGTGTTAAAAATATTTGTTCTCCTAATAAAAAAAAAAATAGAATTTTCTTCATTTGATTATGTCATTTTAAAACTTGTATACTACATCCCTTTCTAGTATTTAGAGCTTTTCTCTACTGCTGTTCAAGAAAACTGGAAGTATTGTAAGTAGATAATTTACAAAAAATACATTTCCATTTCTCTTAATTCATTGTTTTTTTGTTTTTTTTAATAAGGCAAATTACCATGTATATTAGTATGCCGTTACTGATTTGTATGCCATTACTACAAGAAGTGCAGCTATAAATTATAATCTGATAAATAGTTGTTTTTATTCATTTTCAACTATCATTTCATTATGGTTTTCTAAACTTATAAGTAACTACGAAGTTTGTAAATGAGTGCATCAAGTGATTGTGTTTTTAAATACATATTTTTCTTTTTTGTTAGACCTCGTTGTATTAGTATTTAGATTACTTTAATAGTTCTAGTTGTTCATTAATTAATACTAATATTTAAATTATTAAAAACATTTGTTTAAACATTATTTTGTCACATGACCATAACTATGACTTAACTTAACCCTAAAATATGACCATAACTTTTACCCTATTTATTTATATTATATATATTATATATATATATATATATATATATATATATAGCATACATATTTATATATACATATAAAGCAAGCATGAATATTAATCAATCCTTATTTTGTTTCAGATCTTGGAAGAGAAATATGGATTTCAAGCTTTCTCCCGTTTAAAGTGTTTTGTATAACGTGAATCTCAGGGTTTATTTCGCGTTAGTGTTTTTAAAAGACCGTTCGCCAACTTATTTTTAGTTAAACGTGTTCTCTGCGATGTAAATAATTGAAAAACGATGTTGCAGTATATATTACCCTCATAAAAAATTATCAAGTAGTAACCGAAGAGACATATCGATAGGACATTAAGTAAGCTGTGAAGATGGTACTATGACGACGGCCTAGGGAATGGAGGGTAAGGGAGGGCACTTGATCGCGCCCCTGGTCCACAACTTCAGCTGCTCCAAGACCCTGCCGGCCCACATCAGCGTCGGCTCTGTCATCCAGGCCACCTTCATACTGCTCCTGTCTGCTGGCATCTTCTTCGCCAACATCCTCGTTATATTGGTCGTCAACAGCAGGAGATACTCTAAATATATTCATCAGCAGGTGAGTCCATACAATATTACAATACAATATAGTGTTTATGTGTATTTTAATATAGTATTACAATAAAAGCAGGAGTTAATACTGGTTCCACTATTATACATTATTTACACTCACGGTATGCTAATTAGCCCTGATACATAAACAGCATCATACGCTGATGACACAGCTATATTAACTAGACATAAAGACCACACCGCTGCATCATTAAATCATGAATACCACTTAACAATATTACAAGACTGGTTTAAAAAATGTTAAAAAAAGAATCAATTACACCGAATTGATACAACAGCACATTGCCTACACTCAGGCATAACTCTTATCTACCTGTCTTCATTCATAATCAAACCAGTTCACAGATAAACGAAATTAATTACTAATTAAATTAATGGGGGAACTACATGGGACCCATACGCAAAACAAAAGTGAATTATGATGATAAAAGTATGGTTGACTGGATGATAAATGGAGAAGAAGATAGTCAGGGATGCAGTCAAAGTAACACCACGTCAAAGAAGAATTCTTTAATACGTGTCAACGTTTCGACCTGCAACGCACAAATTCACAAATTGGCAGCAAATTCACTTATAAGTTGTATTGGTACAGGAGCCGACGACACTAAACCTGTCCTGATAAGTCTCCCAGAAAAATCAAAGCTTATCTGAAAGATCATTAATTTTTGTGTAAGAAAAACCACTGCTGCAATTTCCAATCACGGGTAAAGATGGCGGCATAAAGTAACATAAGGTCCCAGAATGCCGTATATAGGAAGAAATTGCTGATGTTTTTTTCTTAATGGATCTTAATATTTTTTGAGGTGCTAAATCTTTATCTGAACTTGGCTACCACAGCAGAATCAGAAATCAGGCCCTTATTCTCAAGGTTATGGTCTTGTGAACATTGTAGAGATTGGCTAACTAGCGGTAAATTCCCATTTCTCCGGGAAAACATTAGCTATCAAAAGGGGTGAGGTATTAAATGGATTTTCCACCACATGGTACGAAAATGAAAATTATACAGTACTGCTATGGAAAAATAATTTTAAATCAAAATGTTATATAAATAGGAATGTTGAAATGACTAATCAACTTCGAACTGTCTCTTTAGTTATCATCGTAGCAGATAAGACCTAACCTATTCCACTCCGGAAGAATTGCCACACAAGTGCATTTTGAATCATAAGCACATTTTTTTTTTTTTTAATACCGCAATTATTTTTGGAACAAGATATAAGAAAACATAGGTTCAGGTCGTGTAAAAAAAGAATACGACTGTCCAATATTGAAATAGGACAGTAGTGAAAGAATTTATCATTTCTCGCTAGAATAAAAGGGGCCCTTTGAAACCCACCCTCGAACACATACCGTAAAAGTCTCTAATGTTAAAAACAGAGAAAAAAGAGTTGTCGGATAGAGTGACGGAGGGAGAGTGAGAGAGGACGAGAGAGACAGTGACAGAGTGAGCGAAAGAGAATGATAGAATGTCCTGGGAGAAGGACATTTAAATATGCGTAGAGTTCGAGGGACTTTGTGTGATACCTTCTCTTCCGATCTGGAGTCTAAATTAGGAAAAAAAATCCATGCCATTAAGGTTGTAAAAATAATAGTTGATAATAATAACGATAGAAAATTTATCATGAAGTTCTATAGTGATCTCAAGATTATTAAAAACTGATAGTAGAAGGAAGGGTATAGTCTCGTGCAAGAGACACCCATAACAGATAATTTTTATAATAATTTTGGAATAATTATAACTTTAGAGGAAGTATATAATAACAATAAATTAAAGGGGAAAGAAAAAAAAAGTGCAAAGAAGTAAAAATAACAAAAAATAAATTAATATAATAATAATAAATAAATAGGAAAACAAAAATAAATAATAGTAACATACAAGGCAAAATCAGGTACTTAAAAAAAAATAAAAATAAAAATAAAAAAATAATTTAAACAAAAAAATTATTAATCATAGTTTATACTGCGGTAGTGATTTCCTAGTTGATGATGTAAGAAATATTATTGCATATAATTTTATGTTGTAAAATATAAATAAGCTCAATAAGAAGAGAACCTTGAATAAGGTATACATTTTGTAAATTAGAATTATTAAAAAACTAAATAAATATTATTATTACACGCAAAAATCGTACAGGCCTATAGTTATCTAAATCTAAATCAGTTAAATCACTTAAGCTTGAAGTGAAGGTAATAAAACAATTTATTTTTTAGTTACAATTTTTTGAGAGATAGTATTTCCTATAGATGGGGTTAGCCTAATTTACCAATGTTGTAAACTGTAAATGAATTAAATAAAAAATAACTAACAGTTGATATGATATAAAAGAAATTTTTAAATAAAACAAATATTTTAAAAAATGAAGGTAAATATTACAAATAAATTAAAAATAGTACTTTTGGAAGCATGACCTTGAACAATATTTAACTAACAATAAGTACCGAAAGCTCTTCATGGGTTTTTTTGGTGCATACTTTGAAAATGGAAAGAGGCCTTTCTTATTGGTCAGAGCTCGTTACTAAACATAAATATAAGTAGAAGTAGAAAGGTATTTAATAAAAAATGAAAATATAAATGAAACATTAATACCCTTAAACACTATCTTATCGTCATGATTAAATATAATTTTTGGATGCCAATCTATAATAATGAAAACTGAAAAAAATATATAAATAAGAAAAAATCTAAAAAGATTTAAATTATAAAACTGGATATTTTTCAAATAGCTTATCCGATGATCTTAATCCATAGGGGTGAATAAGCAAACTGAATAATCAATATTTATTTTTAAATTCAAATAACACAGTTTACAAACAGTTAAAAATCATATAGAATATATAATTACAATTTTACAATCATATCACAATTTTACCTCGGATTGTTTGTCATCTGATACATGTGCTTTAGAAGTTGGTGGTTGTTCCATTCGTTAGCTATGGTATAATTTAATAAACATTATAATCGTGACCATAACTGAAGAAGATGTAAGTAATTAGGGTGCAGTCATAGAAACGGACATAATTAAAAAGTAATAAAAATGAGTTTTGCCGAAGTTTCTGCTTACGATTAAGCCTTCATCACGGCTGAAAGAAAAAGAAAAGAAAAATATATGAAAAACAAGGGAGTAAATATTAAAAGGGTAATAAAAGGGAACCTGTATGAAAATAAATATTAGTAAGTTAAAAAAAAAAAAAATAAAATAAATAAAGAACTGTAGGCAGGTAACAATGTAGTTTATTAGTAAATATACGAGTGTAAATTAGAACAATTAGATAGTTATTACCCTACCTGCGCTACTTTTTTTTTTTTATGTATTTACTCATTAACTATAATCACTTGCCTTTTTTCCGGAATAATGTTTTTTTTTGTTTTTTTTAACATAACATTTTATTATTTCAATTTTATTTAATTTTTTTTTTCTATACCTAATATTCCTTTAGTGGCGTATCATTTTTATCATTATCATCATATTTACTTGATGTGTTATATTTGTATATACAGTTGTAAATTTCAATAAATAGCTAAAATAAAAAATAAAAAAATTCTTTGTTTTCATTTAATATTTCTTATGTTATCTAAATTTAACTCATTTTAAGTCCTTTTTTTTTTTCTTATAGCCATGATGAAGGCTTGCATTGTAAGCCGAAACATTTACACAATACAATAACATTGATATTTTGAGTGTATTCAATTCTACGACTGCATACCCTAACTACCTACATCTTCAATATTGCCACAGTCAATTAATACCTCGCCAATATTATTATTATATTTTTGTAAAATATAAATATGAATTCAATTCTTTCATTTTAAACGGCTTTTTAGGTAAGCTTTTGTGCAATAGGTTTTAATCTTCAAGTCTTACAAGATCATATACTGGGTGCATATATCGAGCTGTCAGTTTAAACATAATCATGTTGTCGATCAGCAACGTTTGCCAAACCTCGCTAGTACCCGACACAAACATATCAATTTACGTAACAACTTACCCTTCGCATGCAAATGAACCTGTTAACATATTGGAGTATGGTCTGTTGGTCATTTAATCTAGTACGAACATTGATAGAACAAAAACCTTTTTGGGGGAAATTCAAATTGCTAGATTTAATATCGTATACAAAGGCACCGTATATATATATATATATATATATATATATATATATATATATATATATATATATATATATATATATATATATATATATTTTTATTTTTTTATTTTATTAACAGAAATTTACAATTGTAAATATAAATATGTAAATATATAAATATAAATATTTTTATATTAAATTACTATAAATATGTAAAAATTAAAAACTGTATTAAATATGTGGTATACATTGCAAAATAATAACATGATTAAAACTTGAAGAACTACCAATTGGAACTACTATAATAAAATATCTACAAAAGAAGAAGATCCCGAGACAATCTTTTTTTCAGACGCCTCGGAGGAATGCCTGGAATGGAATGGACAGCATGTTCATTTCCTGTCTTCCTTCTTGCCGGTGCCTCTTTGTGGTCTTGGTCGGCCTGATCTTCTCTCGCCACCCTCCTTTGCCTTGTACCTTCAAATCCTTTCTCCTGTTTCCGGCGGGCCCAAATCCTGATCGCCTATAGGACACTCTGTTTCAGCCGGTTCCTCCTCCACTTCCATGCGAGTTTTCCTCTTCCCTCGCGCTGGAGTCCAACCATTTCTTGAGCGCATTCAACGAATGTGCGGTCTTTCGGCAACCCTAATCCTTCTTCCCGGTTTCTCTGGCAAGTTGGACTTTAGTATCGTAGACAAAAAAGGCCATTCTAGCTTCTGCCTCCGGCTACACTGAAATCGTCTCTCTTAATTTTCTCCATGAGGCGATTAAATCGTGCCCAGAAGCGCCGCTGCATACTGACCAGTGGTCTGGCCTAGTGTTGCCTCGCTTCTCTAAACATTTGGAAGATATCTTCTTCTGGGTTCCACCTACCCCTCCAAATGCCTTCTTCAACCTCTCTTTCAGTCACTATTAGCCATGTGGGTTTCTTCGTCCGCCTGGATCTGATTAAAGCACACTCCTTTTCACTCTGCACACCAAGCTGCCTTCAGTGACTCGGCATCTCCAGAATCTAATAGGGTTCTCTGCGGTCTTTGCCTCTATTCTCGCCATCAGGCGATCCCCTCCTTTTATAGAAAATGGTTTAATTCACCTACCTCCCCTGTGAATTTTTCCAAGTTCCGAAATGGCCTTTCGGAGGTCCTGTGACGCTTGGCCGTTCTGATTTTCATCCCATTCCCGGACGTTAGCGTGGGCCGCTGCTAAAGTATCCTTCTGGTAATGGTGGCATCTCTGATTGTGTTTCAGCCATAACTATTTTCCCCTCACCTGAATTGTGTTTTGCCTTGAGAGGAAAAAAAGTGCAACATTTGGATTTGTATAAGTAGTTTATTATAAAAAGAAAAGGTGCCTGGTTCGTGCCGAATCAGTGGCATACGGGATTAAAGGTCGATGTGGATTGGAGTGATTGGATGCGGGAAAATTCAATGGTTTGTTGGATTCCCATATATACCGTAAGTCCAAATAGGTCTGATAATGGTTATATAGATGTGTTTTAGTAGCGAGTCGAGAGATTTGTCGAGTAAGAGTTGTAGCAGTCCAAATCGGCGCGCAGCTTCTTTTGTATCAGTTGAGTAATCACGGAGCTTTTTCAGTTCCTAACTCTCCGATGAAAATAGAATTATCAATAACTAATTTAATACTAATGTTTATAAGAACAATTACCCGGATACTAAAGCATAGTAATGGATAAGAAATTTAAAATGTAAGGAAAGCATAATAATATGAATAGGAAAAATAATATTTTCAGGTAATGAGTATCACCAGGAAACAATTTTTTTTTTTTCCTTATTTCTGTCTAATGGACTTAGTTATGCGGCTATTACAGAGATTAATACTGATTTGGGAATCATTGTGGAAAAACAAAGGTTTTTCCTAAGATTTGATTTTTGCACTTAACTGAATTCACAAGTGTGAATTAATAAATTCTAAACTAATATGAGAATAGGAAGAAGTATTACCGCACTAAAAATTGTGTTTCTGGAGTATATTTAAAAAAAATATATCTTTGTGTACCTACATACATTATGGGACAAAATAGAAAGAAAACTTTATTCTAGGACATGAAGGAAACATTTCCTACTTCCCTAAAGGATAACATTTTTTTATAATCAAATAATATAACACAATAGTAAATAAAATAACACTATAGAGAAGTTGTGAAGAACGAATTTTGCCATTATTTCGTTATCACGATATTTTTATTTGTATGAGTGTCGTTCCTAACTTGTTGTTCCTAATAATTTGTTGTAAAGAAAGATTTTATTTTTTTAAGATATTTATATTATTTTATAAACAAGATGTGTATATCCGTTTCTTATTTATATATTTTCAACTTTTATTTTTGAATTTTCAAAAAACACTTTATGAAACATATAATTTATAAATTTGATCCTTATAATACATTTGTTTTCTTTTTTTTAATCATGATTACTTTTAGCCTTTTTGTCTTACCCCGCGCCGCTGAATGGATTTCCAGTATAGAAGAGAATATTTTCTGTTATTTAGCATTTCTCGCTAAAACCTACCGTTTAGGACCTATATTGGTTTGAATGAAAGAAATCAGGTTGTAATTTTTTCTAAACCTCATAAATGTAACATTTTGACACGCCCTATCTCTGTTGATGTTGCCGGATCAAAAGTTTGAGGAGTACCCTTATCGAAATTTCAATGAATGTTTTTTTGTTCTAAAGCATTTGTTGCAGGACCAACTGTTTAAGAGCTATATTGATACGAATGAAAAATGTCACGTTTGAAACTTATATCTCAACTTTATTTATTTTTAACAAAAAGTTATTCGACCTTTCAATTATAAAATGTAAATTGGGAAAAACAGTAGATTATATATACACATATCATATCCATAATATTTTTTTTCTCTTAGCAATCAGAGAGAAAATGATTTTTTTTTTTTTAATTTCTAAAAAAATATTACATAAATTAATTATATATAAAAGCATTGTATAAAATGAAAGAGGGCAGTGACTTTTAGAAAACCCTAACAAAGCAGAACCCCAATTAAATGCCAGTTGGATGTTTATAAATGTTTCTAATCCTTTCCCTCCTTAATTAAAATTCTGGTACTCTATTTTTTTATTTTTTTTCATTTATTGATATTTCCAACTGTATAAAATAATATACAACAAGTAAATGTGTTGACAGTGAATACAATGGCATGTAAATAACTTGTGAAGAACTTCTCACTAGTAGCACTTTTACAATCTACACTAAAAGGTCTCTGGGCCATCTTCTATTCAGACGCCTCGGAGGATTATCAGGGATGGAGGAGGAAGCAAGTTGGGAGACTAGTGGATTGGAGTGGTTATGGAGCTTACTTTGAAAAAATAGGTATGTGGTTTGGGCTAAATCAGAAGCATATGGAACATTAAGATCTGTATGCATAAGTTAATTGGTCACAAAGTAAGGAGCATTGACGATTTTTCGAAGGATTTTGGATTGTAAGGATTGGATATGAGATGAATTGGATGGTTTAGTAGAGCCCCAAAGTTCAACTCCGTACGTCCAAATAGGTCTAATCACAGTCATGTAAATGAGTCTTTTGTAATTAATTGGGAGCTTCGAACGTTTGTCTAGTAAATGTTGAAGTAGTCTGTAACGACGGGCAGTTTCTTGTCATTTTAGTCTTGTATGTGGACTAATCAATTTAAATTAGATTTTAAGAATTATGATATTGTTTATTAATAGAGGTGTTTATATATTTAGTGATAAGACTATTGTATTTTTTTTTCTAATTGGTATCTATTTAAGACATTTTTTTCATGATTCGTTTTCTATTCCAATTATTTTTAAGTATGAGTATTCAATTAAGATGGGTGACTTTGCCGGAATTTGGTTTGACATAGATTTTTCAAAGTTTTAGCGTGGAGGGCAAAGCCATCCCTGTTTCAAGATGGCATTGCCCACATTGGTTTTCTCATGTAGGGAGGGGAAATAATTATAATATTAACACCATTGATTAAAGTACTAAAATTATAGTTTAAAAAACTAGAAAAGCTAACTAAAAAGCTAAGTGTGATAAACAATTTGAAGCAGTCAGACCTTTTAATTTTTATAATTCAAGTTTCGAAGCTAATTTCCTTGTACTATTCATAATTTTAACACAGTTAATCCAAAATCAACCAACAATTTTTGACATATCTCAGAGTAGGAATGGACAAATTTTTACTTTAAAATCCTATCATGCACAAAGTGTAATGATCCATAACTTTTAGCATACATCGTTTTTTGATTGGATTAGCCATTTCTGTGTTATAGACTCTTAAACATGACCAAAACTAACTTTTAGTGAAAATTGGCAAAATCCACCTATGTTTGACAATCGATTGTGGCTAAACGCCTATACTAAATACAATTTAAGGGATGTCTTTAGACGGACAATTTAATAAAGATTAATTTTCTAAATAAAACCTTTTTCGATTGAAAGCATTTTTCTATATTTTTTTTCCCGCAGAAACAAAGTTCAAAAGTTTGTGTTTTTTGCCCCCTAAATATTTCCCCGTCATCAAATTTAGTTTCATTTTGATATTTTATTCCAAGGACCCATCTGCACCATATAAAAACATAAAACCTACTTCTCCACCTTTTGCAAGGCAGGCTTTCATTTGGGGGTGATATAACTAGACTAAGTGAGAACATTTGAACGAAGTTGTTCAATTATTGTATTGCCATTGGCCCTTGAAACGTGTGCAAATTATCTAGTTAACCAGATTGCTCGAAATGGGTGAAAAGTACGATGAAATATTCCGTTAAATACAGGTGAAGTTAATAAAACCATATTAAAAAATAATGACATTTAAATTAAAAAAATAGGCAAAGTCACCTCAGTTGACGGAATGTCAAATAAACTAATTAAATGCTATGAAATCAACTAACTTTTTTACATTTTTTTTTTTTTTTTTTTCAATTTGATAAAACGCAAACGTGTGTGTTTGGTAAGAAACATCCAACCCATGAGATTCCTCTTCTACAAATGGGAAAGAAGTTTTTTTTTTTGTAGGCATTTACTTTTTACTGGGCCGATCCCTCCTCCCGACCCTCGGCATAAAACAAGGTCGAATGCTGAGGAAGTAACAAAAAAAAAAAGATAAAAAGTTCGATGGAAAAAAAAAACGAGAAATATATTTCTTGCCCAAGAATATAATGGCTCTAAGATTAAATCTTATTTTACTAGCAATACGTAAAATTTTACTATTGCATATACAAACTCGACTGAATTAATACTTTAAGTAAACAATTTGCATCAATAAGATATTCGTTATTTAAATATTTATGCATTATTATTATAAGTGTATGTCTGTATTAATTTTTATTTTTAATGTTCTTTACAGTATAAATTTAAGGAATTTTCTCCTTTAATAGAGGATAGCGATTTTATTTTTTTTTATAAAAATAACTTCATTGTTTTAAAAGTTTTTTTTTTTAATATTTATTGATGATTACAACTGTATAAGACATATACAAAAAGTCTATGTGTGAAATATTATTATTAGGACATGTCAATACATTAGGACCACTTCAATAAAATTTCTACATTAGGTCTCTTCGCCATCTTCTTTCAAACGCCTTGGAGGATTGTCGGTAATTGAGTAAGAAGCAATTTGGGAAACTAGTTGATTTTTTGTGAAGATAGAGTTAACTATGAAAAGTTTGGGCTAAAGCAGCAAAATATGGGACGTTGAGATATTTATGGAAATGTAAGTCATTTTTAGTGATAATTAAATATAAAAATTAAGTTTAATTTTCAATTTACTCATTCTCCATCTCAAATAAATACTTTTCCATCATGGACTTTTTAACCTTTATAATGGCTGATTCTGTTCCATCCTACTAGAGAACAAAAGAATTGAAAATATAAAAACTGTTTTTAAAACATTCCGGGTCGGTGAACCCCTGTTCCCATTCAAACCCTACAACCTTCTCTAATATTTCACTAACTTTTATCAAAAAAGCTTGTCAGCAGAACTTATTCACTTGTGCTCTTGAAAGAGTTTCAATTTAATACAGTTCATTATAAGTTAAAATCACGTTAGTGGTTTTGTAATTATGACTACACCTCATTGTATTTATTTATTTTTATTTTATCTTTTTTAGAATATTGTTACTTAAGCAGTATGTTAAAATAATATGAACACACAGACAGACATTCAATTGCAAATATATTTACCTCCAGTCATACTTCAGTTAAGAGTGATATATATATATATATATATATATATATATATATATATATATATATATATATATATATGTGTGTGTATAAAAAGAGATAAAAAACAAGGGACCGAATTTAAAAATCACAGTCTTAAAAACAAACTCAATCCATTTCTGGCCATAATAAGTTTTTAAAAATCATAACTATATTCAAACAAAAATATTTATTTAAGTGAAAGGAGTTAAAAATAACAAATTATGTAGCGTGGGTATATAATTGCTCACACAAAGAAGTGGAGAATAATATGCCCGTATTTATCATATCTATTACAGAAATCAGACTGTACTGTTATACAAATTAAAATATAAAATGAAAAATTCCTTACAAGAGTATTTCTGTTTTGTCTCTTAAAATAATAGATGTGAATAATTGAGTAACCTAAATGGACCCTAATTAAGAAAACTAAAGATTCTTGAATAAATTAGATTTCTAACTTATACACATTATTATTTAATGTATAACACTCAGCTAACTAGTTTGTTTTTATTCCCTCGATGAGTTCGACCGCTTAAAGTTCTTAATACCTACTTTTAAACACCCAAATCCTTTTTCTAAATCTGTATTTAATTCCACTCTTCCTTAGAATCAACCAGAGTAACATGTACACATAACTTAATAACCTGGAACTTTGCAAAACTGGACAAACGGCTCGGAATTTATTGCCAATTTAAGAAACAATTTATAAATTTAAGCAGTGACAGTTTTAAATTTCTTATTTATTGTTATCTTAAGTTTATATAAAATTAAAATACAAATATTTAAAATAAGGATGTAAATAAATTAGATAAAGCAAAGATGTGGCATTTTCTTTTAACTATTTCATTTAATAGACAAAACCATCCTCATTCAGCGAAAATTAGTCATGGAAAACAATTAATCTATTCATACATTATTCACAATGAAAATAATTTAGAAAAGAAACTTTAATCATGAGCGATAAAAAATAAAAGATAATAAATAATAAAATAGAACAAATCAAAATAATAATAGGTAGTTAAAATATGTATATACGTAAAATATATGTATATATAAGAATTCTAGAAACGACAAGCTTAGTTTGTTGTTCCACAATAGGTAAATCCCTTGTCATCATTTAGATAGTATCTATACACAGTAACGTTCAATTACTTACTGATATATTATACAGTTAGTGAATCATCTGCAATCTTCCTAGAACTAGAAAAAAATACTAAATTAGAATTATTTCTATTCATTTTTTAATAATCAAGAGTTTACTTTCGCTCTAGTCCCAACAGCCTATGTCGGTTATAACGATCCAACGTATATATGGAAGCAAACTATGCGTAAAACACAACGTTAAATGGTGAAGAGACGCCATATGATAAGCTTACGTAAGTGGATTCTCCATTAATTAGTATGGCTAAGTAGTTTCCTACTAAGCGCCTCGCTTCAATCAGTGTTAGTCCAAGCTAATAGAGGAAGTTGACCTTAAGCGTGCAAGCTAGTGTTGAAGGACCAACATTTTTTAATTTTTTGTTTAATTATAATACCAAATTTGATAATATTTTATTGGATTGATGAGATATATCATTTGAAAAAATACTAAGCGTATTATTTCGCATCTGATAATAATTTAAAAACAAATAATAAAGCCTTTTAGAAAAGCCGGTTTTTCCAACATTTGAACAAAGCTGGTAATGTAACCGAAAACTATACAAATCATCATTTCATAAATAAGGGGGTAACAGTTAATAAAAGAAGACATTGTGATAAATTTAACAATTATCTTCCACCGGTCGCGCTAATTTCCGTAATATGAGCGGTCGCTTGTTGTACTAACAAGGGAAGGACACAGTGAGTCTCTCACGGATCTTGTTGGCAATTTTTTTTGAGGTTTCTGGTCAAAAAATATTAGACACGTTTTTGCCGTTCCCACCAATGGGCCCTAGAAGCCGAGAAAAAAAAAATAGCATTAAATTAATTTATTTTTATCTTAAGTTTAAAAAATGATATCGACATGATTCTTGCACCAAGATTTTTATTTTTGATAGCGAATTAAAAAAAAATTCAGCCGCTCCATATATTTTAGGTTAGGTTAATTAAATTCGAAAGAAATGATTAGATTTTCAAGCAAACTACATCTATAGATTTTTAAACACAAAAATTGACGTCAGATTCTAATTTAACATTCTCAAAAACATTAAAAAACGTTTATTCAATAAAAACAAAAAAATATCATTTTTCACCCTCTTCGAGGGGAAGAAATTTTTAAAACGATTATTGGTTACTTTTCTTTAAACAGCTAATACTTTGTCACGCAATTCATTCATTGGTATCGCTGGAAAGAGGGGAGCCTCAGCTTTCTTTTGATGTATATTAATGCAAATTTCGATGAACAAAAACCTATTAAAATAATTGTTAAACCCGAAAAGCATATTTATTTTTAACTTTAGTTTGAAACCAGATAGGAAAATGAAACCAAGGACATTTCAAGAGTATTACCACCCTATATTTTGTATAAACAATATAGTTGATACGTTAAACCGTTTAAGCGTAATTCATGTTTTGTGTCAATTTAAACAAAAATTTCCTACCAAATGGTCAGGCACATATTAAAGCTTACGAATTTTTATTTTTATTTTGGTTGAAATTTTGCATTTAAGGGTTCTTTTTAATGCTTAATTCGAATCCGATGTCGGTTTTGTGAAAAAAGTATAGCGAACGTAGTTCAATAAAAAAATGATATATTTTTTTTTTTTTTATTCAATAAACGGAATTCAATATTTTTGAGGGTGCAAAATAAGAATTTGACGTCAATTTTCGTGTTGAAAAATCTATAGAGGTAGTTTGCTTGTAAATCTAATCATTTTTTTACAGGTTTATTAACCTAAACCAAAATCTATGGAGCAGCTGTATTTTTTCCTTAAATTCGCAATCAAAAATAAAAATCTTGGTGCAAGAATCGTGTTGATATCATTTTTTAAACTCGAGATATAAAATATTTTAATTTAATGCTATTTTTTCGGCTTCTAGAGCCCATTGGTCGGAACGGCAAAACACGTGTCTAATATTTTTTGACCAGGAACCTCCAAAAAAAATTGCCAACAAGATCCGTGAGAGACTGAGTGTGTCCTCCCCTTGTAAGTACAATACCCTCTTTTTTAAACCTTTCGTATCTAAATTTTATATTAAATCTAACAAATAGAACATTTTGACCGATATACATTTAAAATAGCATAGGTATACTGTATATTGCCGTATTAATGTAAATGAAAATATATTAATAATTAAAAGTTATAAAAAATAAATTCATAACTAGATACATTTTTATTTACCAAAATTAAAGTCATATATAATTTTTTTGAATATCTAAAATGGTAGTTTTTTGATCAATTATTTCAAACAATTATTTTTTTAGGAATGATTTTTACAAATAAAATAAAGGAATCCTCAGCCCTTCGCGTCATCTCCATTACTACCCTCTACATATTCTATTGCCTCTTTACTCAAATCCCAATTTTGATTTTATTGCCCGGTTCTTTTTTCTTCCTCGTTTAGCTTCTAAAAAGTTCACGGAATATCTTCCAATGATTTAGGTTAATAAACTATAAATAATTTATGAAACCATTCCGAATAACGATACTTCGCCCTCTTAAGCAAATGTAAAAATGCAATAGAATTCTACTTACATTATTCCAAAACCAGCTGATTGCCGAGGAAGTGAAAAGAAAAAATCAAAACGAGAGAGGTCACTTGTTGGACTTAAAATGCTCTGAGAACTTCATATTTTCCATGTAGGAAACTATCCTTCATATCACAGTGATAATTAATTGGTGGTAAAGCATCTAAAGGAATAGCTAAAGCCAGTCTTCGGAGAAGCTCATCGGATGTGAGAGAGATGGAAAACATGTCGAGTGTTATACAAAATAAGATGGCACGACCGGTGGAAGTTTAAAACTATCAATTTTATCAATATATTTCAAGTTCGTTTGAAACACAGTTATCTATAATACTTAAATTATTAACTTTAATCAGGTTATTTTATCGAGAAATTATAAGAAAAATTAGAGCAGCAGCCTTATTCTTGAGGTCAATCATAAAAATAAACATATTTTCCAGAATAAGTAGAAGATGCCTCATGAGCCCTCTCTCCACAGTATCCACCTTTAATCCAATATTTTTCAAGTAGGTTAAATTATAAATAGCAACAAAGCAAAACACTGCGTTTAAGATTTTTTATGATGTATGATGATTTTGTAGCATGCGACAGCATAATTGTTTATTAAAATTTATTTTAACAAAAGCGGTTAAGTAGTTACTTTACTACGTGATAAGAAATTAATTCAAAGATAGACATTACCAAAATTATATAATATGATTAGCAATATGATAGATTAACAAGTTTCATTCGACAATATACCAGCACCTATCCTCCTTAGGCTATTCTCTTTGTAGAATAGATAGATTTCGTTTACTAAATGCATTTATCTAAAAATGGATGACATCCCAACTATACTTGCTCAACGAATTATGAATTAACAAAATTCAATTCATTAATTTACATAGTGTGCCCCGATTCTCTCTTTCCCGATATCATCAGAGAATAACAGTGTGGCTTTTCCGGATCAGTCAGAGAAGAGGACCAGCAGATGCAAGACAAACATCGAATATTATTTTCGGCCCTTTACAAGTCTATCATTATAAGCCTACATGACATATTAAGAACTAGGCAATAAAAAAAAGTAAACAAATGAATGAGTAATGAGATTATTTTGACTAACACTAAAATGTTTACATTTCATTATTCTGTTATTAAGATTTGTTCATCGTATTTTTTTTTTTTTTCTTGACCAGATGTGTTCCGGGTTTTATTAACAGAAAGATAATATTTAACTATTATGACATAAAATATTAAATTTTCTTTTCTTCATAAAAATGATCATTAGTATTGATCAAATCCAGTTCAGTGACAAGGAGTCCAGAAAATAATTTAGAAGTTTCGGATGAAACGTTTGAGATGCAAAGTGAAACTTTCGAACCCTAACAAACAAGACAATAGAAAAGAGACCTTTAAATCCCAGTGAAATCAGAGACTGAAATGGTCCATTATAGAGCTTAAGGAAAAACAATATATACGGAATATATGTTGTATGTAATATATATATATATATATATATATATATATTATTATATATATATATATATATATATATATATATATATATATATATATATATATATGAAATGAGTTTGAGAACAAAGTCTGACACGGAGGAACTATTTAATTAGAAGGTAGGCAACACAATTTTGACGGAGTATGGGTTAATTTGAATTTTCTTATTTTGTTTTGATGTTTATCTTCTAATTAATCTATTATATATTTGTATCATTTTTATTATTTCTTATTTTTTTTTTTTAATTTGAAAACAGTCAAAAAAATTTTTTTTTTATTTTATCTAAATATAAAAACATATTGTTCTGCTTTCTCGCTAATTCGAAATATTGGAGTGTCGGATTACCAATGTTACAATTAACGAGATTCTACAAGAAAAAAAAAAAAAAATTTTTTAAATGAAGAGAACGAGGAAGAGGCATAAATCTGTTTACCATACGATGTCAAAGTTAAGTACTTTTTTCTCAATGGCAATTTGTAAGGTAAATTCTACTAAATTTCATGAAGATTAATAGATCTTATTGAAGTTTTGCACAGAACGAAAAATTCTCAATATTTTACAATGTAGTATTGAAATCTCACGGCTGTATTTAAAAAATTAGAAATAAAGTGAATATTATTTTTGTGATAATAATTTTCATCAGGTGTATTTTACTTTACTTTTTTTCTTTTTTTCAAATGAGTGTTTATAATTAATTTTGTCAAACCAACTGTATAAATCCAAACAAGAAATGATTTAAAGTCTATGTCTTTTTCATCTTGAAAAGATAATTAACACTTTTAATTGCATTCATTCAAACCGAGCTTTTCAATTTAGAATTTATAATGAAACCTGAGGTATATTCTACGACAGTTTAAAGCGTAATGTCCTATGGTTTCTCACACATGGTAAAGTAAAAGACTTTATGAAATATGAGGAACTTTATTAAGTAAAACTATGGAACTCAACCTCAGCTATATATCATTCTAAGATTTTCGCCTATCCCAAGCCCCAGTCCTCAGATTTATCTCTTCAATGTAAGAAGTAACGTTCATTTTAAGTAACGTTACTATAAAAATATGAGTGTGTATGTAATTGAGTGTGTGACCACATGGTATAAGTTCCTAAGTCAAAACATGGTTTACATGAGATATGTATATTGTTATGATTCTATCTCCCAGAAACGCATGGCATCAATCTTATTCCCTCCTTCCTTGAAATGTCAACTTTCCTACTTTATTCTTCAATGGTCGCCCAATAGCTGTCCACTGTTAAAAATTTAGGCATAACCCTTCAAACCCTTTCCTGGAAATCCCATGTTGCACAAATCTACTGAGGATCAATTAGTATCCTAAAACTATATCCACCGCTTATCTTTTCCCAATTTCATTACGGTTGTTTAATTTATGGCGGACTCTCAATGATTTTTGAGGGTAGATAAAATCGGATCACGAATTACTTTATAAGGTTTGTCTTCGGAGTCTCAAGAAGATCCTATCTTTCTCATCTTGACACCGAGTTAAGTTGTCTCCCCTCTTCTTTCCTCAGAGAATACTTCCTTGGCTGTTAATACCCATGAGAATACCCTTCCTTTATACAGTATCCTTCGATTCAAGTCCGCAATCCAGGATTATCGTCTTTCCAATCTCTATACTCCATCCCACAGAACTAATGCATTTCAATTATTTTTACGAAAAACATAACATTGAAACCGAGCAGAATGCTGATTGTGAAAATGAATCAACCTCTGAAGACGATATAAAAATAAAATATATCTTTGAAAAGGATGATACCTGATATATGTAATATGGAGCTACGACGGACCAAATGTTAAAATATAATATATTTTATTACTTTTTTGAATTTTAATTATATTATGTTATGTTAATTATATTATAAACCGAGAGAACTAAAGTGGTTAAATGACTGATGAAGAATTACAATGAAAACGTTACTTAAAAAAACAATGCATTCTGTCTTATAAGTATTAAATTAAAATAATGGTAAAGGGATTTAAAATCGATTTTAACGCACGAGGAAATTATTTTTGTGAAGCTATAATATTGGTTGTTCCGAAATTTCAAATAATTTTTATAACGTAATTCCTAACTACTTCACTTTTCAATTATTTAATCGTGACCCTTGTTTATGAAATCTTTGTAAATCCATTAATTTCCAGAGTAATTGTAGAGTAGCGTTTTGTGATTGTTTTGCCACAACAATGTAATAGGATGTTAATGTAGGTCTGAATTCCATATTTGTTCAGTACACTATATTTTCTATCCATACAAGTAGCAGCTTGAGGTTGTGATAGAAATGGTGTAGACTCTAGTGATGGCTAGAAATGTAATCTGTCAGGGAACCGGAGTCATTTAGTGTGGCTTCCACCTCTGGGCCTGTGGTGGTCCTGGCAGACATAGAATTGGGTTAGGGGTACATGAACGGATGGTATCATTAACAAATCAACCAAGCCAGTTTACTATTTTGAATACTTATAAATACATTCAAGAGGATCATTAGATGACTTTAAAAATGATATTCTTTAATGCCATTGATTAAGAGTTTCTATGAGGGGTGTTGATACTGAGAATGTTAAAATATTCTCTAGTTATCAATTCGCTAGTTATAGATTAAATTCTGATTCTATTTTGAGGTGGCATTCAGAATCTAGTGACGACAAAATTACATTCGTTTCACTTTCTGAGAGTCATCATCCCTCTGAATGCCAGTGGTCTATTGATTAAATAAATAAACCAAACAAACAATTCCCAAGTATAAGTCCCAAGGATAACATTTTCTGAAATGAAATAAAAAATAAAATAATATAAATATTCAGTTTAACCAAAAATAGTGATGCTTTATTTACATTTTGGTATCCCACATTACGGCTTCGCCCGCTCTAAGTAAATAGATAATAGATAATTTTAACTAATAACTGAGGTTCCACTTTGTTTACTTTTGTCTATGGAGAATAATTTTGTATTAAATTATGCAATTTAGCATTATGTAATTTATTATATTTTCACTCATAACAGTGATGTTTAACTTGGTTAAAATTTCACTGATTAGATTAAAAGCGAAACTGGACATCCAAAAATTGCACTGATTAAATTACGTAAAGCTTAATTGGACATCCAATTTTTAATTGTGATTTATAGGTTGGTAATCCAAATGGACAGAGACTTTTGCGGATAACTATTGCGTACAATAGATTGCATTATCAGTGCTTATAACTTAAGACCCTTGGATGAACATATTTTCTCAAACAGTATGAAAAAGGAAGAATCGACATTTTGATTTGATAATAATAATAATGATTTTTTTTTTTATTTATTACAAACCTCGTTTGTACCACTCAACATTGTAGATTTAAATTTTTATTATTTTAAATTTTATTATTGCAAAGCCTTTCTAGAACTACGAAAATTATGTTAAAATTTAGTACACATGAGTAAAGTAGTTATATCATTTTAAACTCAGCTGCAAGAATGGTGCTAAACCACATATCGGCCGATATTTTAACTTCACTGGGATCCACATGTCGCACCACAAATTTATATTTTTTTTATGATTTAATTAAATATAATTAACTTTTATTATAAATTCCAAGCATTATATGATACCTTACCTTTGTAACCTTTCATGGAATAACGCTCACCATCTATTGGTCAATTTTCAAACTTCTCTGTTATCCACATATTATCGCTTTTTTATACAAGAAATTTATTGAAAATCAATAGATTTTATTATTGCTGAACCCTCCCGGAACTAAAAAAATGATTTGGTTAAAATTTGGCACAGATTGTTTTAGTTGGTATAGATTTTCAATTAAAAATTATTTTAAACATACATTTACCGGCCTTTCATCCTCTACATGGTTAATAAAGTTTTATCCAATAATACACAGGTTTTAATGAGTTCAGAGTGTTAATATGTCGATGAGAATACATCGCCTTTGTGAATTGCATTCCCAACCGGGTGGTTAGAGTCCGAATAAAGCTTGAGGAGGTATTTTTTAGCTAGCCACGTCCTTCTAATGTTTAAAGGCATTACTCCGGCGGAGTCCTGAAGTGCATTAATGGGAGACGTTTTGAAAGCCCCTAGGCACGACCTAATGGCACCTGACTACAATGTGTTTAACACTTTGATGTAGGGGGAATTTGTTTCATTATAAATAACAGAGCAATAGTCTAGAACTCCGCCTGCTGTCTCCTCTGGAGGCAGTTGCCGGTCTCAAGCCCGGGTAAAGGAGGAGGGTTTGTTCGGATGGTCAACTACCCACCAACCGTTAAAAACTTCTTAAGTTCAGGAAACAACATGCGGCCTCGGATATTTCGATTGTCACAAAGGTTATTTGACCCCAGCGCGGAGGCACGGACTTAATATTGCCTCTTGGAATGTGAGAGGATTAAACCAGCCTGGTTAGAGAAGAAGGTTAGAGGAGGAACTTGATAATTATCAAATAGAAGTAGCTGCGCTACAAGAGATACGTTGGCGGAATGTGGAAACAATGGAATTGGAGAAGTATCTATTAATAAACAGCGGACACATTGCAAATGTACCTATTATTTCTTTGCCTTCTTCTTCCGTATTTACTGCAGTGTAAATTAAGAAGTCGTCTGCAAATTGAATGATTTTGCAATTATTAATTTTTGTATTAGAAGTATGTTCGGTATAAAAGTTAAAGAGGGTCGGGCTCAGAGGGTCTCCTTGGGGGAGCCCACTGTATGTATCAAAAGCTGCACGTCCTTCCCAGCTGTCCACGAAGTATGTCAGGTATGATAGGTAGTTTATTATCCATTGAATTAATTTTATTGGTAGATGAAGAGTTTTTAATTTGGAGATTAGAACTTGAATTTTTACGTTGTCGTATGCTCTGTCTATGTCTATTGTTAATGCAACAAGGATTTTTTTTTGTTCGTAGGCTTTGAAGATATCGTTCGTTAGGAGCCAGATTGCGTCTGTGGTGGATCTATTTTTTCTGAAGCCAAAACAGAAAGGACTTAAAATATTTTTTGTTTCTATAAACCATTCAAGCCTGTTTTTTACAATGACTTTACAAATACTTTTGCTAAGCACGAGATGAGAGCGATAGGGCGGTATGAAGTTATTGTGGATGGGTCTTTACTGGGTTTTAGTATTGGGGATAAGATAATATTACGCCAATCAAGTGGGATCATTGCTTCGTTCTAGAGTTGGTTATATGCTGTGAGCAGGTGTTGTTTCATTGTGTCCGGTAAGAGTTTGATCATTTCGTAATTGATTTCATCCATACCAGGGGCGGTTCCAGTTTTTCCAATCAATGCTGCTTCAAGTTCTGTTAGTTGGAAGGGTGAGTCTAAGAGGTGGTCACCACTTGATGCGCGGAGTAATGGTTGCCTAGGATCAAATATATTAGACAAATTTTAAAGATTAGCAATCGCGGATGCTTGGCTTGTCAGTACTATGTTCTGCACGTTGTTTCTCTTGCCACGTAGAGTTTTGATTTTATTCCACATGGAACCTATTCGATTTGGATTGATGCTCTAAATATATATCAATATATTTCATCCATGATTCCTTTTTTAGTAAGGGATTTGGTTTTGTTAATTTTTGAACTCATCATTTTGTAGTTATATGTCATGTTTCTTAGGTATTCTTTTATTGCTCCTTTCTTTTCCCCATATGCCTTGCGAATTTCTGCATTCCACCAGCATTTCAGCACGAAATCAGCTATACCTTTTCCGAGGTATAGCTGATTCCCCTGCCAGGTTTATTATGTTAGTCAGATCAGTTATGTTGCATTTGGAGTCTGTTTTTTCTGATTCTATGACTTCATCAGTGTATACTGTTTAATTTAATCTTCTGAAATTTCGTTTAGGTAGAAATTTGTAATTCATCTGAGGTTTAAATTGTTTATTTCTATTAGAATTTGTATGTGGTCGCTCCCCAGAGGTTCTGGTAATGCGGTCCAAGTGAGGTTGTGGAATAGATCCGGTGTGGCGAATGATAGATCTAGTAAATAGAGAACTTTAAATATTACGTAAATATTTGTCTAGTCGGTTTATTTGTTCTGTTATTATTGTTTTGCATCTATGTTATTCATTGTTAATTACTCATTGTTAGAACTACTGTTGTTACAATATCTTATATAAACAATAAAATGTACTGGCATTGAGTCGTTCTTTTATTTACTTATTTTTTTAAACCTTTATTTTATTACGAAATGCCTCCATTTAGTGACTATGAATTTTCACAATATACGCAATAAAAAAAAAAATGAAAAAGAAGAAATAAAAAAAAAAAATGACCTCTAACTATGTAATATATAAAGTGAAATAAATAAATTAAAAGGACAATAATAATAATAACAATCAAAATTTCAAAATACAATTATACTCTATATACAAAATATTCACTCAGCCTATGTATCTCAGCCTATCTCTAAATCAAGGCTATAATTTCTCTCCAATTAAGGGCATACAGGGATCCCAGAGCTGCTCTCTCAGCTGGGTTACTGGTGTGAGAGCGCTATAGTACGGTCACACTGCCCATGGGCGGAAAAGATTACCATAACACCATGTCGAATTTTACAATTGATCTTAAGGCCAACGTATCTTTATCCTGCAAGTTTGATTTTAGGAATGTATAGGATCTGTATAGGATCTTGGGTGATTAGAATGATTTAAATACATTAGTAAGTCCGAAAATTGCTTCGCTCGTTTTCATAACCAACCTAATAAGGATTCGATTAATAGTTTAATAAAACACTATTCTATTATTCATCCACTAGTTTAAACTAACGTTTGTATAAGGTTAGCGCACGAACAACGCTCATAACGGTCAAATTCATCCTATGATTAATAGTAACTAAGTAATGAATACAAATGATAGGGCAGAGTGGGCTAATAAACCATACTTTGAACCACTATTCCTCGCCTAGCTAAGCTTATAAATTTTCGTTCTAGACAAAATTAAGTGAGTGAAGCCGAACAACTATACTATACTTTCTTATTCTGTCAAATAGATTTAGTATTAATCAAAAATTAATATAAACCAAATTAACTGATATTTAACAGCATCTATTTATTTTATTTGGTTCACTTTATTTACTATGATAGTCCATCTTTCGAAATTACTAAATATTTGACAAAACGACTAATATCAAGTTTCCATAAATTTAATTTCATTTTTTATCATATATGATCCTATTACCAAATGTAATAACACAAGATATAATAAATAAAAAAACAACACTCAGTTGAACTCATACAATTTCTTTTCATAAATGTAGCTAAAGCGTTAGAATAAGTTAAAATTTAACTCAAAACTTTGCCAACAATATGGAAGCCATTCTTTCAAAATTATTAGTGTAAAAAAGTAGAATAAGCTACGGCAAATAATAAAAATAACTTTTAAAAATCCTGAAAGGATTCGATGATTTATTGTTGTAGAAACCATTAAAAGCATTTTGTGGCTGAACGCTAACCGGCAATCTTGTAGCTTTTAGAGAACAATAAAATTCTTATTTTATACCGTTCTAAGGTATTATTATTAGTTGAGGAGAGTTAAAAACTAAACGTTTTTACAACATGAAACCAACATTAACATTTTTTTTATTTTTTTATTTATTTATTTTTTTACAGTTTATTAAAATTTACAACGATAATCTCTAGAATATCCTGTTTTAAGGCAAATTACTCTTACTTAGGACAGAAATCGAAAGAACAATTATATATATGATTGTCTAATAGTCTTAATGATATGAGGTGAAACCGATTTAGAGTCTGAAAACTTTCATGTTTTTCGTCACTTAAATCAATGTATGGCTTATCTATGATGTTCGTTCGTTCGTTGGATTGTCACTACAGTCTTTAGAGCTTTGGTTTTCTTAAGCATCTTGCTCTATTCAGCTCTGTCCAGAGCATATTGTCTCCAGAGGAGAACACCTTCATCCTTCAGGTCAGCCTTCTTATATCTTATAACCATCGTAGTCGAACTCTCCTACTTCGACCACCAGGCTTTCCCTAAAGAAGTCTTGGGAATTATTTTGGTATTCATTCTCTTCACAAATCACAACCAACATCATCGTCCCATCCGGATATAGGAGACAATGTCTTCCCCTCGAAATAGCTTTTGGAGTTTATTATTATTTCTTGATCACCAGGCATCTCCAACTTTTATTGTACCGAATATTTCACTAAGAACTTTTCACTCCCATATGCTGTCAATGTAGACTACTCACTGCCATGTGTGACAATCGGCCTCACTACTGTTTTATAGGTTATAAGGTTTGCCTTTCTTGAGAGATTCTTTTGTAAACCCTATAAGCAGCAGTTTCCGGATGCTATTTTGATCTATGGATCGAAACATGTTTCGTATGCAAATTAACGATTTAACCAGAAAAAAAAATTGACAAAAGGAAATAACTATCTTTGAACCACCATTTTAAAACGTTTATAAATGTGAAATCTAAAGACTTATAAATTTGTTATCCATATCGGTGGTTTTCGTTAGCAAGAGGATAAGGTTAATTCCCTTGAAAACGAGTTAACTGTTGACCTAAAATTGGTTTATTTGTGCTTCTTAATAAGTCCTTAAGGTACCTATTTTGGCACACATAATAGCTTGAGAGTATTTACAGGAATTAGGAACGATCTAAAATGCCCTACTGAAAGTAGACATTAGAGTTTAGAACATTTTGATTTTTTCCCTCCTGTAACATTAAATCTTAGGGAAGCTAAATGCAATTTGAATGTTTGCTTTCTAAATGTGAATATTTTTTTCGATTAGGGAGAGACCTGTTTATTTGCCCAGTCCATGAAACAGCGGAAAAGCGTTAGGCATTATTTTGCATGGACAAACAGGTTATTAAAATTCACTGCGTGGGAAAAGGAAAGGACGAGATTTGCTAATGATAATTACGGTTTCGCTTTTATTTTTACTTTTATATTAGGGCTTCTAAATCTTCATGATTTATTAATTCAGTCTTGGGAAAATGTTCTGCTTAACCAAGGAAATATATTAAAACAATTCAAGTGAGTAAAGATTCAAATTATTTTATCTATATAAATGTATGTATATATGAATAAATGTAACATTTATTTTTACTTATCCCTCAAACATCTAAAATATATATTCACCCACTGTCAACAAATATACCTCTTCAAGTTATTTTATTTTTATGAAAAACTAAGTCTTTGCCTTTTCATTTCATTTAAGTCATTACCTAAAATGAATAAAAATAAAGCCAATTATTCGGTTTTAAAATTTAGAATTATTTTATTATTTTTTTTTTTTTTTGTTATCACAAAACGGCCTTAAAGACCACGCGAATATCATGACTATGGATTCTTTCTTTCTATCCATTTCTCCTTCATTATTTTTGATTGTCTTTGTTTCCTTTCCTCCATCCAGGCAATCGCCTTCATAGGCTTCCTCTTGTCCACAAGAACTGTGACCTCATGCAACCTCTTTCTGTATTCCTCTTTGTCCAAACAATCTTGGTCGTTTATCCCCATATTTCTTGTTTCCTCTTTCAACTGCTTAATGTATCCTTGCGAGCTATGGTAGCCCCAGAGTTTCTGCAATATAGCTTTATTCAGCCTTTCCAGAGGCATTCTAACCATGTGCCCGTAGAATTTTAGTCCCCTGATCCTTATCTCAGTTTCTATGTCTTTGATTTCCTTGTATATTTCCTTGTTTGCTCTTAACCTGTAACCTTCTTGCGTCTTCCTAGGACTAATATATAGATAGGACTAGTATATATAAAAATATAGGACTAGTATATATAAAAAATAATTATATATAAACATTTTCACATAATCATTAAATAAGAATCTTAGTTTCTTAATTACTATTCCTTTACCAGAAAACTATTAATAGATAGTCGGAAAATGGATTACAAGGTTATTCAATTAACTACCATTACTACCCCCAGTAAATTATTCATTTAATCAGATTCCAGCAACAAGGAATTTATTAGCAAGAACAGAGGACATCATTTAAATTGACGCGCTTCCATTGTCTTAGATTACAATAGAAAAGGACTGGCTAAGATTGTGCACAGGCCTCAAGGGGAATTACAAATAAATTCATTTGTCCCCCTTTATTCATTTTCATCTTTGCTATAATTATCATAATTTTATAATTAATTAGAAGTGAACTTTTAAATAATCTGTTTTATTTTTGTTGATTAATAAAATATTATAAATTTTTAAAAGCATTTATAAATGAGCCTTAAAATCAAACTCTCTTTATGCGGAAAATTTTTTTTAATAATTAATAAATGATGATATTATAATATAAATAAATAATTATTTATGATGCTATTATAAATAATGCTATTATAAATAATGCTATTATATTTATAATAATGCTTATTAAATCATGAACAAGATAACCTTTACCGTTTTGGTAACTATCATTTCTCGTCGCGGTTTCGCCCACTCAAGTAAACAGGTTATTGAAGTTTTATTAATTTATCAATAAAAATGTTGAATTGTAGAAAGCATGCAAAATGTAAAAATAAATTCATAAGAAATTAACGATTATTTAAATTCATGTGGAATTATTTGTGAAGTTATTTAGGCAAATATAGCCTACATAGGATTTCTTGGAAGAAGGATCAATCATCGTTTTACGAGTAACTTCAGCAACAGATATCTTCAGCAACAGGGGAAATATGATGGATTCCAAGAAGATGAAATAGCTGAAACTAGCTAACTGTGGATCAAAACTGTACCCCGCTATCGGATTACTAGGGGAGGGGAGTATATATCAAGCGATGGCAGTAATATAAACTTTTCAACATCTAATCAAATCCTGAATTGATCTTGTTTTGATGTTTATGTAATTACATCATTATTTTCCATTGTTATCACACATTTTTGAAACAGACGATGATGACGTGATCAAAATATGGAAAGTTTATAACCACGTCGAAATAGATACTGATATGGATTTTTCCCAGGAAATACGAAATAATACTTCTGGTTTGAATTTAAAAATAAGCTTTTGAACGAGTCTGGCAACCGGGACTGCTTTTCGAAATCCGTAAATTAATACATTTTACATACTTTCTTATTATTCGCTCCTATTTGAGTAATAGACCCTTTAAAAGTTAATCATAACTTTTCCTATTCTGCCGGTGCTCCTCAAGGAAGTACTTAGGTCCTATGCTCTACACAGTTTATACTGCAGGCATCCCTACACATCCTAGTACCGTCCTTATTACGTACGTCAATGGTAAATGTATATTATCAGTAAACCATGATTACTTCACATCATCCCAGGCACTACAATCTCATATATTAAACTTTCAAGAATAGTGTAAAAATTGAATAATGAATATAAATTCAAAACATTTCATCAAATGACCTTTACCCTTCGTCGTAAACCTACGACTTCCTGCCCTACAGTATCCTTTAATAGCATTCCACTGATCTCTGTCAAACAAATCCGCTATATTGAACTCCAACTGGACAAACGTTTAACCAGGAACCACATACAAGACTAAAACGGCAGGAAACTGTCTTTCAGGAAACTACCGATTTACAAAAAAAAAAATACTTTATATGGCAACTATCAGACATATTTGGATAAATGAAGTTGAGCTTTGAGACTCCGCTTATAAATTTCTTACTGTCCCATTTGTTCCATATGCTGATTTATCCCAATCCAGATACCTATCCTTTCGTAGTAAACTCCTTACCCATTCAAATCTACTGGTCTTCAACTTCCTTCTCACTCTATTCCTGACAACCCTCCGAGGTGACTGAAAAGAACATGGCCTTGGGACCTTCTCAAATAGAACTTTTATTGAAATATTATTATTGGGTACAAGCAATTGTCATGTTATTATTTTACGTTACTAACACATATACTGGATGGATGTTTTTTTCAAGTATAGTTGTAAATTTCAGTTAATAGATAGTAAAAAAAAGAAGATAAAAATTCGATTAAAGGAACACATTATTAAGCAAAGGAAACTGGTATTTTCTAATAATTTTAAAGTAACCTTACAAAGCGATGAATATCACCACAACCTGATATACTGTTATATTATATATAAGAAAAAAAGAATATGATTTTGCAATATTGTGATAATGTACCATGATATACGTTTATGCTCTCCCTGACATTCTTATAACTCATTTTATTTCCGTTTTTCGGAATCCAGTAAGGAGGACACGTCTCTTACATCAGCGTCCCCTTGGAGACACCTGGAACCCATATGACGGGGCTTTGCGAAACCATTCGTCTGTCGAGATCCCCTATAGCTGTCGATGGATGGGAATTGTAGGCGGGGAACGAGCCTTGTGGGATGGTCGCATCCCCTTTATGGCTCTTCCGAAACATCAGCTCTGCATTATGCTGATTCTGAAGGAGCATATACCTCACTTGGAAGACCTTATATTCCCAAGATGAATTTTTGCCTGTATTTTCGTTATCATATAAACATATTTTTAGGAATAATATTTACTAAACTATAACTTAATATAGTTGAAAAGATTTTATTAGATTAAAAATAAATTCATAAATTTTCATATTACTTCGTATTATTCTGATATCATAATATATCTATTAATGTATTTAAATATATTTGTTCCTCGGAGGTACAGAATACTATGTCACATTTCATAACTTTACAGGAGAGCAATTTAAAAGAAAAAAGATCCAGGCTAAAATAGGTTAGTAACCCGTCCTTCCTGCCCTAATTGGAATACATGAGGACGTTATGTCTTCCCACAAAAAATAAATAAACAAAAAAATTTTTATGTAACTTAGCTTACAAATAATTTGTCTAGGAAATAGAATTATAAAGGGGAAAATGGTAAATAATAATACATAATAATGTATTTTTGGTAAAAAAAGACAGTGTTCTGTACCTCCAAAGTACAGATATAGATTTGACAGATATTTAAAATTTTCTTAAACAACAGAAGATAGTTAAACGCATTACTACAACTTAATGTTTAACTGGAGGTACGCATGATCATATAGAAGGATCAATACAATAAGGATTAATAAATTAATTGTCACTTTTATTGGAAATGTGTAAATGAAATAATCATAAATTATCCAGAGATTTCGGGGTGAAACTAATTCATGAAATAGATAATAGCCTAAAATTGAATATTTATAAATCATTAGGAGTAATAAAACCATTCAAAACCAATCCAGATTTTGTTTAAATAAAAAAATAAAAATTTCTAATAGTTAGATTTTTAATTTGTTTAAAAATGGAAAAAAACAATCAGTTATAGGAAAAACCCAAGGGTTTAACCTACCTTCCCTCTCCATTCATGATATGTTTTAGAAGTCTGTTTGCCTCTGTAGATGAGTACAAAAACTTCAAATAATTTCTCGTCTTACAATTTTTTTTAAACTTCAGTATATAAAATATATGTAACAAAGTGCTGATGTTTTGAAAATTATTTATTTTTTAGAACTTATGATGGATGTTTTACATACGGAACTAGTTTTCAAATAAAACTATTTCAATTGAAATGGCAATTAATTCATCTATCGTAACCCATTGTTTCAATTCAGTAAAAGGCAAAAACTTCAATAGGTACCTGTTTAAAAATTCACCACTAAGTTCTGAAAATCACAACCGCTAGTGGTTCAATAGTAGTAATATTTATAATGCTTTAATATATCATATTTAGAAAATGGAAAACATTCATAAATAAAAATATAATATATATATATATATATATATATATATATATAATCCTTAGAGAATAGAGATTACACAATTAAGAGAGAGGTATTCTTAGTATTTCCTATATAAGCTATATCTTCCAAGAAAACAAGGAATAGATGCAAATTAGAATTATGAAATTATTCTCAGAACGAGAGACAAAATTAATAACATACTTCAATAACACTCAACTTCAATTAATGCTATGTGCAGTCTGTGCATGCGATGTGTATACAGCACATACAGTACATATATACATATATAAATGATATAAATACTTACATCAAATTAACCACTGATTATAATTAGTTATATTACCAAAATACTAATATACTAATATACTAGTTATATAATTAGTTAAATAAATGAGCGTTATAGTGGGTTAATTTTTTGTAATACAAGAAATAAATATACTTCTATCTCAAGCATTAGTTAGATAAATAAACGCACAAAGTTACCTTTTTACTGATAACAGTCAATGTTGGATAAGAACCTAACGAACAAATAAAGAGTAATAAGAAAAATATCAATCCTTGGAGTACATCCAGCCGAAAATGTCGTAGGAATGATGTCACACTGACGATACTAAGAATAGGTCTCAGGAGACTAAACCAATCCTTCCTGTTCACATATCACGCTCCAACAAAATGTCAATATTGTAATAACTCCATGCCAATAAACCACATATTCCAGGAATCCCCATTTTTTACGTCTCGTTTCATCACTTTTGATTAAATTCTGATCACTCAATGAGTCCCGGAGAATAGTGATAGTGATATATATATATATATATATATAGAGAGAGAGAGAGAGAGAGAGGGTGAGAGAGAATAGTGAAGCTCTAGTATCAATGTTTAAATTACTAAAATAAAAATTTACATAAATATTACATAAAATATTGGTAAGCACTAAAACAAATTAAAAAAATAACGTAAGGGTATATATAAATGTTATATATTTATTATGTTATAATATAATATGTGTGTAGGCGGTATTCTTACCGAAAGACTGGTGGCTTGTCACAGCTCCCGCGCGGAATACACTCACCAGATACTTATCTTCCAGCCATGTTTTCCTGATATCACTTTAAAATTTACTATTGCTCTTCACTACAGTCCGAGTTTTTATTAAAAACAACCACATAATGATCATTTATTATTATTTAGCACTTTTAAACATAAAATCAAAATCTTATACTGATATATTATTTATCCATACTTTTCTTATTAACTACTCCAAAGAAGTTTTTACTAATATTAACAACATAATGATATCCTAATAATAACATAATATTATTAGTTTTAAATTATATCGTCCTCATACCTTGAAACTTATTTATCGCTTTTCTGGTTTTTCACAATTGTAATTCTATTATAAATTGTTTTTCGTTTCATTTAGAGACTGTTTAAAAAAAAAAAAATTTTTAACACTTTAACATCCGAATCAATTATCCTCTCAGTAAGAGTAATAACAAACAATTAAAGAGTAATAAAGCAAAATATTTGAAGAAATATATAAAAGAAAATTTTGGGCTACAACACTTTTATTGTTGATCATCGAATTTCCAGAACATTAATAAAAAATCTCATTCCATTTATTTGGATGAAAATTATAATTGTAAATAAGATATTACTTTCTTTTGGGTCTTAAAAGACCGACTGGTTATTCCATCTAGTTGCCTAAATCTTCAATAAAATTTATATCTTTTAAGTCTGACTTCTGAGCACTATTTAAGTTTTTGACGGTAAAAATTTATTTCTTCCTGTCCTACAGTATCCTTCAATGATATCCCACTAATCCCTGTCGAACAGATCCGCTACCTAGGTCTCCACTTGGACAAACGTCTTACTTGGAATCCACATACAAGACTAAAGCGACAAGAAACTGCTCGTTGATACAGACTACTTCAACATTTACTAGACAAACGATCAAACCTACAGATTCATTACAAAAGACTTATTTACATGACTGTTATTAGACCTACTTGGACGTACGGAGTTGAGCTTTGGGTCTCTACTAAACCATCCAATTCATCTCGTATCCAATCCTTACAATCCAAAATCCTTCCAAAAATCCTAAATGCCCCTTACTTTGTCAACCAATAAGCTTATCCATAAAGACCTTAATGTTCCATTTGTTGCTGAGTTAGCCCAAACCACATACCTATTTTTTCAAAGTAAGCTCCATAACCACTCAAATCCATTAGTTTCTCAACTTGCTTCCCACTTCATTCCCGATAATCCTCCGAGGCTTCAGAAAAGAAGATGGCCTAGGGATCTTCTAGTGTAAAATTTTATTGAAGTGCTACTGATGAGTAGTTCTTTTCAAGTTGTTACATGTCATTGTAGTCGTTATCAGCTCATTTACTTGATGTACATATTTGTATAGTTGTAAATTTCAATGAATTGATATATATATATATATATATATATATATATATATATATATATATATATATATATATATATATATAAATAAATAAAAAAAATTTATTTGCTGACCGTTTCATAAAGCATGTTTTTTTTTTTGTTTTTTTTTTTATATTACACATTTTGTTCTGTACAGCCAGTCTCTTCTGTAAGTTATATAAACATCATCATATTCTCGGACGTGTCCGTCTTTTAAAATAACCATGTAACATCGAATTCCTAATAACCAAGTTACTTTTTCATGATAATTTCTCAACATTGATTTTTGTTTTCAAAAAAATTAATTATATAAAATGCAATAAAACATGATTCTTTTAATCAGCTCCATAATTCTGTTCGAATAAATTAAAGACTAAACTATTCAGTTAAAGGTAACCTTATTTCTTCTACTTTTTGGAAATAAAAAGTAATTGTTCGGTTTAGAAAAGCAGACACGAGCCTTAAAAATGAAGTTTGGTCAGGTTTCCAGGCTTCGAAAATGATTACTAATTAGTCTGCAACCTAAGCTTGCTATTGTATTCAAACCCTGAAGGATGGACGAGCTAATGTCTTATTATCTTATGTATTCTTGATAGGAACTCTTCGTGTTTCTCCAGTGTCCAATTTAACAATCAGTTAATCTGTAGACTTCCAAAACAGAAATTCATATTAAGAATTATATTTTAGAGGTTACGAAAATTATTTAAGAATTATACAATGAAAGAGACAAATAAATAATACGGACAAAGTACATCTATTTCAGTATATAAATATATTAGTTAGGTATGGCTAATTGAAACAATAGGAAATTTTCATAAATAGTAAAAATTTATTAGTACAGCCCAGAGTAATATTTTAGCTCAGTGGCAAGCAAACTAAATGCCTGTTTGAAAATTCACAACTGACAACAAGCTCACTAAGTTTCTCACGGTTCTTTTTTGCAATTTTTCATAAGGGTTCCTTGTCAAAACGTATCCGATATATATTCCGGCTAATGGGCCATAGAATCCGAGAAAAAAAATTAAGTAGCATTAAACTAATTTATTTTATATCTTGAGTTTAAAAAATGATATCGACATGATCCTTGCACCATTTTTTTTTTTTTTTTTTTTTTTTTTTTATTGAGAACATATTTAAAGAAAAATACAGCCGTTTCATAGATTTTGGTTTAGGATAATTTAATTCTTAAAAAATGATTAGTAAAGCTCTTCAAGAAAACTACCTTTATAGATTTTTTCATACAAAAATGAAATCAAATTCTAATTAAGCACCCTCAAAAAAATTGAAAAACGTTTATCCAATAAAAGTAAAAAATATCATTTTTTAACCCATTTTAAGGGAAATGAAATTTTTAAACCAATTATTGGTAACATTTCTTTAAATCGCCATTACATTGCTACTCAATATATTCAACTTGATTGGTACTGCTGTAAAATTGGAGAGCCGCAGCTTTCTTTTTATGTATATAAAATGCAAAATTCAATGAACAAAAACCAATTTGTAAAGTTGGAAAATCCAAAAGACATTTTGATTTTCAGCTTCAGTTTGAAACCAGACAGGATGATTAAACCATAAGGCCTATGTAAAAAAAAAAAATTGCTTACCGTTTAGGTCAGGAAAATTTTGAAGGTTAAGATTTTTTTAAATTTCTTAATTATGTAAACAAAATTTATTTAGGTTGTTTGCTTTAAGATCGAATTATTTTATAAAAATTTAATTAATCTAAATACAAATCTATTAAAAGGCTATATTTTTTGTGAGACGTGCACACAAAAATTTCGGTTAAGGAATCATGTCGATATCATTTTTTAAATCTCGGGATATAACATAAATTAGTTAATTGCTGCTTCATTTTTTTCTCAGCTTCTAGGGATCATTAGTCGAAATGGCAAAATACGTGTTTAATATGTTTTGACCTTATGAAAAATTGTTAAAAAGAGTGAGTCCTCTCCTTGTCAGTTGTGAATTTTGAAACAGGCATCAAAGTAGTTGCTTGTTACTGAACTGAAACATTACTCTGGGCTGTACTAATTGATTTTAACTGTTTATGAAAAATGTTTACTGTTTCAATTAGTTTTAATACCTTGCTAATATATTTATATGCTGAAATAGTTGTTCGTTCCCTATATTATTTATTTGTCTCTTTCATTTCATTATTCTTGAATATAGTTAGTCACCTTTAAAATATAATCCTAAATAGGAACTTCATTTTTTGAAGTCTACAGATTAACTGATTGTTAAATTTGACCATTTGGAGAAACACGAGGAGTCCCCATCAAGAATACCAAGTTTAAATGCATTTAATCTGTTAAATAATCTTTAACGGTTAAAGAGTGATATTAATTCACCCATCCTTTAGGGTTCGTATACAACAGCAAGCTGGGTTGCAGACTAATTAGAAATCGTTTTCGAAGCCCGGAAACCTGACCCAACTTCATTTTTAAGGCTCGTGTCTACTTTGCTATACCAAACAATTATTCTTAAAAAAATGTCTTCCCAAAATGAAGAAAGAATAAGGTGAACTAAATAGTATTGTCACTTAATTTGTCCGTGAAAAAGTATGAAAGCATCATGTTTTAAAGATTAAACTAAAGACATTCCAAGCATAATTCTACAATATATTAAAATTAAACGTATGAAATTAATACCTTTAACCATCTAGCCGTAATTGAAGTTTTTTTTTTTCAATTTAATGAAAAATTTCTTACCCCTTAGTCCAGGCAAATTTTTAAGGTTAATTTTTTTTTTAATTTCGTATTTAAGGGTACTTCTAAATGATAAATTAAAATCTGACGTCATTTTTTATGTAAACAAAATTTATTTAGGTTGTTTCTTGAAGATATAATTATTTTATTAGAATTTAATCAGTCTAAATCAAAATCTATGAAAAGGCTACATTTTTTGTTAAATTTGCATTCAAAAAGTTCATGTCGTTTTTTTTGAACTCGAGATGTAAAATTAATTAGTTTAATGCTATTTCTTTTTTTTTTCGGCTTATAGGGCTCATTAATTGGAACGGCAAACTATGTGTCAAATATGTTTTGACCAGGACCCTTTTAAAAAATTGCCAACAGGATCCATGAGAGACTGAGTGCGCCCTCTCCTTGTAAGTTAGGAAATAAGGAACTGTAGTAATACAATAATAATTATTGTACAAAATAATTGATAAGAGATTATTGAACAATAATACATTGTACGAAATAAATAGAAGATGGTTAAATCTATTAGCACAACCCAGAGCAATGTTTCAGTTCAAAAACCAGCTACTAATTTCTTCATGTTTGTTAAAAAAATTAAGAAAAAAAAAGCAAGAAACGTTAGCAATACAATTAAAATTATTATTGTAATACAACTGTTTCCCCGAATTATTTGATTTAGTATTTAAAAAAAAAAAAAAAAAAATAAATATATAAGCTGAAGACTAAGATTACAACAATGAGGGAGAGGCACCCTTAGTCTTCTGTCTCTAAGTTATATTTTCCAAGAAAACAAGTGAATAGAGGCCTAATTAGAATTCTGAAATTTCTCTGAGGACAAGAGACAAAATGTACAAAATATCTCTTTAACACTCAACTTCAACGATTCAAAGGGTACTTATTTCACAGAACATACAGTATTGTACACACACACACACACACACACACACACACACACACACACACACACACACACACACACACACACACACACACACACACACACACACATATATATATATATATCAATAATTATATTATACAAATTAAATAAGTTTAACGAAGTATGTAAAATGAAGCATATGCATTAGCAATGCTATAGTTTTATCATTAACTGGAATAATCAATCATAAATACTTACCTAAAATATTTTCAAAAAAAATTCCGAAATCGATTAGATTTATCCTACAAAATCACAAAATGTATCGACTAATAATGGTTTTCTAAATCAGTACTGGAGTTGATCAATCACCTTACCTAGGGTTAGGCGGTTGCAGTAGATTTTTTTTTTTTGTTTTCAATTCAGTATTAAGAGTTTACCTTTAATGTTTCAAACCCGGAAATTGGATGTTCCGGGAGTACGGCTGAGTTTCAACTAGCTATAACTTTTAAGAAAGTTTTATAATATTAAATTATACTGGAATAGAATAGTTTTTTAATAAAACCTAAGAAATCTACAATGTTTCTCAATGGCATCTTTAAAACTATTGACTCCACCGCTCCTTTTACTTAATTAATTAATAAGACTTTTACTAAAACATTAAATTTCTGATATTGCTCTGATATCTTGCCGGGTTGTGTTTCCCCTCTCTCATAGGTAGAAGGGACAATCATGGTATACTTTTTTTCTGGCTGAGTCCTTATATATTTGTTGTAGAAGTTTATTCATTTTATTTTATCAGGTATTCATATATTTTTTTAATAAATTTAATTTAGAATATACCCATATATTGAAAAGCTTTTTTATAATTTTGTTTTTAAATTTATTTAAAGTGCTCGTTCATCGCGAAGATCATGGTTGACCAACATTCCACTTCAAAGGTCAGCAATATGGAAGTCATTCAAGAGAACGAAATTGCTCAAGGCGGAGAATGGTAACAGGTAATAAATCGAAAAAGAAATCAGGAATATGACCGAGATCCTAGAAAAAATAAAAAGACTTCCCCAGTAACAACAACTAAAAATAAATTTGAAATACTAACAACCCAATCTGAACCTGAGCCACACTCAACAATACAGAAGACTCCGACAGCAAGACCATCACCTATATTTGTGAATGAAATTGAAAACGTACCAGCTTTGGTAAATTTTCTTGAAAAGATTTGTGGACCTGCTTCATTCAACCTGAAAACAAATTTAAAAAATATTTCTATATACCCAAACACACCCAATGGCTATAGAACTATAATCACTGTCCTGCAGAAGGAAAATGCCGACTTCCACACTTTCCAGTTACCTGAGGATAGATGCCCACGGGTGGTTATCAAAAGTTTACATAACTCAATCCCACATAATTTTATAATAGAAGAATTAAAAAACAAAGGCTATGACGTAGTCAATATTACAAATGTTCTGTCTCGATTTAAAACACCATTGCCTATGTTTTTTGTAGATATTACAAAGCAATCATTTAACGAACATATCTTTGATATAAAACGAATTTATTATACAGCCGTTACTATTGAGGAACCGCGTAAAAAAAGAACAATACCACAATGTATCCGATGCCAACAGAATGGTCACACAAAGACCTACATCAACCATCCACCAAAATGTGTCCGTTGTGGACAAAACCACGACAGTAGAAGATGCCAAAATTCATTTTTTTTTTCTACAGAAAGGAAGAGAACTACGATATTTAATGATTTTAGTAACCTAAGTTAAAGTAACATTAAAAAAAAAAAAGTTGGAATGTGATGTCAATACAACAAACTTAAAATTAAGTTTTAAGTAATTATCTAGTTTCGGCAGAATGATGAAATATAAGATAGAATAATCAATTGCGGAAGAGAAAGCTGGTGAATAATCTTCAACTTATTATTTCTATTTTACAATTTTTTTTTTCTCTTCTTTCCTTAGTGATATTTCCTTGAAAATAACTATAAGAAAAATAATAAAAAATGTGAGAACGTATTATCAATCTGAATATATTGATAAAAACAATGTGACTAAAGCTGCAGGCGATATAGAGAAAAAGAGCATTACTATTTCGTAACTATTGACATCCTCTATCATTCTAAAAAAAATTCGAGAATTGAAAAAAAAAAATCATTTTGTCTTTTTGTCCTTCTTAGAAAATATATTTGTAAATATTACTGAAACACATTTAAATGAAAATTCCCGTCAGTTGAGCCCGTTAGCATTATTTATAATTTAAGGGAGCATTTTATCGCCTTTTATTACAAGCCTGCTCTTATTCTTGAATAATTGCCGTGATTTCGCAGTTTATTGCTCCCCAATGTGCTATACTCCATAACTTTCACGCATTCAGATCTCTACTGCCCCAGGGTGGCTAAGTCCAGAACTCGCAAACACTAAATGTACAGGTTACTCTTGTGCTAATAATTCGTTGGTGTTGTGGACAAGATGGCCCTACCCTCATCTACCTGCTGCACAATTAACCCACTTCCAACTCACCTCTCACTATTGCATACAGCATCAGTATTATTTAGGCTCTCGTGATTATCTACGGGAACCTTAAAACGTTTTTCTTAATATATATATATATTTAAATGTACTACAGCAGTGAAACGTGTCCTCCCCCACATCAACCGTATCTCTTCCTCCCTCTGACTGTCTGGAGGTTTTCATATACTTGGTCTTGTCCATGTTTATTTCGAGACCCAAATTGAGTGCTGCTGTCCTGAATTCTTTAACAGCACCGGCCAATGCTGTTTCGGTTCTACCTGTGATAACTACACTCATCAGCATATGCCATGTGCTGTGTAAGGCCATTGTAAATAGTGCATCCTGGGTTTATCTTTATTCCTCGGATCGCTACTTCTAGGGCGAGATTGAACAGCACAGGCGATAACGGGTCCCCCTGTCTCAAGCCACTATTAACTTCAAAGCTTTCCGAGATGCCTACTCTGGTTTTTACTTTGGCCCTTGTTCCTTCTAATGTCATTCTTGTCAATCTAATTAGTTTTTCTGGTATTCCGAGTGCCCGTAACGCTTCCAGCAGCTTTCCTCTATCGACACCATCATACGCCTGTCTGAAATCAATGAAGATATGGTGCAGATCGACGTTATATTCATACGTCTTTTCAAGCATTTGCCTAATAGAAAATAGGTGGTCCGTAGTTGATCGTCCTGGGCGGAAACCACTCTGATATTCTCCGAGTATTCGTTCACTCCTTTCCACCAGCCTCCGACATATCGCCACAGACAGGACTTTATAGACTGCTGGTAGTAGTGCTATGCCCCTGTAATTCTCACATTTTAGTTTATTTCCCTTCTTATGTATAGGGACTATAGTAGCCTCCCTCCAGTCGAACGGAATTTTTTCTTCTATCCAGATGTCCCATATTACCTTGAAGATCTCTTCCCAGGTTTCTTCTCCTGCTTATTTTAATAGCTCTGACGGAATTTCGTCAGGTCCTGGGGACTTATTATTTTTTAGTGATAGAATTATTTCTGTTATTTCTTCTTTGTCAGGTGGGACCTCCTCATCAATATCTTCATCCTTGTCGGGTTGGTCCGTCTGGTGAAGGTGATTGTTGCATGTCTCAGGATTTAACAATTCTTTAAAGTACTGCTGCCACCTACTTTTTATTTGGTCACTCTCAGTGAGAAGGTTTCCGTTTTGGTCTAGGCATAGTTCCGTCTGTTGCCCAAAGCCCTCCCTTAATATTTTGGCTCCCTTATAGAATTTTCGGCTTTCTCGTGCCTGAAAATTCTCTTCCATCTCCTCAAGTTTGCCTGTTTCATATGCCCTTTTCTTATCTCTTATTATTCGTTTCGCATTTCTTCTTTTCTCAGTAAACGAATCATATGCAGCACGTGTTTTCCTTTGGAGCATCTTTATCCCAGCCTCATTTCTTTCTTGTACGGTTCTCCTACAATCGTTATCAAACCAAGGATTCTTCTTAATTTTTGTCTTCTCCCCAAGAACTTCCAGTGCCGTGTTCCTGATATCTTCTTTCAATCTCTTCCACCTTTCCTCCGCGCACAGCACTCCCCCAGGCCACTCTTGGTGTCGGTGCTGAAGTCGTTCTATGTACTTTTGTCTTGTAGTTTCTTCCATCAGTCCCTTCATCTCGAATCTACATGGTTTTCTTCCAGATATTTCTTCCTTCGTGCTAGATGTTGTTCATAGTTCGCCAGAACCAAAAAATGGTCCGAGCAGCAATCCGCCCCTCTGTAGCTTCGTGCATCTGTAATATGAGCGAAGTGTCGTGCGCTTAGTAATATATGATCTATTTGGCTCCTAGCCCTGTCCCCTGGGCTCATCCATGTTTCTTTGTGAATCTTCTTGTGGGGGAACATAGTCGTCATAATCTTCATATTTTTCGCCGTAGCGAACTCGATGATTCGGAAGCCATTATGATTCGTTTTCTCATGGTTGCTGTGTTTTACCAATTGTAGGTCTGTATATTTCTTCTTTGCCTATTTGGGCATTGAAATCTCCGAGTACAATCTTGGTGTCGTACTGTGATATTTCGTCATATAGCTTTGCCAGTCTGGCATAGAACACCTCTTTATCAATTTCTTCTGCATCTTCGCATATATATATAATCAGTGATAATATTATATATATATATATATATATATATATATATATATATATATATATATATATATATATATATATATATATATATATATCATATATTTATTTTTTTTTTTTTTATTTTTTTTTTTTTTTTTTTTTTTTATTTTTTTTTTTTTTTTGGGGGGGGTTCTTGTTTTTCTTCTACATTCTTGTAAGTTTTGTTACATTTTATTACGCATTTTCCCACAAAATATACATTTTCATATCAACATAACTTAATAAAAAATAAATCAATGAATATTTTTATTATTATTATTATATTAAGCTCTGCAGCCCAAGTCGAGTCTTGGCTTCACAAATCATTGACAGCCTCCTGTTTCTATCTTCCGCCTTCCTCTTCCAATCTCTAACTACCAGTCTCCTAAGGTTGTCCTCGACGTTGTCAAGCCATGGTCAGCTCCTTTTAAATCTGTTTCCTCCCAGCCTACCGTACGCCATCTTCTTTCTAATTTTGTCTTACGCCATCTTTTGCACATATTCAAGCCACCATAATCTTCCCACTTTGATCTTATTAGCGAAGTTTGGTCCACGAAAAAGCTGTTCCAGTTCCATGTTTGATCTGATAATCCTATTCCCGTGTTTATTCAACGGACCGAATACCTTACTAAGGTTCTTTCTTTCCAAAACTCTCAGTATTCTTTCAGTTTGTAAAGTCAAAACCAATACTCGCTCGCTTACATATGTTACAAGCGGTCTTATTACTGTTTTTTGCCGAGTCTTATTTACTGTCATATTGGCAGATCGAGACACTTCTCATGTCCTTAGGGTTTTTTTAAGGGCAAAAAGGCTTAAGGCTTATGCTGCCAGCCTTACGTCTTACTCTTAGGACCTTCTCTGAAGATGACAAATTTTTTAATATCTCATCGTCTGTTATAAATGTGTGAACGTCTCTTAAAACTCCAAATTTAAAACATGCTGAAGAGGTATAAATGCTCTGATATTATTTTTAATTATAAGAGGATTTTCAAGAAACCTATTAGCACAATCATATGTCTTATAGGTTGTTTTTATTTAATTTTTATTTTTATTTTTATTCTGTGTACCTGATTATCGCTAAGCCCTAAAAACTTACCTACTTTCATGTCATGGAAAAAGGATAGGTTATTTTGATCGTTCTTTTCAACTATAACAATAAATGGGTCTTTAAAATAACGAAGATATTTATATTTTCAAATTGAGGCTGTCTATTGAAATTGAAATTTATTCTATCTTTGTTATTTGTTGGGAAGGGAGGAGATTTTTCCCCTCCATCAGTATCTACCCCCATCAATAAATCTTGAGTGAATGAAAAGAAAAAAAAATATAAAGTATTATAATGGAAAAGACTGGCCTGTTTATCTAAAGCTGCAGAGGATTACAAGAGCGATGTTAAGTTTACCGCGAGTAAACACGCACTGAGAAAAGTAGTCATCAAGATCTAAAACAACTAAACAACATTAGTTCAGGACTCTGAGGTTAGAGTAGATGTTATGTATACCCCTCCCCTAGTAATCCGATAGAGGAGAATATTTGGTTGATGTGCGATGAGTGGTAGTTTCAACTATTCCATCTCCTGGAAACTCACTATGTTTTCCTAGAAACCATTTCTGTAGCTTATGTAAGTCCTCGTAAAAGGATGATTCATCCTTCTTCCTAGAAACCCTAGGTACGATATATTTGCCTAATGTACGTTACAAAACTGTTCCTCGTCAGTTTGAATAATCATTAATATCTAATAATAATATATTATATTTGATAGATTATTTTTGAATGTATGTCAATATTTATTATTCAGTTCCTAACTAATTTTTTTGTTTGTTTTTTGAGCATTTCACTTCTTGGAAATGTTTTAGTCCTATTCGTTTTGACAAGCATATGGTTGTTAGAAATGGTTCTAAACCTACCAGATTTTTATTATTTTTTTTTTTTTTTTATCATTTTTCTTAAAAATTGTTGAAAATGGGGAATAGCGAACTAATTACTTGCATCTTAAACAACGAAAAAATAGCAATTTCAAGGTTAGAAATCAGAGTGGTTGATTGATTGATTGTTTTATTGCCTTAGAGCCTGTGGCTCTATCTTAAAGACAAAAATATTTTTATATCTTAAAACTAAAAATTTTAAAATGTTTTTGTTTGTTTTTTTATACAAAAAATAAACTGTAATTAAGTTTACAAAATACAAAATACATTAATAAACTTAGTGATAAAAAGGAAAAAAAATAAAATAAAATATTAGTAATAATAAAGAAAATAATAATAATAATAAAGAAAAATAAATGTTAATAGTATAGTACCCAGAGGTTAAAATATTCATTCCATTTTCACCCCTTGGTATTTATCCCCCTCTCGTTGCAATCCGATATCAGGGAATATTTGTTTGATGCACGTTGACCTATTTTCAGCTACTCCAGTACAGCGTGAGTGTGTAGACCATCCAATAATGAATTAAAACTTTTCGAGAGGAAGACAGCCCAGAAGAGAAGGTACGTGGCAGGACATCATTCCTGGATGAGGAATTTCTGAAAAATTTAGAGGATAAAACCCTATGAACTGTTCGAAAACTTGGATAGAATCTACGAGATAGCAAATCGAACGGCTCCACAGTGGGAAGAACAGCGATTCTTGGAGAGAAAAAGTCAAAAATCGATGGTACGGTTTTGAGTGTCTAATGGAATAAAAACAAAAACTCCCACTTACAACAATAATTTTTTTATTAGAAAACTAGTATCGAATACTAAAAATTTATCTTCAGTTCTTTAACATAATTTTTTTTTTTTTTTTCAAAACATCAGCACTATGTTACACGGGTTATATAAAGTTTTAAAAAATGTAAGAATGTTTAGCATTCGAAACTAATTTTCTAATAAAATAATACATTTAGAAATGGCAATTAATATATAAATACTAATTGAACGGACATTCTTCCTTCCTGGGTGTTATGAAGCATTTTTTTAGGGTACATGTCAGGTGACGTCCAACAGTGGTCTGAAAGCAGTAAAAACCCCAATTTTTGAGGTTTTCAGAAAATTGAAATTGACTATATTTTTGATGAGTCGGATAATTAATTAACATGTTTCGGTTTTTAAAGTACTAATTATAATTCTTTTTATAACCATGGGATGATTCATGCAATAAATAGCTTATTTCCACTTTGTTTAAATAAAAACCAAGAAGTAGGTTTTAAGTTTTTCATCGATTTCAGCTATACTGTATGGCCGAGACTATATATATATATATATATATATATATATATATATATATATATATATATATATATATATATATACTATATTGTTCTTACCAGTCTTAAAATGCTGGGAAGGCAGAACAAGATCATTCCATTCGAATTAATATTAGTTTGTTTTTTTATGAATAAATGGAGGACAAGAAAATAAAACTGCTATTTTGTTCTGGGTGTTTTTTTTAAGTAAGTGTTTCTTAGTATTTTCTGAAATATATCATGTTTAAATAGTCAAAAGAATGTTACTACCTTGCACCTTCGTTCGCCAATGAGCTATTGGTATTACAACGTTCAGTAAACCATGAGTAATTGAAACAACTTCCAGCTGCTAGTAAATGAAAGCCTTTACCTCAATAAATCGTGACAAAGTCTGTTCAATTTATTCCAACATGTCTCAGAACGAACGTGAATTACACCCAATAAATTAACAATCCTGGTTCATTGGCCAATTGTTTTCAATATTCGTTCTGTCCCATTCTCTTATATATTACTGAGGACGCACAGTGGCTGAGATCACCTAAACCCCTGCTTTGAGTTGACCAGAAAAGGCAGCGGATTTAATAATAGTTAAACTGGTTGAATTCTGTCAAGTTGACTGCTAAAACACATTAAACAAAGGACAAAATAGAACTACAAAAAAAATGATAACTTCAAGATGACTGAAAGTTACCAGTTTTCGAAACAGATTTACTTTTTAATTCTATTGATAATGTATTTCGTTCTTTGTACTTGAAATATTATTTTTTTTAGTTTTTAGTTTTCAAAGTAGCTGTAAAAATAGTTTCAGTTATTTGAACCATCTGCAGTATTATTTATCCTTTGCTCTCAGGAACTATTCCCCTCCTCCCTCCAAACTGTTTCCACCACTTTTGCACTTGTGTTTTCCAAATAAGTTTATTATTACTGCAGATTATGTATTATATTGTGCAGTACTAAACTGACCTGGCTGTATAGCAAAGTTTCAGCCAAGTGTGTAAGTGTGAGTCCATCAAAACAAAAAGGTCCCCAAAACTTTTTGCTCATAAATATATTTTTCTTCCAAACAGACCATGAAGAAAAAATAAAAGGCACTACTACTAAAGCCTGAGTATAGTGGAACAGTTTGAAAAATTTCAGCACAGTTGGTTACGACTGTGATGCTCTTTATAAAAAAAGTCTTATCAAAATTCTGCTTCCTGGACTAGAATAAAGCACAGACATTAATCGGTTTGTCTTCAGTAGTTTCAAAATTTAAAGAGAATCAGTTGGCACCCGTCGAAAATAACATGGTAGTTATTAAATAGCATTTTTAGGTTATTTCACGTCGATTCACATTGTCGTGGCTTGTCCCTATGCTTGGATTTACAATTATGTAAATAATTATTACTTGATAGGGTGAAATTTTATAGGTAGTAATACGTTTTTGAGATAATGCCCAAAGAACCAATCTCCGAGTTATTTTATTCTTGTCCCTGTGAATTTTCAACACGGGCGTGCCATTGCTAAAAAAATGATAAAAAGTATTCGGATGAAATTTTTGGATTTTTTTAGTTTTTATTTGCTGTGGCAGGTAGCAGTTTCTCTTGGACGTATTCGTAACCATGCAACCATTATACGACGGAATATCCGAGTGCAAACACCACCTCTGGCAGTAAGTACATTCATTGTTCACGTTGTCATGTCCACTTTAAATCAGTTTAACCAAATATCTATTTGTAACGGGCATCATGCCTTTACTGCCCTCATAATATATTCCCGAGTACATATCATATGGTGATAACCTCCAAGAAAGTTTACCTTTTTTGTGTCTTGATAAATTGTTAATTTTTATTAATTTATAACGTATTTAAGTGATATTATAACTGATATTTTGGCAGGAACAGTGGTAACTAGTAATATTAGTGTTTGTATAGGCTTCGGCCTGGGGAGTTCTATCTTCAGCTCATTAGAGGAATGTAGACAGATAAGACTTTTAAATTCTTTAAATTAGTCTAGTTTCATATATTTCTATAATCTTTACTTGATATATTGTATTTATTTTTGGTTTTGTGTGATTTTTAGTTTATTTTAGTGATTATTAGTTCTTTATTAGTAACTAACCTATATCTAACCTTTAAACAATGGGGGACACCTCGGACCCCCACTAGCCCAATAGCTAAAAGAAAAAAGACCTCGGGGCCGAATTAAACTGACCCCGGACAAAAATATAACAACTAATAAAGTAAGCCCCAACTATCTAATAATAAACAGAACCGACGAGGATGATTTTAAAAAGTCTCACCCTTTTTTATCAATAAGTTTATTACAGGATTGGTAGGAGATGTACAAAATATTAAAAAACTTAGAGACGGTACGTTATTAGTAGAAACAAAGAACGGAAAACAATCCGATACTCTAATAGCTTGCCAAGACTTTGGAGGTCAATATCCCATTCAAGTATCCCCACATAGTACTTTAAACTATAGTAAGGGCATAATTCGATATTATGACTTCCAATACCTGGAAATTGATGAGATAAAAAACGAAATGTCATCAATAATAAAAGATATTATAAGGATAAAAATTAAAAAGGGCGGTAACGAGATATTAACACATTCATATATCTTAACCTTTCATACCGCAAAGGTACCTGACAGTATTCAAATAGGTTATGAAACAGTTAGAGTACAACCCTACATCCCTAACCCCTTACTTTGTTTTAAATGTTTGGGTTTCAACCACCCCACGACTCAGTGTAAAAAAAAATCTGTATGCATCCAATGCGGGCAGGCAAGACACGGCGATAATGTTAAATGCAATTTGGCCCCTAAATGCATAAATTGCGACGGGTCACACAACGCATGAGATCGTAATTGCCCCGTTTTTCTAGTTCAGAAGGAGATTAAGGCGATTCAAATAAATAATAAAGTTTCCTTAAATGAAGCGAAAAAACATATACCGAGAAAGAAATCCTGTTTCCTTAAACAAATCATTTGCAGAAGTTGCAAAAAAAATATCAAAAAATATTGAAAAGAAAGATGCAGGAACACAAGTTAACTTTGTATTTACTTTTGGAGAAATTAAAGAAAACTCAAACAGAGATAATATTGGAACCGGTGGCAAAACCTGATAATAAACCTACTACAAAATCCACTCCCCCCACTCCTACCTTACCCAATCCCCCTATCCCCTTCCAACTTCCTCCTTCCCTTCCACCCCCTACTCCTTTACCTATGCGGACACGAAGCTCATCGAGATCGGAGAGGTTACCCGCTTCCCCAACCCCTGAGCTTCTTCCTCCCACTTCATCAACTACTACTGACTGAGAAAATTCTGACCCTGCCAACAGTCTGTTGATGGCTGTTGATGATGCGGGGCAAATGGTCGACAACGAAGGTTTCACTTCGGTGTCTTATAAAAAAAATAACAAAAAGGATCAATTAAAATTTAAAGAAAATGATATTAATTAATGACGACACATTACAAATGGCATTAACCAGCTGGATAAATAATAGTATTAATGTAAATAAAAACTATAAGATTTCCTTTAATAAACCTTTTATATTATATTATTATGCGATACATGTATATATGCTTTTGCATGTATGTATGTATGTATGTATGTATGTATGTATGTATGTATGTATGTATGTATGTATGTATGTATGTATGTATGTATGTATGTATGTATGTATGTATGTATGTATGTATGTATTTATGTATGTATGTATGTATGTATGTATGTATGTATGTATGTATGTATGTATGTATGTATGTATGTATGTATGTATGTATGTATGTATGTATGTATGTATGTATGTATGTATGTATGTATGTATGTATGTATGGTATGTATTATGTATATATGTGTGTGTGTGTGTGTGTGTGTATGTATGTATGTATGTATGTATGTATATATGTGTGTATGTGTATGTATGTGTATATATATGTGTGTACATACATGTATTCTACAAATCGTTAGTGTACTTCTTTATAACCCCATATGACTCTAGTTCAATGGAATTGTAATGGAATCAAATCACATTTTAGCGATTTAAAAATATTAATAAAAAATGTAGACCCGTTTTTTATAAGTCTCCAGGAAACTCATCTTAAACCGTCTGATAAATTTACACTAAAAGGCTATGACATCTTCAGGAAAGACGGTCCAAACAATGATCGTGCATGCGGAGGAGTAGCAGTAGCTGTAAAACAATCATTGTATTCTAAACAAATAGAAATAGATACACCCCTTCAAATTGTCGCAGTTACGGTCCATTTTGGAATTTCTCTCACACTTTGCTCCATATACATACCACAGGATAATTCTATACAGCTAGAACACCTACAACACATAAATAAACAATTACCCAAGCCTGTACTTTACACCGGAGACTTTAATGGACATAATACCATTTGGGGATTTAAGGACACTAACAGGCGAGGGCGATTGATAGAAAATTTCATGGAAGAATCCAATCTTCTGACATTAAATACAGGTGAACCGACTTTTTTAAGTTCTACATATGGCACATTTTCTGCAATAGACCTCTCCTTATGCAGCCCCTCCTTATTCCACAAAATTAATTGGACGATACTCCCAGATCTCTATGGAAGTGACCATTTCCCCATTCAGTTGAAACTCCTAAATACAACTGACAAGTACAATAGAAAACCAAGATGGCTTATCGAAAAAGCAGACTGGCCACTTTTTCTGCTCTAGCAAACCCTCCTCAAACGTCAGTAAATGAGTTAGATATTGATGACGGATGCCAAGTAATTACTGAAGCAATTCTGTCGGCAGCTGAAGCTTCTATTCCTCAAACTAAAGGAAATTACAGAAGACAATCTGTACCTTGGTTTAACTCACAATGCAAAGAAGCCATTAAAATAGAAGAAAAGCCCTTCGTAAATTTCAAAAAAATATGAATATAAATAATTTTATCGAATATAAAAAACAAAGATCGTTGTGCAGAAGAACATTGAACTGCTGTATACAGGAGTCATGGAGGTCGTTTGTAGACTCTATAAATTCGTCGACACCCGCTAATGTTGTTTGGGATAAAATTAGAAAAAATTAAAGGTACTGGTACTTCGATTAGATACACGTTACTTAAAGAGGGCAAATTGTACGACGAACCTGAGTTAGTTGGGGACCAGTTTGCTACATATTATTCAGAATTATATAGCGAACCCTCAGCTGAAAAATCACAAATATTAACTATGAAAATGATGGTTCACAACTATGTTATAACACTCCGTTTACATTGTGGGAACTACAATCAGTTTTAAAAGAAGTCAAAGGTTCTTCACCAGGACCTGATAATATCCATTACGGAATGCTCCAACACTTACCAAAAAACACATTAAACTGGCTTCTAAATTATTATAATCATATTTGGAACAATGGTAATATTCCAAGCTCTTGGCTACAGGCGGAGGTAGTTCCTATTTTGAAAAATGGCCAAGATAAAAGACACCCATCAAACTACAGACCAATTTTTCTAACCAGCTGTTTATGCAAACTTATGGAGCGAATGGTCAATAAAAGACTAAAGTGGATATTAGAAAAGTACCATTATATTCAAAATTTTCAATGTGCGTTTCGTAAAAACAGGTCAACCATTGATCACTTGGTCCAAATGGAGGCTGAACTTCAATACGCCTTTATCCAAGAAGAACAAGCAGTGGCTATATTTTTCGATATGTATAGGCATTTGATAGAACTAGCTCTACAGTAATTTTAAAAAAACTTTCAAGTTTAGGATTTCAAGGTAATATGCTGATATTTATCCAAAATCTCTGGATCGTCGCCATTTTCGTGTTCGAATAGGAAATGTCCTATCAAAGAGATGCGAACAAAAAATGGTGTCCCTCAAGGATGTGCTCTAAGCCCAACCCTCTTCATGATTGCTGTCAGTGACCTGGGTACCAACTTACCTCGTGGTGTCAAAACAATGCTCTTTGCAGACGACTTTGCACTTCTATGCCGTTGCAAAGACTTGAGCTCCATAAAAGACAAACTGCAAACATCGCTAAATCGGATCAGCCAATGGTCGCAGACGTCAGGAATTCAGTTTTCTTCCGAAAAAACCAATTACCTATACTTTAGCAGGAAAAGAAAAACCCACAATTACCAGACCTACTGCTAAACAACGTAGTAGCCTTACCTATGCAAATAATTCGAGATTCTTAGGATTAGTATTTGATAAAAAACTTTCTTGGGAAAATCACTTAAGAATTTTGAAGGAAAAAAATGTCTCGCAAAACTTAATCTACTCAAGGTTCTTAGTGGAACAAGCTGGGGTGCCGACCGAACCACACTACTTAAGATATACCAATCAGTGGTATGCTCAAAGATGGACTACGGCAGTTTTCATCTATGGCTCTGCCAAACTCGATGCTGTACACCATGCAGGAATACGAATTGCAACAGGTGCTTTTAGAACTAGCCCTCGTTATCTATTTGCGCTGAATCAGGACTACCTCCATTATCATACCGACGAGATAAACGAGCAATAAATTATATTACCAAATTATATTCACAAAACACACATCCTACTCACCGATACATCTTTCGAAGTAAATTCTCAGCAAATTCCAAACGGGACGCCACGCTCCCATTAGCCGAAAGATTATCATCCGTTACTAACAAATTAAAATTATTCAATATAAAAACAACAGAAAATAATACACCACCATGGACGTTCATAAAACCTCAATTACGCCTGGAACTCTCGAAGTTCTCAAAAGGAAATACACCTGCAAATGATTACAAAGAAAGTTTTTTGAAAATAATTAAGGCATTACCAGAACATGAAATGATTTTCACAGATGGATCTAAATCAGATTCAGCAGCAGGATCGGCTTTCATTACTTCCCATCACACTTTCAAATCAAAACTGCACCAGCATTGTAGTGTTTATACTGCGGAAGTAAATTCGATAGTAATGGCACTAGAACATGCCAAGACTTCATGTTTAGGGAATATTACCATTGCTACCGATTCATTAAGTACTCTTAAAGCATTAGATAATATGTATTCCAACCATCCCGGAATTCAACGAATTTTAGAAATTGGAAAACATCTTAACGAAGACGGGAAATTGGTTCATTATATATGGGTGCCCAGGACATGTCGGAATAAAAGGCAATGAAATGGCTGATAAAGCTGCAAAAGAAGCACTAACTCTTCCTGGTCCTGGTAGAGTGCTACTAACACCATCGGAGCTAGCAAAACCCTTAAAAGATGGTATAAATAAGAAATGGCAAGATGCATGGCAATGTAGTACTCCGGGTAAGCTTAAGAAAATTAAGAGAGATGTAAGGCCCTGGCAGACCTCATATCGCAAGAACCGTAGAGAGGAAGTGGTACTGACCCGGCCTCAGAATCGGACACTCAAAACTGACACATGCTACCTTTTCACTAGAGAACCACCTACAAGATGTCAACATTGCGACAATACAATAACAATAGCCCACATTTTGAAGAATGCCCCTTTTACCTTCAAAAACTCAACTTGTTAGGAATACCGAGCAACATCACGGTAGCATTGGGGAATGATAACCGTAAGGTTGATTTAGTAATGTCATGTCTTACAAAACCCAGGATTTAAAAGGACCTTCAAATCATTCAAAATATATAATATTTTTATACTCCTGGCCGTCCCCTGTGGGCTCCTACTGACTTCGCCTTTGATGACCTTCCTAGATGTTTTACGCTCTAAAACTCTAATGAACAACAACAATATATTCCCGAGAAAATGCGAAAAAAATTAATAGGATTTCCGCTATAATATTTGTAACCTTATTTTCACATTGTTGTGGCCATCAATATTTAACATTGTCATGGTGTGTTTATAATACATGCAAATGTTAAGATACCAAGACAATGTTAAAAATTCATTTTTAAATAATTTTAGCAATATTATAGCCAAAATGTAAAATAATTATTCATGTTATTTTTTTTTTTTTTTCAACTATTAACTTAGTTTTTGGTTTTATGGCCACTTTCTATGAAGTACTTTGTTCAAACTTTTAGTAATTTTAATTTAGTGTCATTGCGTCATGCAGGTTTTTTTTTTTTTTTTAGAGTCATAATGGTGCGTCAAAAAATTTATGATGCAGAACGCAACGCATAAAAACGAGAGGCGGTTATGGGTTAAAATTATAAACCGAAATTTTAGAAAAAGTAAAGTGATTCATGTGTTGCGGCACCAACTACAATCCTCCAAGCCTCCAGGAAATATCAAATGTTTGCAGCAAGATTTATCAACATTTAAATTTAGAGTTTTGGAAGCTAGAAATTTGCCTGTAGTTTGAGAAACACTCATGGTAGTATGCCAAGATCCAATTTTATATGGGGTGACCCATTCCCTATACTTATTGAGATAAAACTATATTCCTTACAATATTTAAGATATAGGATTGATTATAATCGGTCGATTTTTTTTTAACCGGTTGCATATCAACATAATGCAGTTAATTTATTTTAACTTTCTTTCACATCATTTCTAATTATATAAATATAATTTAATCATCTCTACACAACCTGTCGTAAAATATATGTGATTACTTAATTAATTTAATTAAATATTAATTAAGTTATTTTAAAAGTTAAGTGACAATAGTGACCCACTGTATCAAGTTTTATAATTAATTAGTTATATCAATACTTGATGTGATCAATACTCTTTGATGTGAATCTTCACCTTGAAATGAAGCTTGTCCGCCACGAACGCAGCAGCCTGGCATTCTCAAACACTTATTTGCTTAAACTTATAAAACTTTTTCGATCAAACTTAGGGTGTATTTAGTCGTAAAACTTCACTCGTCAGGGAACATTAAGTTTATATCAAAATAGTTCTAAGTGTTGTTACGGAATATTAAATGTCTATCAACTGATCTACAACTTTAATAATTCAAAATTATTCTATATTGAACATTCTGGTTTTTTGATTATGTTGACGATTCGAAAATCTTTTTGCAATTTTAGTTTTGATTCTTAATATATTACCAACTCAAAACCACTGCGAACTTACTTCACATTTAATCCCAATAATCCTCTTGAAAAGAAGATGGCCCAGAGACCTTTTAATGTAAACATATATTGAAGTGCTACTAGTGAGTGGTTTTTTTTTACATGTTATTGATAAGCCATTGTAGTCATTTCCTCAAATTTATCTGTTGTAGATAATGTATACATTGGTAAATATCAATAAATAGTTTTTAAAAAATTCTCACTCCGTTTTTCACATTAACTATCTTTTATGGCATTTTTAAGTCATCAATAATTTATTTAAAATATGTTTCGAATCATTTGAAAGGTATTTATATTCAAGAATAATTTTCATTATTTTCTTATTCGAAAATCGTCATCACAGCTTTCATTATTTTTTTTATTATTTTGTTTTTTATCCGGGAAAATAAGTTTATTTTATAATCGACGGATAGTATATAAATATTCCTTTAGTTTTTTTTTTTTTTAATTATTCTGAAAATATTTAATTAAAAATATTTAATTTAATTTAACAACAGCCTGATGTTATCAGCCGAAAACTTCTATTAATAAAAAACAATCTTTAAAGAAACTTTCTATCGTAGGTTTACAATGCACTATTTAACAATGTATCATATCACATTTTATGTAATATTCAATTAAATTTCTTTTTCTTAATTTTATTTTTAGATTTGAAAATTTTATTTTATTTTATTATTTTTATTCAATTTTCTAATATGTTTCCAATAAAATAAAGTTTTGAGAATGTAAGTATATAACCAAAGATATTATATTACGAACTGTATCAACGAAATTCCTTTTTTAAATCGACAAGTTCCCTTAACTATGACTATAATTAATTTACCCTGATATAAATTTTTTATATTCAATGTATTTTTTAAATTTCAAATAAAACAAGAAAGGCGAGAGAAAAGGTGATTTCCCTTTAAGTTAATTATTTTTCTATTTAAAGCCAGTCTACCTGAGTGCATTTTAGCTAACATGAGTGTAAATTTAAAGCCTACCGCCCGTTACAAAGTTCATCATGGCATTAGAACGGTTTATACGGAATTACTAGCCGTGGTATACCCGTTTCCTGGTATATTAAACTTAGCATACCCCTCTTGTAAATGAGTCTTTTACAATAACTAAGAATCTAATAAGAAAACATACATTGAAATATTAAAAGATATGTTAAAAATAGAACTTTAAAATTTTTAAAAATTAAAGGGTATGAATAAAATATGAGACCTGAAATAATTCAATTATGAACTAACATTATAAATTAACACGAAGTAAGATACCACCGTGAAAGAGAGTTAGATCGCTAATACGACCAATTAAAATTTGTGTGAAGCTCAGTTCCCAATCTCTCAATGATTCCTCAAGAAAAGTTTAATTGTAAGATACTTTATGTTATTATGACTTATTAAAAATAAAAAATACAAGAGATATATTTAATTATTAAAATTATTATTTTATTTTTCGATAAATGATTTAAAAGCGCTTTTTAACAATTATAACCTATATAATGAATTTCACCAGCATCAAAATATAACCTTTTTTATCTTAAAACTAAAAGAAAATAACATTTATACCCTAAAAGTACATATCCCGGATACTCCACCCAACCTGCCCTCCTGAAAATAACTCAAGACTTACACTCCGCAATTGATCGCCAAGAGATTACCATCCTTATCCTTTTAGATTTTTCAAAGGCTTTCGATAATGTTGACCACAACATCCTTCTATCCAAACTCCGAAACCTTTCCTTGTCCGAATCTGCCTTACTTTGGTTTAAATCCTTCCTTTCCGACCGATCACAGTATGTAGTTATTCCAAATAAACCTCCGTCCAAGACCCTACCTCTTTCCCGTGGCGTTCCCCAGGGATCTTCACTTTCGCCCACACTCTTTTCCGTTTACATTAATGACCTTCCCCTTTCCATCCATCACTGCCGGTATCACCTTTACGCAGATGATCTCCAAATCTATTTATCCTTTCCCAATTCTGACCTACTACAAGCTACTAGAAAAATCCAGGACGACTTGGATCGAATCTATAACTGGGCAGTGACGAACAAGTTGAATTTAAATACTGAAAATGCCAAAGCGCTTGTAATAGGTTCGAGTTACCTCCTGAAAACCATACCTCCTATTCCCACCATTTTCCTGAGCAGTGATCCTATCAAATTCTACCCCTCTATCAAAAATCTCGGAGTCATATTTGACCAAACCCTATCCTGGAAAAACCACGTATCCGAAATTTCCCATCGCACCATCCCAATCCTAAAACGTCTCAATTACGTTCGTCATCTTCTTCCTTTCGAAACCCGCAAATTACTAGTAACTTCTCTTATCTTCCCCCACTTCGACTACTGCTGTGCTGTGTATGGGGGTGCCTCTGGTGATCTCGAGGCCAGACTCAAAAGACTGTTTAACTGCTGCATTCGTTTTATCTTCGGGATCCCCAGGAACGCCCATGTTTCACAATTTTACGCGGAGTTAAAGTGGCTCTTTCCTTCCTACCGTCGCCAGTATTTTCTGGCATCCTTTCTCTACCAAACAGTGAAATTCCAACGTCCACTTTACATTTCTCAACTCCTTCAGCTCAAATCCTCCGTTCTTACCCGCCAACCCGTTCCCGCCCATCAGATTTGTACAGTCCTGCTCATTGCTCCGCTGCTTTCGACAGATCATTCCTAATCCGATCCTCGTCCTTATGGAACTCCATCCCTTACACCATTCGCCATTCAAACACCCTTTCCTCTTTCAAATATCACTTATTTAACTACCTACTGTCCATCCAGATCCATGAAAACTGTCATTAGCTACTCAATAGTTATATAAAACATAAAAGCTTATGTACACGAAATTTTATTGTTTTTACACAATTGATTCACAAAATGAATCAAAATATGTCTGTTTGCTTTTGTCAATATTTTTAAGCTTAATTTTTATTTGTTATAATTATTAATTACTATTTTATTATATTTAATAATATTTCATAACTATCTTGAGGCTCTGTAGGCCCCCTGATTGTACATTATTTTTTATTCTTAAGGGACTCAAGGTCCCAGAATAAATAAAGAAATTTTTTCTTTTTTCTTTTTTTTTCTATACCCAACTAATATTTAATCAATTGTTTAGTTCTTTTATTAAAATTCCATTTCTATCTTTTTCATTTTTTTAATAATAAAAATATATTAAATAAATTGTATTTCAGTGAAACACTATGAAATATTACAACGAAAAAATAGAACAAACTGGGATGGTATTGTGGTTCACGTATGCAGTTTACTGAAACAAATAAAACTGCGAAGTCACTTGAGTTACGATTTCATTTAATGGAGTTATTCTCATGCTCTGGTTCTGGTCTAACAGGATACAAATAAATGGAATTTAGAGCTCAAAGAATCGTATCATATCTCACAGGGTAAATGCAAGTAGTAGGATTAATAACGATAATTTTTCGCGTGCTACTATGTTTAGTACACCCACGCTCACGGTACATTTTTATTCCAGTAGTAACAAAGACAATGAAATATGTATACATCATTATTTGGTTGCAATTTAAATTATTAAGGTTGGCAAGTTTTCGATTTGTGGACTAATAGTCTTCACCACAAACCTAATCCTTCAACTTTTACCTTATAATATAAAAAATGAAAATATTAATAAACTAGGGAATGCTTCTCATTATTATGTATAAGAGACAAAAAGGTTAAGAGGAAAAAGGAAATAAAGTTGTTTTTTTTTCTGTTAGCCATAGTGCAGCCCAATTCAAGAGAAAAAAAAATTCAATTGTTTTCATATTGTTAAACGAAATATAATTTACATTTTTTTAATTATAAAAATATTTTAACTAAACAGTTTAATAGGAATTCCTTACTTCTAATAACCATCAATACATAATTACTTTATTAAGAATGCCTAAATATAAGTAAATGAATAAATATATAAAAAATAAAATAAAATAGCGAACCTACCACTACAACCAATTAAGGGTCTTGTGCTTAGTGCTTTGGTAAGGGTGTACTTTTACCAAGCCTACGGTTGTGTGAGGAGAATTTGTCAAAACCATGCTCAACAGCCAGGTTTTCCCCCAATTAAGGGTAGCCACTTTTTAGAGGATGGGTATGCTCTAGGAGTGTCTACCGACTTCAAAGTAAATCCACGGCCGAAAAAAAGAGAAAATAAAATTTAATAGCGCTCTTTTTCCAGTTAAATTAATCTATGTTATTGTTGTTTTTTAAATAATCGTAGCGTAAAAGTAAGTGTATTCTTTAACAAAATTATCAACCTATTAAAACTACGAATACGATACACATTATTACTCAAAATACCTACGTACTTATATATAATAAGTTTTTTCTACAGTTACTTTGATATATTTTTAGGATCATTTTATAAATTTAAGTAATAAATAAAGCATACATTACATAATTATTATATTATATATACATTACATAAATATGAATCTGTTGTTTGAAATATTGAGATAGTTTAGTAAGATTGTGGCCCTTAAACCGTTAAATCATATCCCCTATATCGTCACGCTTGCAGATTGAGTGAGAAGATGGATGGAGTTCTCCCCTGAGTTGCACTATCAGCCTACGTGCATAGATGATGGATCTACGCCAAGAGAAGTAAGTATATTTATACAACAGGAACCATATGGAACTTACGATAAATGATCGTATATGGTTTATGAATGGCTTAAACATTAATTGGAATATTTTAAATTAAAGATAAATCTCGATTATACATTTAAAAGATATTTCAAGTTTTCGCTGGAGGAAAAAACAGCAATAGATTTCCGTTTCTTTTTTTTTTTTTTTTTTTTTTTTTTTTTAATTGAGAACGGTATATTTAATTCTTAACAAGGCTCTACGTTCTGGCCGAGAGTGATTTCCCTCAACCAATATCAGCTGACAACTACCCGTACCAAGAAAGTTTTGTGTACCGGTGAAAACTGAAGAAGAGGTAGAGCACTTCTATACCTAGTAAAGACCACTGGACAAATAATGATCCTGATGAAAACCTCATAACCAAATAAAGACTGTGTGGAATTTTAAATAAATGTTGGTAATGCTGTTATGAGGAATGTTATCGTTAAAATATAAAATGATATTAAAAATGTTGAAATGTTAAATATTGTTATGTGAAACCAGTAACAAGACTGCCATCACTGCAAAACCCGTGTAGCCGAGAGAGAAGGAAGGGGAATAAATAAAAAAAAAAAACTATTAAATCTATGAAGCTACTTTTGTACAAAAAAACAATACATTAACTGCAATAGCATAAATTATTTTCAATGCCATCGTCATGGCTTTACGATAATCCTTGAGTTCGCCCATTAAATATGTTATACTGGTGTCTGACTCACTCAGCGCTTTAACTCGATAAAGAACATGTATTCTTATGTATGAATACATTGCATTCTTGGTGTACTTCATTTGGTCGCCAAGTCATATCGGGATAAGAGGCAACGAAATGGCAGATAAAGCAGCAAAAGAAGCTGTATCCCTCCTAGGACAAGGCAAAACCTTTCTAACTGTATCAGAACTGGCACGCCCACTTTGAGAGACGATATCCCAAGAGTGGCTGTCATTACAAGTAAACTTAAGATAATTAAGAAGGACATAAAACCGCACTAAGCGCAGAGAAGAATTAATCCTAACACGATTTAGAATTGGCCATACAAGAATTACACACCTTCACCTAATAACCAGAGAGGCTCCTTCCATACGTGAAATGTGTGCTTTTTTCAGTACCCTATATGTTTAGCGAGTGCCCTTACATCAAAAGGTTTATTAAATCTAGAATACCTCGAGACTTCTCAATGGCGCTGGAAAACAATGAAAAAATGATATCCCTGCTTTACAGAGAAAAACTGTAAAAAAATCATAAAATAAATATAATGGGATTGGATTATCCGCGGTTGTCAGTCAACTTTGTGGATAATCTATTATCTACTATATATTTGTCAAATACCACTCACTCATTTAACACGAAATCTCAGAAACCACCGAACGGATTGGAATAAAATTCGAAATGTAGCTTCCTCTAGGGCCATAGGTGCTCGCTAAGAAAGGAATTTAAAAAAAAATTGGCCTGGATCGCGGCTAATTCGCGAAAAATGCGATTACAATTTTTATTGGGTGAATAACAATAGATTAATTGTCATATGGTATATGGAAATAAGATAAGTTAAAAAAAACAGGTTAGATGCTTAGGCCGCACACTTTGGTCACAAATTAAGTTCCTTATAGTTGTAAACAAACAAAAAAATACGATCGATGTCGAAACCTTATAATATGGTACTTTCTGTGAACTCATGGTGGCTGCAGAGGTGTACCCTTACAAGTTTGAGTTGTTTCGTGACGATAAGCTATTAAAAGACTTAAGTTAAAGAGGAGGTTAAAAGACTTATGTTAAAAAGGAGGTTAAAAGACTTATGTTCTCTGATGATAGCATGTAAGGCCAGTTCTATGTACATATTCCTTAGGAGCACCCACCAACCTTGCTTCACCAATAGCTTCGTCCCCTAACTACTCTTCCTTCAGCTTTCCGGTCACAAGATAATTGTTCTGAACTATAATTGGTCCTCTTCAAATCGGCTTTCCTTGGACCTATAATCTACCTTTTTATCAGTTCAGATGAGCCTATTGCAACATTGAAGTAAACTCATCAATCTAAAAGTAAACAATGTAGGAAATAATTCACAGATTCAGTGATTCTCTTCAGTATCGTCTCAGGTTGTGCCATGGAGAAGATGGGTACAGTTTTAACATCCCTCATCGTGACCCAAACACCAATACACCACTTAAGAAAACTGTGTCTGCAACTGATTTTTACGCTTATATGTTGATGGAGCGAGGAGGTGAAGAACCTTATTTTTCTTTAATTTTGTAATCTCCTCAACCAATTTATGCTTGATATGTACGCAAAAATAGAAACAGTAAGAATAAACTTTATTCGAAAAAATAAAAAAAGTTAAGAAGTTGAGACTATATTCACTTAAAGTATGCCATAAGAAAAGCTGATGATCGGGTATCAGAGCTGGGTAAAATGGTAGTGCTGCCTCGAAGCTTCGCTGGAGAACTGTTAAAATAATATAAAATTAACTTTTGCAAATTGTCAAATTTACTTATTGAAATTATTGAAATTCTAAGAATTGAATTCTTTAGCATTATTTAAGTAATAATAATTATCATCGTTAAGCTTAACGTTTACTAATTTAAGTTACCCTTAATCCTAATGATATTAAACCGTTGCGGAGCAGGGTGCTTTCGGCTGGTTAACTATAAATTAATATAAAACTAGTCGTATGTAAGATAATCCTACATGTTCGAAATTGGGTTATCCGTACTCAGAATTAATTTTTATACAAGCGAGGGATTTATTTCTTTAAAATAATTATACAGGAGGGTTATTCCAAGCCAAATCAACCAATTCTACATTAGATTTGGACCTTGACCTCTCCGACTTCTATGATTTTTGGTATAGCAGCTGTACTTACCAAGAATAGTAAAAGTGTGAAATATTACATTTTTATGACTTTTCGTTTTTGAGCTACAAGCTTTTAAAAACTCCAAAAACTGCTGTTTTCGGTCCTCACTCAGTATATTCAAAATTACGCGATTAAAAATCTATCACTACCAGAGAGCTCAAATTCGCGGTATTCTTTAAAAATTCTATTTTAAAAAAAAAGAAAAAATATTATTTTATATCAAGATCCCATTTCCGTCCCATCCTAAAATTTTGTCCACATGTAGTCAGTAATAGTATAAATCACATATATTTTTTTCGAAAAAAATCGAAGGGTACCTATTTCGGGAATTATGAAAACCGTTTTTAGATGTTTCGAAAAAACTCAAAATAAACCAAAAATATATCAAGTGATATATCATTTTAAAGGGTATTTCAAATAAAAAAGAATGCCGGAAATTTGAGCTCTCTGGGAGTAATTGATTTTTAATGCCTTTATTTTGAATATACTGAGTGAAGAGCGAAAATAGCAGCATTATAAATCAAAAACGAAAAGTCAGAAAAATGTAATATTTTACATTTTTACTAGTCTTGTTATGTACAGCTGCTATACCAAAAGTCATAGAAATCGAAGTGGTCAAGGTCCAAACCATTGGTTGATTTGACATGGAATGACCCAGCAATGATTCATTTTGTATAAGATGCATCATCATATTTTACTGTTCATTCCAATTACAAAACTGAAAAGACAGGCATGATAGTATAGTAGATCAAAAAATTATTACCTCAAGTCGTAAAGCAACTTTGTGTTTGTGTAAGAACTCAATTCCCTGACAACATAAATTTAAACAAAATAGCAAACATTTTGTTTTTAATAAAACGAAACCATTTATAAATTATTTTCAAAGAAGAAGGCGGTGAAATTTTCATCTTTTCCTTGTAGTTGAAAGAATTTTAAGTATAAGTATATATTAAATTTCTCCTTTCAATATTCCTTTGCTCAAAACTTCCTAGCTCTGAAATCGAATTATTAATTTTGAAAGTCCTCTATCGAGTTTTCTCTGATGTATTCATTATATTTTCAAACGTTTGAAAGAAACTTGATAAATTGAAAAAAAGGCCAATAAAGAGCTGAACAAAGCTCAAGTCCTGACTTTCAATCTAAAAATACATTTTGTCCACGGGTTTTTACCCTGGAAATCCAAAGGTCTAAATTTCAGAAAACTTTATAGGCTTCTTTCAATAAGAAGTTTCATAGTAAAATAAGATAATTTCGGAGTCAATTGACAGCACGTGACCGAGAAAGAGTCACTTTAGTTACAGTTTTCGATTTTCATGTTCTATTATTTTTATCAGCGCTATTTTTATCATATTAAGGAATAAGATGACGAAAATGAAAATTATCATTATCATATTTTATTAGATTATTTGTTATGTTTGTGCATATAGATTTCAAAACGTTTTTCATAAAACATCTTAATGATCCCTCTATTAAAATATTAGCATACTGATTACATTCAAATTCTCAATACATCACCATTGTGATTTTATAAAAATAATTAAGGCTCTGAAAAGTTAATTAAATCTTTCATTCTTTTTGTGTACAGATTATATTTTTTGGCGCTATTATTTTTTTTCTTATGTTTGTGTATGTATTGAATGTTCTATTTTTTTCAAATTCATTTACTACTTACTAAACTCACATTTCTCACGATCTATATATATTATTTCCTTGGGCTAAAATTATAGTACTTGCACTATTGTGTCACCTTACTGTACATTCGTGTTATTCCTAGGAGACAATATTTCCCAGGATAAAGATTATTTTTTTTATTTCATACCAATACTTTGTTGTCTCTAAAATAAAATGGTTTATTATCGTTATTGTTTTTTTATTGTAAATAAACATATGTAATTACAATATTGTACGAAATAAGGAGTGGAGTAAATATTTCGTTACTGAGCAATATTATAATTTTATTTAGAAGGCTATTGTGCTTAAAAATAATTATTGGAAAAATGTAAGGATGGGGGTTTTGAAAAGCCTAGTGGGTTAAGTTGATGATAGCCCAGTATAACAAAAGTTCTAATGCAAGCTGTTTTAGTGTGGTATTAATCCCTTAGGCAATAAAGTCCTTACCTTCTTCCGACTAAGAAATCGCCATTGTAGAATCTCTTCTACCATTATAGAAAATGGCAAGGAAGGATAGAAAAAAAAGGAAGCAATAAATGGATTTGTTTAATGTTGTAACACAGTAACTTGAAGATAATATTTATTGATATTAGGAATTTACTATGCTTTTCCAAAATTAATTATTGATATTTAGGTACAACTCTTTACTATATGAACATCAAGTAAATGTGCAAAAAATGGTTACAACGACGTGTAATGATCAACTCATTAGTAGTATTTCAAGAAAAGTTCGATATTTCTCGAATTAAATTCGCAAAGAAGGTCTCTAGACATCTTATACCGCTATCGGAAATGAAGTTAGAATACCAATGGATTCAAGTGGGTACATTGTAAAGTAAGAAGTAGTACTATTATCATTAAAATAAGTTCATAATTCACGATGCGTTGAAATATCACTGTATTGTTTTATTGTTTAAAGAATATATTATTATTTCGTTTTAAATAGAGGTGATTAAGTTTGAAATCCTGTAAAGGCGTCACAAGGTACACTCACTAAGGCCTACAACAAAGAGGCCTTTATCATAGCCGAAATTACCTCGCTTGTACAAACAGCTGTCAACAATACTCGATTGTTGCCATTCCCCCGACAGTGGGTCACCTAGTTCCAGGTACCAATAGGTTGGATTCTCCCCCCCCCCAATTCCCCTGCACGGCCCCTGTTTGCCCACCAAGAGGCTAGATAAGAACATTAAGCTTCCCTAATCCCTATTCAGCAGCCCTTCCCGGCCCTTGTTTTGGACAGTTTTAATAGCTCACCTCCTGGATTTCTTAGCCATTTACATACAGGTCAAAGATTGTTACTTTGTACTGTCTATTCTTCATAATTTTATGCCCAAGGGGACAGAAATTGGTTCAAATTACCCAGAGTTAACATATATTCATGTACAATGCGATATTTTTTTTTAATTAAAAAAAAAAATAGGGAAAGATATCGAAAAGAAAAACAAAAAAAAATAATGATATTTTACTTTAACAGTCTCATATTTTTTTCTCATATATTTGTCGCCTTCATGAACACATTGAAATGCATCATTTTTTCTCACTCACTGACGGGCTCCGCAACTCTTTAAGAACCTTGGCCTCCTCCCTAGTTCGTAGCCACTCCTGACGATCCATAGCTTCTGTCTGCTATCTTTTAGATCTCATTAATTAAAAAATACAATAAATTTACACAGTAAAAGTATCCCTATTTATATTAAAAAGTAACGAAACCGTACAAAATCGGTTTAAACAACAGACAACAATTTTAATGTTGGGCAGAGGATACAGTTATAATTTGTTGACCTTTTTTTTTTCCTCTCTCTTTCTTTCAAATTTTGATTCACTCCTGTTATTTGGTTATCAATAAGTGAATTTGATGATATTGTAATACTACAGGTCTTATAGGCGTGCGAAAGACTAGCACTCAACAGTACCTCCTCCTGGCATTGATTTTAGAAAAAGATTTATTTGAGCAAATCTCTCATCCAGCTACTTTTAAGCCTTCTGCGATTATTTCCAGGTATGTCAGTCGTGGCCATGTCATTAATAAGTACGTAATTATGTCCATGAAGTCTGTCATGAAATCGTCTTTATAGGTTATGTATATGTCCCTTTACTGTAGGCACTTGTAGATCAGAGTGAAGTGTCTGGTTTGAAATGTACCAAGGTGATTCCGTGATTAGTCTAAGTATTTTTGATTGGACTATTTGAATTTTTTTAAGATGCGTATTTCTTGAAGTCACGTATATTTGTGTGGTGTATGTCTATATGGGTTGTATGTATTTAGTTGTTGTCGGAGTTTTAATATCAACTGTTTATAAAGTATTGGATACAAAAGTTTTAGTCTCTTGTTTGGACTGAGACGTTTTTGTTTTACATGTGGGCCCCAGGTCATTCTTCTATCGAAAAATTGCTTATCAAAACATTATTGGTTTGGAATATTGACATCTTTCTTACAATACTCATTACTTTATGTTACTATTTATATTTGAAACGTTTATGAAAATACGGCTAAAATGTTTTAGGCATATAATCTTCGCAATGAAATACATTTAACATTATACTTGACAATCGAATATTCATGTGTGCGACTAACGAATATTCATGGCAAGGCCTAAACATCATCATAGATTTATTAACATAACGCTAACATTTATCTTGAATTATACAATCAGAGTTAGTACACACTGGAATGCTGCGTGTCCCGTGTGTTTAATTAATACTATTTTATACAAAAATAATTCTAAAATATAGCTATGAGTTAGTACACCAGATTAAATGTGACCCCTTTTTATATTTGAACAAATGATTTTAGCAGGCGCTGCAGCAATATATCCGTATATTCCCGGATGTATTGCGGGTTCAATCTTACAATATTTTATGTCAAATAAAATCCTAACAGGTGTTGGGCAACAGACTATTTAGTGACAGACGTACCATAAGAGATCATGATAAACCACATATAATTGAAATTATTATTTTTAATACCGAATCATTTATTGTTTTTTTTTAATCATTTTTACTTGATTATGTCTTTTGGCTGGTGAATCTATACTTTTTTAGTGTAACATGTTTAAAAAAAAAAAAAAAAAATTTTTATTTTAAAAATATTTTTTTCTTAAGACACGCTTTAGCTCTGTTGGTGTTGCTCGAATCGAATTTGATGAGTTTTCTTATCAGAAATTTAATGTATAATATTTTCTCTATACAACATTTGTCGCTATGACGTTCCGTTTAGGAATCATATTTGTTTGAAAGAAAAAAAAATCAAGTTCGAAATCGCTATTTTCTCTCATTTTTTTTTTTTTTAGAATCATCATTATTTTTTAAATAAATAATTAAATTTAAAATTAAAAGTAAGTCGATCGTTTTAGTTCAAAAAAAAAAAAATGGAAAAAGTAGTTGATTATAGACATATTCATGATCTATTGTTTTTCCTAACCAGGCAACAATTTAGTTTTTAAAATAAATTATCAAGAAGTATTGAACCCATATATGATACTTAAAAAGGATTCTTATTAAGAATTTTAGGATAAACGGTTTATTTCCTGATTTTATCTTATGCTACTTGAATTATTTAGCACTATGAATGCTTACTAATTCTCTAAGGGTTCAATTCAGAATCCACTGCAATCACCTGGATCTATTTGCATAATTATAAGCCCCGCAATAAACACATATGATTGTGTAAGCTGAGGAAAAGAGAAAAAGTAGGCAATATTTTTCAAAAGTATTTCAGATAAATACTACTTTTACCTATATTTTGTATAAGTGAATCAGTCAGTGAATTCATCCCTTGTTAGAACTTGGACTTTACATACATTGCATTTTAAATAAATAATAATCGATGTGTTTTTTCATAACATTTTAAAGTAATCAAAATATATTTGTAGAGATATTTATGACCTTACGCGTCGGTGCGATAGTCTGAGAGCGTTCCTATTATTCGATTCCCACCAGGACGGATGGGAATTTATTTCGTCGCACACCCACAGAACAAATCTTCATTCACCCACTCTTGCTAGAATAGGTTGGTTACTCATCTTTCCTTCCGTAGTTGATGTAAATAAGCCTATTATGTGTTTATTTTGATATGAAGCACAACAAAAGCCACAAAACATATTTGTTTATTTTCTAATAATCCACTTATCAATTTGCTCAGTTGACGGTCAGTAACATGCACAAATGACTATGTGAAAAGAATCACAGTTATCCTGAAGATGGAGCAATGTACTCCGAAACATGTCGAAGATAATTACAGATAAACAGGAGTGATGCCTTTAAAATATATAAAAATGAGATCATTTGAAAAAAAAAATAAGTTTTTGTATTTTCTTCGTCTTGGAGTGCTTTAGCCATATCATATATTATACCGTATTTTGTTATTATATTCGAATATAGTGTGGATAGATAATAAATTAAACTTATATGGTTTACGTACTTTGCCTAAAACATTATACAATTTTTTGTAACACCCTGTAGATCTGTTTGAGTTGATTGGAACGAAAGTTTCTGTTTCTGATTTAAAATTTAATGGAAAATATTTGTTGTTATATAACATTTGTGTCTACGACCTACGGCTTAGGAGTTATATTGTTTTGAAAGAAAAAAGGCACTTTTGAAACCACCATTTTTTATATATATTGTTTATTTCAAATAATTTAATTAATTTAAATCTTACATGAGAATTGAGAAAATCAGTAGATTATAGATAAACGTATTTTCTTTTTTTTTTTTAGTTTGAACCTCAATAAACTAAATTATTTATTGTAACCCATAGAATTAGGTTTTATAAATAACTTCATATATTGTTATTTATATTATTTTTCGACAGATATTGATGACTTTGTAATGGCAAACCAATGAACCATCTACCCGCTTGTCAGAAAGTATTAAAAGTAGACTTCTTTTTTCTTTTTTTCTGTAAAGAAAAAAATATATAAATCTGAATTGGCTGTTTACGCTCTAAGAAATCACATAAGAGATGACAAAACGTTCTAATGCCCATAAAGCTGGCAAACATTAAAAGATCCAATAGCCACTAACTATAGCATGGCAGTTACTGGAATCGGAAGATATAAAAAGTGAAATATAAGTGGTCGCCGACAGTTTAGGGGCGTAAATTCACTAATGGCAAAGGGCTGGTGAAATGCAATTTCTTTCAGCTGATGAGATATGAGAGTCGGAAAAGCTATTGATTTCTCTCAACTACAATTTATTATAAATTTTATTTTGTTAATTTTTGTAAGAGGTATAAGATAACTGATTATTCTTATGGATTTTATAAAGCCCTAATTTAAACAAGCTTTGATTACGGAAAATGATTCTACAAACATTTTTCCCTAATATGAGTTTTTGAATATTGTCAAAAATTTTGTATAGTTAAGTATTCACTAAATTTTAATTAGTTCAAAACTAATTTTATTGAATAAAAATCTGCCTCACTCAAGACCAATTGGTATTAAATCTATTCGTGCAATATATAAACGCCTTGACAAAATTACAGGCGACCTCCATTGATTTCGTCATACAATAATTATAATAGATGAAACATTTTGAAATATTTTCGTTTCAACGTTTCAAATAATTAACGAAAACCAATATATTCATAACACAAATTTATTTTTTATTTTATTATTTGAAAGAAAAACATAAAAATTACTGCAACAAAAATATAGGCTAGTTTATTTATTTATATTTTACCACTTAGATGTACTCGTTAGTAATATGTTGATTCACTGTTTCTTTACATTGATTGATCTGATTCTCAACACGATTTTAGTCAATAGTTTCGGGAATAATTAAAAAGTTTCTTTATATACATACCTACTTTACTGTGATGCAATTTTTGAGTTATTCTACGAAGTTAAACTGTCTTCCTTGAACATATACTGCTCGAGAATGTTCCCCCTCTAGCAGTTCTCAAGTATGTAAACATTATTAAATCTAAAGATTTGGCCATCAGGCCTGCCAGGGAAAAATGGAAATATTTTTGGCTGCAATTTTTTTTTTTTTTTTTTTTTTTTTTTTTTTTTTTTTTTTTACGATGCAAGTTATGTTGACAGGTGCATTGTTTTACTGAAAGATGAACCGCTATCGAGCGATCTTGAAACATAGCTCTTCGAACAGACAGTTCCTGGGTGGTCTATATATATTTTTTTATTCATTTTTGATATGACACTGCTTCCGTTAGACGTTTGCATAAAAATATTTTTTTCATTTCGCTGATCATCAAAATAGTATCAAAATCCTACAGGACTGCCACTTTTCATCACTGAAGATAACTTTCTGTATGCTTCTGAATGAGGGTTTTTTTTTTCTTCTTAAATTAAAGACGTTTTAAATGATTTATTTTGTGCAAAAAGCTTTGGACATTACAGATTTTCGTTAGTACTCCAGCTTGTTCTCATATTTATCTCGCTTGGCGTAAAATAGCTCGCTGTTGTCAGGCAGTTCTTGCAATAGGTCTACCAGTATTTTTGTTACGGCTATAATAGTTGCCTAGTCTGAGAAATGGCTGAGATGCCTCCGTTTATTTAAAGTTCGAACGGTTTTCGATAATTTCCAATTTAATTACAGTTTTATTTATTCCGTTTTTTACACACTGTCAACACTTTCCCTCTTGGCATCGCTTGATTAAATTTAATTAGATGGAATATAAAGTTGTAATGTTCTGTAATTTTGCATTTTAAACGAGATTTAGCATTACATTCTAAAACAATAATAACTAACAAAATGGGGTGGCCTATATATTTTTTTCATGGAGTCTACAGTAAAATTAGTGTTTTAAAAGACCTAATTATACAATATATAAATTTAAATTAAATAATCTTATAACGTATCTGCTGCGAAGCGTCATATTGTAGTTTGTATTCTTATCATCGTAAAACATTCAGTGCGATTTATGCACTCCTTGCAATTTACGAAGTATAGTATTTTATTTATTTAAAATATATTGGATAAATAAGGTATCTGTGCATAAAAGTACACAACTTATTGATAATACAGTGAAATGCACTACAAATGAATAAAAAAATTTCAAAAATTTTATGTAGATGGAATTAAAACAATTTACATAGTGTTTTGAGCAGTATTGCGTTTTCAACATTTTTTTTTTTTTTTTTTTTTTTTTGCATAAACTCATTGCATGTTGATTTTACATGGTAAAATTAATAATAATATATAAAAAGGACTTAGTGATTAGTTGAGATATTAAGTACTCGTCTTCGTTTATTATGTTCGCACCTTTGGCAATTCATTTCCACAGAACTCAATTTGAAACAATTATGATATTATGATATTATTTAAAACAATAACGTAGTTAACATTTTAACCTGTATTGAATCCAGCTGGCATCGCTTTTCCGTTTGATTTTTTATTACATCGTTTCGTATTATACATGCTCCGCGATTCACTCTAAGGAAATATTTTTATCTAAATATTTTATAACGTCCGTATAGAAGCTTCGCTTCAAAAAAATAGTAGCCAACAATAATGATACCTTACAATTAGAGGAACAATCGAGTAATATTCAGACAGTAGTGTCCTATCAAACATTGCCAAGTCATACCATACAATGATATAACGAGATACTGTGAATAGGAAATCCTTCGTTTGGAGTTCCATTCAGTACCTGAAAGAATTTTCCTCAAAGTTAGGAAGGTATTCTCTTAAGGGTTTTAACGTTGTTTCTTTAAGATCCTACAATTACATTAAAATGGGATTTATAATACCAGTTATTACTACATTCTAATGCCTAGCACTATCCTTACTATAAAAAAAAGAGAAGATATAACAAGATTATGTTTTCAAACAGTTTAGGTTTAAAATTAAACAAAAAGTTAAGTTCTTATAATATTCAAGTTGTAATATGTGTTTATACAATGCAAGAAATTAAAATAGACCTAAATCAAAAAATAAAAGTATTCTTTATAAAAAATATATACCTAATTGAATATGCGACGGGAATAATCTGTTTCCGTTGTATGCATGGTTTCAAGACTTTTTATATTGCGGGAAAACGTTCTGTGCAGTCTTGGAACATCGTAAGCACAGTCGTTCAATTCGTTCCCGTCTCTAGAGAATGCTCTACCGTTCAGAATTCAGAATGTGATCTCTTAACTATTGAAGAACGTTGTCAGATGTTTCTAAAGGAAGCACAAAATAAGAAAATTTATTTGATACATTATAGCTACAGATTATCCCACAAACTGTTATACGTTCTTGAATCTAACAACAATCTGAGACCATAGATTCCATATCATGTTTTGTTAACATCAGAACAATCAGCTTACATGGACTGCCTACTTTGAATTCTGAAATGCTGCTGGTTTCGAAGAAGGAGGATTTGTCGGTTTTGACTATTTATTTTATATTGGAAATTAAAAACAAAAGGCATTTTGCTTTAATTGATTTTCATTCGACTTAAATATATATATATTTTTTAAGTACGTATTCTTTAATACACAATATTTTGATGATTTATTTTTCAATTCGAAAGTAGAAAAACGATGTATGCTCCACTCAGAGAAAGATTCAGGTTCTATATTAATGTGTTATTAGTTTTTCCGCTCTACTTTAAAGTTGCCCAGAATAAAATACGTAATTCCCGCCACCCATTCAATTATTCTCTGTCTGAACACCTAGACTCACTCATTCCTTCCTCACATGTGTGTTTCTAAATTTGAGCATAACTGCAGAATTTTGTTTTGTTTTGTAACTAATTTTAGAAGTGTTATGTCCATCCGCTCTGCAATAACCTAAAGAGATACCAGCCAGGACCTATTTTTCTGAAAACTTATAAATATTTTAGAAAAAATAATTAATTACCAAGATCTTCTTAGAAAATTTGACACATGGGGCCAGATAATTAAGGTAATTATAAAATAAAGTAAGCAAAAGGAATTAATTGGATGACATTTATAGCAATTTAAATTAAAAGCAATGTATATTCAAATAAAAGTAGTTTTACATTTTTCGATCTTGCTACTTATACAAGTTATTAATTTCAGATATTAGGATCGATGATGTAAAATAGAAAGACATTTGTGACTGGTTCTTAACATCCTTTGTATATGACTCTACTGTCTGTATATTTCGGAGAAGGGTTATGAATTGTTGATTTGGCCTACCGCGTATAATCTTATTGTTCATTTAAAAACTTTATACATAGCAGAAGCCAGTGGGGAATGAGAGAGAAAAAATAAAATAAATTAATCAATACATTTCAGGAGGAGCTGGTCCTAAAATGTACAAATCATTTTTCGTTTGTGACCAATTACCAAGAAAACTCCTGAAGCAAGCTGTACTAAATGTCAATCACAACATCTTTATAGTTCCAGGGAGGTTCAGCAATAATTGACTCTACTGAGTTTTAAATAATATGTAATTAAATAAACGATAATATGTGGATAACAATGATGTTTAAAAATTGACTGATGGCGCTCCCTCCATGAAAGGTTACAAAGAGTTATATAGAGCTTAAAATTGATAATAAGATTTAATTATATTCAATTAAATTGTTAAAAAAGATTTAAACATATGGCGAAATATGTGGATCCTAGGGAAGTCAGAAAATCGAGCAATATGTGGTTAGCAACATTCCGCAATAGGGTTTACTTTTGTAAAACTACAGAACCCATTTGTACTAAATTTTAACTAAATCATTATCATATATCTAGGACAGCCAACTGTACAGACTACTGAATAGGACATCTCATATTTCCGTTGAGAACAAACTTCTCATATACAAATGAGAAGGTCCATCATCAAACCTATTTGGACATATGGATTATTATGGACTTGAACTGTGGGGGACTGCTAAAAAGTCGAACAATAAACGCATTCAATCCTTTCAACCCAAAGTCCTCCGAACTATAGTGAATGCTCCTTACCTATGTATCCAACAAAACCCTACACAATGATCGCAATATACCACACGTCCTCTGGCTCAATCACTATCCAGTTCCACTCATCCTGATAACCCCTCTCGCAGACAAAATGGCAATGGCCCCTAGATCTTTGGTAAACTTTATTTATGTCGGAGTTCTGGCAATGGCCAATTTCTCGACTCATGCCCTGAGTGACTGTACTATTGCGCTCTCACTCAGCCTCCACTGGGTTTACTTTAACACAAGTGAAGCAGCTGATAAAGAAGAGCTGGGACCTCTCTGTTCAATTTATTTCAATTTTATATATATTTTATTATATATATTTTTTATGTTTAGCATAGTACTTTTGTTTCGTTTTTAGTTGTTTTTTTTCAATTATTATTATTTTATTTTATCTTTGTTCTTTCTTTTATTGTGCATAATGTGTGAATGTAATCATGTCATCTATATTACTTATTGCCCACATTTGTGACAGACTGTAATAATTACTCAAAAGATGTATGAAAAAAAAAAAACTAGGAAGATTTAGCCTCAATAAAGTTTACAATAATAGAAATTTCAATGTTTATTGTTTATTGGCAGAAACGAGGATTTGTACACTGTAATATACGTTTATGGTTAGAAATTAGAATCCAACTAGATGGAAGCAATAAAATTATTACTGCCGAATAAAAATTGTTACCAATTGAAAATGTCGATCATTAGCCTCAAGGTTTAGCCTCAATAAAATTTACAATAATAGAAATTTCAATGTTTATTGTTTATTGTCAGAAACGAGGATTTGTACACTTTAATATACGTTTATGGTTAGAAATAAGAATCCAACTAGATGGAAGCAATAAAATTATTACTACCGAATAAAAATTGTTACCAATTGAAAATGTCGATTCGATGTTGCGTGTCAAAATATAATTCATGGGCCTTCTGTTTAGGCACTGATAATGCAATCCAATATTTTCAAGACTTTCTTAATAGTCTTCGTCCATCTGGATTACCAAATTATAGATTAAATTTCAAAATTAGATGTCTAATTAGGCTTTTACGTAATTTTCTACCAGCTAATCACCGTAATATTTTTAAGGATAAAAATTACTGCTATGCGTGAAAACGTCACTGAGGATATGATGTTCATTAAGTACATGCTACAATTAAAGATTTTTGTGAATAAAAAAAAAACTTCAAATATTAGTTAAAATTATCTAAGTTATGAGAGCGGACGAAGCCGCGACGGTAAATTCTAGTACATATATTACGAATCTAAAAAGCTGATGATTGTGGAAAAACTTGCTGCTATTCCTTAAAGGATCTCGTTATATCGTTCAGCCAACCGTATAAAAGACCCTCACGACGAAAATGATAGTGGCTTCTCAAATACATCTTAAGTGTTCTGTTGCCTGGTAGTTGGGGAAGGTACAAGATAGCTATTATATTCTGTGGGATAAACTATTTCCTCTTTTAGTGAGCAATGCTTATTAAAGTTATTACTTCAGTTATAGATTTCTCGGTTCTTTCTCATGATAATTAATCGTATAATTAGTCAACGATAAATTTTTACTTCGTCTCCTTTTAAATTTTAGAGAAAAAAAATCTCTTATTTAATTCAATGATAACGGTATTTTTTATTGTAAAAAGGCATTGAACGTCTAAATTTGACGGAAGCTCTTTGAGGGTGTTATAAAAAAATCAAACGGGGGATCTGTAATGTTTGCTCAGTCGCTGGCTGCCCCGGTGAGAGCTTATGCTACAGAAATAATAAATCGTCCTCATGTTTACTTTAGAGGATGGGACTCCAACAACCTTGAAAAGAACCGTTCTTATGCTAATGGTTTTGGAAAGTAAATATAGCTTCCCCTTTACGTGTTCTGTTTTATTCCTGGTATTTATTCAAAATAAAACTTTGAGAAATCGCTGAAAAATATTCAAGCGTCTTATAGAATAACCAGATTTATTCCAAAAAATAATATAAAATGTATTGTGTATTTTTTTTTATTAAAGCACTTTGTTCTTTTGCTGTTGTAATCAATGATTTTTTTTATTTTACTCAACACTACTTTTTTTTTCTTTTAAAAACATTAATACGTTAAAAATAGCTTTACAAGTTATCATTCATTCGAGTGTTTTAATCAGAATAAATGTAGATAAATATAAGTGTTAGATATTGCAGAGTTAAATTCAGCGATGTTACTCTAAGATTAGCAAAGTAACGAAGGAAAAATAATAAGATGAGGATAAATAAAAATACAGAGAAAAAATAAATAACTTATAATATAGCAAAATAAATAAATGGATAAAAACAAATGGATAAAAAAAAAAAAAGAGAGAGATTTAAGATAGGAGTTTGTCTTTTCATTCCAGTTGGTTAGCTTTGAAGGATGTTTCAACGAAGAAAAAAGAATGTTGGAAGCATGTCTTACAATTTTTTTTATACGGATGAGTATCTCTTATTGTAAAAAAGAAATTGGGTGAAACTAGATAAAAAATGTGGCAAAATGCCGCAGACCTCACCTTTTATTCCAATCCGTTGCAGATATACGATAAATCAAATCCTTTTTTGAGGAAACCACGTTTTTTTCCACATAAAAGCTGTAATATCTCCATTTTGTTTAAATATTTTTCAAATTTGGACCACATTTTCGGATTTAGCATTATACCTGTAACCTTGAATTTTACAAACTTGGTATCTAAAGAACAGCTTGATCTTCAGCTTTTTTTAAGGAAGTCACAATGTCTTATATTACTTCTAAATCTATTAAAATAAATCCTAAATAATAATAATAAATAGATAAATGTAATAACATTAGATCCTCTGATCTGGTGTCGTTATATTGACAGTTTTCCTTCATTTTCTATTAAACAATAATTTGTTTCTCTGTTTTTTATTCAAATGAAGAGTTTATTATATTTAAATTACACGTTTTCATTAAGGGATTGCCATAATGTTTTATTTACAAAAGTAACTGATTTGTATGCCAAATGAGAACACCATATTTTTTCGGTTTCAAAAGTAAATTTCTTCATGAAGTTGAAACAAACGTTTTGTGGATAGCTTTTTCGAAAAATGGTGAGCGTTGAAGTAATACGAGTATAAGACATTGCAAATTCCCCAAATAAGGTGAAGGAAGATCAAGTTCTTTAGAAAGATCATGTTCTTTAGATACCAAGTTTGTAAAATTCAAGGTTACAGGTACTTAGCTATTATAGAATATTTAACGCTTAATCCGAAAATGTGGCCAAAATTTGAAAAATATTTAAACAAAATGGTGATATTACATTTTTTTATGGAAAAAAAACATGGTTTCCTCAAAAAAGTCTTTGATTTATCGTATATCTGCAACGAATTGGAATAAAAAGGTGAGGTCTTCGGCATTTTGCTACATTTTTGATCTAGTTTCACCCATTTTTTTTTACACTAAGAGATACTCACTCTGTATATTGAACAAGGTTTTCTAAATTAAATCGAGTTTGCGAAATAAGTCTGTACGCCAATGGAATTGTATTCATATACTCACTAGTGTTTTGTATTGAAGTTTGCTTAATTTATGGGTATTATCTTAGACAAATTTTGAAAGTAGAGAACTGCATGACAAAGTCAAAGATCAATAACTTTTTTTTTCAATATCGCTGGAATGTTCCCTTTTCAGGGGGTTAAAAATTCTAAAACAAATTCAGCATTTTAAATAAAAATAAATGTCAATGTGAAAAAAATTAATATATTTTTTCTGCCTAAATATCTGGTCACTAAACTAGATTTTAGAGAAACAGATACAATAAATTGATTTTTATAGATCCGTATTATATAAATTTAGAAGTAATCAGAATCTAAAATTTCCAGTTATTCCTGTACATGCTAGAAATAATATACATGTTTTATAATACATGTATATATTTTTTAATTTTTTTTTTTTGTATACCTTTGTATAAATAATACGAAATAGGTTTCTAGAAGAATTTATATTTATTACTAATTATTCCATATAACTCTTCTGATTCGTTGTAACTATAACTTTATATTCTAACTTCTATAATCTATTATACCTTGAGATAGGCTTCAGGAGACTAACTAAAATAAGTTGAATACAAGCTAAAATACCATACCTGAATACCAAGTAGGTTCCTAAGAGAGTTCTCTAAGAAGATCAGGTCTTGGCTGAATAGAGACTTATTCCTGTCCTGAGAAGCTCAGTCACTGACTTACATATTCGCTCTTCAATCATGACATGAGATTACATTCGATCTTTTTCTCTCTATTCATATTAAGTTATTGAATTGAAACAGTAATAATCTGTTGCACTTAATATACATTAATGTAATAAATCTGTTTATTAATATTCAGTTTTGATGTGAGCGATTTTCCAACAAACCGACATTATTTAAATTTATAATAGGAAATTTACCTTAAAAATCAGGAAAAGTTGTCATATATACACTAAAAATAATGATAGATCAAATGTCTTTAATGCTTATTTTTGTTATTATTGAACTCAATAATCCTTGATCATCTGGGCCTTGGTAACAAGCTTCTTCCAGACTTCTCTATCAAAATCTTCTCTTTATGATTTTCCTACATATGGCTTCCGATTTTCCGATTGATTTTTTCCTATTTTTAAGAAAATACCCAATTTGAAAACATACCAGTATTTCCGATTCATATTACTATAATTAAACATATTTCTTAAAAGAAAAAAAAATCTAAAACTTTAAGAATATGACAAAATAAGAAACGTTAAAAGAGACAAAAATCATTCTAACAATTACTTTCAATACTGTTATTAAAACTGAATAAACTCTAGTCTCAGTGATTGCTGAATTTGTAACAGATAAGCACCATATTACTTCTCTTCTAATTATCAGATAATCTTAAATTAAGTCGTGGAGTTAAGTTTAACTCAATCAGGGCTGGAACGAGGAGATTTGTCAGGGTGGGGGCAATGATCAAATATCAGTTTGCAACCCCTATTCCCCTCTCACTATAGGCGCGTTTATCTGACAGATACGCTGCAGAACTGTTTGTTAATTTTTCTTTGACCTTGGCGGTCTTGAGATTTACCCTCTTTTCTACCCTCATCTTTTGACCCACCGCTGGCACATGCTAGACCGAGGATTTAGCAGTAAGGTAGAAAAACGTGATTTGTATCTCAGGAATACGCGCATCCATCCACGTTAGTTTTTAAATAGTTTATTTTGCATCAACAATAATCTTAGGAGAAGAAGATATCTCAGAAAACATTATGATGGACTTGAACAGGAACACGTACAAAGGATAAGTTTAAAAGTGAAAGGAGTACTTCGTAACAAAGGTTTGTAGAAAGTGAGGCTTGCGGAAGAGTATCAAGAGAAACAAGAAGAAAAAAAATCAGATTCGAGAGCCTCTTAAAAAACAATGTTGGCCATGTTTAGATACTCTACATTTTTTTCGATGTTAACGAAAATAAAGATGTCGGTCAACAAGACAACCTTTCTGCCCAAACTCACATATTCCTCAGAGTTATAGATTCTCACCTAGGAAGACAAGAGTTAGACCAAGGCAATGGAGAGGAGATACCTGATTAAAGTCGAGGAAAAGACCAGGAAAGAAAGGCTCCGCAACACTACTACCTAGTCAAAACTCGATGTGCTGCTAACAAAAACCACCTTAGAAGAAAGCAAATTAAGATTGTTTGGGCTCCTTCCGTGAATAAAACTCGATAGCATTCCAAGGACACTTAGGAATCACAAGTGTCAAAAAGAAGACTAAGAGGAAGAACTGTGATGAATTGTGTGGGAGGCATTCAGGAAGCGAGATTTGAAGGAGAGAAATAGTAGAATAAAGGTTCAAGCTCTAGAAATGGCAACCCCCCAAGAGTGTGTTCTATAGTATAAATCATACAAGTTAATCTCATATAAAGTACTCAGCAATAATGAACACAATTCTTCAGTTTTTATTTTTACGATCATTAAAAATGAATTTTGTCTTTATTTCAATTAAACGCTTCAAGATAAATAAGTAGTAACTACTTAACATAAATTTTCATTAATTTTCAATTTGGGAATGAAATACGACGGGGCTAGAGCAGGAGCTAAATGCAATTGGATTTTCCTAGGATATCACTTAGAAGTTTAATTTTGTTTAAAGCGCTTTAGTCTATATCTTAAAAATACAGGTCCAAAAAACCTCTTATCTTATACTCCTGCTCTTCAGTTCCTGATTACTCTTTTTCTTGTAAGATCATTTTTAACTTATAATACCTTTTACTAAACACATCATGGATATCTATTTGACCTAGTTCTTTCTACCATAAGTCCATAAATCATAAGCGCAATTTATATAATCAGGTTACGTTTTTTCGACATTTACATTAAAATTTACAAAGCACAAGAATCACAACTGTATGACAATTATGAAATAATTAATTCAGTACTCCATATTTTATTATTTTTCCTTCCTATGACTTGATAAAAAGATAAATACATAATACAATAATTTATTTAAATATATGATCTTTCTATTCAGAGTGTTTATTGCTTTATTATTTTAACTATGCCTCTATTGGCTCTTATAATTATAAAATAAAAAAAAATATGCGAAAATTGTGGATCTTGTAATACTATAATTTACCCCTTGCAAATGGAATGATCATGGTCAGAGGTCCCTACTCTCAGTTTAAAGATCATAAATATGTATCATTGTTTTTAGGATGTATACCTTAATTTATTATTCCATCTGGACAAACGACTAGCATGGAATCCGCATACCAGACTTAAAAGAAAAGGAACTGCTCGTTGCTTTAAACTACTCTTAACATTTACTAGACAAGAATTCAAAGCTTCAGATTAATTACAAATGATTTATTTACATGACAGTAACTATACCCATTCGGACATACGGTGACGTGTTTTGGGGGTTCACTAAACCTTCCAATTGTTCTGATACCAAAACCTTACAATCCAAAATCTTCAATGCTACTTATTATGTCAGTAATGAACTTGTTACATATGTTGCAAATTTTGCTCAGCAAAATACCTATATCTTGCTGGACCGTAGTGCTGATATAATAAATAAATAAATATAGTTTGTATAGTTGTAAATATATATATAAAGAAATATACACCTTTTCCTTTTTTGCCCATGGCTTTTTATTTTTTATATTAATGTTTTTCTAAAACAAGTTACAAAAGTGTATTGCTATTACCATGCCTTTAGCCCTTAATACCATTATTAGGTCATTAACCAGCTACTACAATTTATTATAAATTGTAAATTTATTACACGTCTGTTATTCTATTGATAATTTTAATTTATTGCTAAGACAACCTATAATTTATATAAACATTTATATATAAATTAAATAAGAAACTGCTAAATCATAGGTCGGATAGTTAATGATCCCCGAGGGGAGGATAGGACTGACTGGCTTTGACTTAATGTTGCCAGATCAGATGATGTCAAAGCTTCCTCTGATGTCGTGCTTCATTAGCTCTGCCACGTCAGCCTTTCTCTGTCATCCTTCCAGATTAAGAGCCGCCATCGTCCCTGTAATAATGTTTCCTAAGGCTGTATTTAGGTAATTTTTTCTGGATCATTTTGCAGCATCTATAGTAGAAACTTTATTAAAAAAACTCAATATCTCCCTGACTGGGAAAAACAATAGATCATAGATATGTCTATCTTTAATTTACTGTATTTTCCCAATTTACATCCCATAAACAAACGGATCAAATTACTTAAATTAAATTAACAATTATTCGAAATAAACAAAGTTAAAAGAGAATAGGGGTTTCAAACCACTATAGCTCCTAAACAAATATTATAAAACAAAAAATATGGAATCGTAAACTCTGACCATGGTCAGAAATGAAGATCACATGATCAGACAATCAACCAAATAATGAATTGGTCTATCAGAAAAGTGAGTCAATAGTAGACACAATGAGGAAAAGCAGAATCGCCTTTTTCAGCCACATATCAAGATTAACTGAAGCCAGGCTATTGAAACAAATATCTGACTACTTTTGGAAGAATAAAACTAAAAACAATTAGCTCAAATAAGTCCAGGATGATTTAGAAGAGTTAGGAATAATAATACAATTTAAGAACAGTGAAGAGAGGAAGATTCTGAAGGACAGAGTCATAAGACTTAAACTCAGATCATTTGAACGGAGACAGTACACTATAACCAACAAACATAGGACAGCGGAAAAAGAATGATGCGTTTCTGGGAGAACAAGAGGGAGCTGGTAAGTAAATCTCAAGTTACTTGAAAGACTGAAATGATTATGGACTGATTTAATTGATCCAATGTGGTCGTTAAAAATAAAGAAAAAAAATGAAAAAAAATATTTGCTCCATTAAATTGCTAATAAGGAAACTCGCCAATTTTTTTATTCGAACCAAAACCTAGCTGAAGCGTGTAAAAAGAGGAATGTAAAAACGTTACAAATCAACTAAAGGTGTAAAAAACATTACAAGGTGACTTTTTCATTGAAACTAATATGGCTCCTGAACGGTATGCCATCTCAACAAATATCAAAGAAAAAAATTAATCATATCAATAATTTAGCTTTAAACAAACAAGTTATCAAAAAGTAACAATCTAAAAAAGCTCGACCATTAGCCTGTCATTTAATTAAACAAACAAAAAGGAATATTTAAAATTGTTATTAATAATAGTACTGTATATTATAAAATATATATATATATATATATATATATATATATATATATATATATATATATATATATATATAAAGCTTCCAATTTTAATTTTAGTGATAATAATGGTACTGGTAGAAAGAAGTGGAAGAGAAGTTATAGAAATCCAAGAGCAAAAGATGAAAATATTGCTATTAATCTGTCAACTCGACTTTGATTGATTGAGTGGGTTATGATCGCTTGTTGATAGAGATTGGGGGATAATATTAAACGATAAAAATTTAATCTTTCCATCACTGTTCTGTTATCACCTTTCTTAGTCGTTAATTTTGCTAAAATTAACTTTTAATTGACGTTCGCAAAATTAAATATATATATATATATATATATATATATATATATATATATATATATATATATAAAGAAATATACACCTTTGCCTTTTTGCCCATGGATTTTTATTTTTTATATTAATCTTTTTCTAAAACAAGCTACAAAAGTGTATTGCTATTACCATGCCATTAGCCCTAAATACCATCATTAGGTCATTAACCAGCTACTACAATTTATTATAAATTGTAAATTGCTAAAGATGGATGCATTTCTGAATTTAAATATAAAAAATAAATGATCTAAAACATTTTTTCTTAATCGAAATACTCTTTATTACTCTCCATGTATTTTATTAAACGAGTTTATAATGGCCTAAGAATAGAATTTTTAGTCTTTGGTATTAACAAATTCGAAAATTTTCGATTAAATTTTGATTGTGAAACTTTTCATCTCTTAAAAATTGGTCCAGGTATTTAAAAAATGACAGGCAATCAGTAAGAGGTCTGGAGAGAAGTTTGGATGAGGCTAATGCTTGAGGTTCCTTAGTTTTGAGTTGTTTTTTTTTTTTTTTTATTCCCATTTGTCTCTAGGTGGTTATCGATGGTCAACAATTATTGATTTCCGAGGCATGTCGAAACGTCGTCACTCCGTATATAAAGTTTCTTTAAACTTGAATATGTAATTAATTAACCTGGCAGCATGGCGGTTCATCAGTCATCATCTCAATCAATATATTAAAATACAATACAAAAATATGGTCTGCAGTTTCCAAGTTTATGATATTTCTTTTTGTCTCCTAACCAATACATTCTTCAGCTAACACTTTATCAAATGTGCGTTCCTGTATAGAGCTGTATTTAGTCATATAATTATCCCATAGTTTGCTAGTCTAAATAGAGTAGATTGACCCCGAATTTCGCGGTACACCTGAGGATAGCATAAGCTCGCCAACTTAATTTGGCTTGGCTGTCACTAATCACTGCTAGCCGCAGGTATTCGAACCACGGGGCCCTATACTTCACCGCTGACTACAATGCCGGTCTCTGGACGGAACATTATTCATGGCACTTGGGCTGCCACTACTAGGCCTGTGGGGGCGGCCTATCTACCTGACGAAATCATCTAATACTTCCACCCACTCTGTATTTCTGCATTCATCAGTTCGTATTATTAATAAAATAACATTATTTTACTGACCATATTATTCTTATATTTTTTTAATTTAGGTAGCAAAGACCAAAAATAAAAAACGCCGATTCAACAAATATAGAATCGTTGTTCTGGATTTTGGTTTATTTATTTAATAAAGGGTTTTGTACCACAAACTTGATGTCTCTACTAGGGTAAACCAGACAGTTAATGACACCCTTAAGTAAATATTCTTATTAAAAATGTAGAAAGAATAGTTCAATCAAGTAACAATTTGCCGTCATTTTTCTTTATTACTATACTTTAAATTAAATAAGAAAATTGACACCAAACATTATGTCTGGAATGTATTTTACAAGATAGTGACAATAACAAATGTAAAATCAGTTATTGAAACCCTACGTATATATTTTTAAATACGTACATAATTGATAGTACTTTTACACAGTTCAGTTGACGAATTTAAAAGGAATTTTTTTGTTATTTTTTTTTTCTAAATTTTAAGATAAAGCGTCAATAAATTTCTGGTTTATTCTACAAGGAATCAACGCATTCCAATTGTTTCTTTTTACATATGTCCTCAAATATGAGTGAGGGATCGAAACGTTAATAAAATGAAAATTTAAAAAGCAAATATTGTTTAAGCTGTGAATATATTTTTGAAAGGTCGACAAAAGAGAGTTTTGGTATTTTATATATATATATATATATATATATATATATATATATATATATATATATATATATATAAATATATAATATAACTATTTTATTTCCTTTTTATTGATATTTACAACTGTATAGAATATAGACAAATAGTAAATTTGAAAAAAATTATCACAATGACATGTCAATGACATAAAAAGAGTTACTCGTCATTAGTATTTCAATAACTTATTTTTTACTCCTGAAGTTTTCTACTTCAAGAAGTTCCTAGGCCATCATCTTTTTGACGCCTCGGAGGATTATGAGGAATCGAGTGAAAAGAAAATTGGGAGAATTGTGGATTCAAGAGATTAAGTAGCTTGTGTTGGATAGGTATCTTGTTTGAACCAAATCAGCAACACATGGAACATTAGGATCTTTATGGATAAGTCTATTTGTGACATAGTAAAGAGAGTTGGGGAATTCACGAAGGGATTGCGACTTTAAGGATTGGTTATGAGAAGAATTGGAAAGTTCAGTGTTGCTCCCTCAAATATTTAAATAGGAACATATTATCAATGTCATTAATTCACAGTTTACATGAAAAATTAAAATTTTCTTAATGAAGTCATTTTTTCTAAGATTAGTTTTAGAGCTAGATGGCGATAGTAGCTATGTTTAAACTACAACTTTGGTCGCAACACGGATCAGATTAATATATTATAATACAGGATTATAATTTTAGGAACACATGGATTAACTGTATCCATACCAAACATTTTCCCCATCATTTTTATAACTATCTCTTAACGTAAGGTCACTCAATGAAAATAGAAGACATAACAAGCATTTCAAAGAATTTAACTGGTAAATGGTGACAAATCAGATACCGCCACACAAAAAAAAAAAAAAAAAAAAAATCTGAAGTTTCGTAAGTATATTTTGTTTTCGCAAAATAAAGCAAGTGTGCTTTTCTCACTGAAACACTAATTGTTACAAACTTGAAATATTGCTACTAAACTACCTACTAATTAAAACATCATACTTTGTAAAATAAATCTTATGATTTACATGTGAAATATTCTCAACTTGGAAAGTTTTAATTTAAATCCTTCCTCTTCTTTTAAAACTATTTAATGTATGACAAAATTAATAAAACTTTTAATAGTTATCGTTTTGGTGAAGTTAGTAGTCCCTGAGATAGATTTAAAAAAAAGTAAAATGAGTTTTTCACACTTGAGAATTTTCCCTCTCTGAAGGCTAAATACGTGTACTCTTAACGAACAACTATTTTACAGTCAACAACTATATGATCTTTTAATTTTTTTTTTATATAATCGAATCATTAATAGTGTTATTTGTTTACAGCCTAGGTATTTGCTGACTTCACTGGCGAGTAACGATCTGGCGATAGGTGTCTTGGTGACACCGTTTGGATTTCTCCCTGCACTGTTCAAGTGTTGGCCGTACAGTGAAACCATTTGTCAAATTCAGGTTAGTTTTATTTTGTCTTCCTTTTTGAAACTAATAATATTGTTTATCCATTAAAAGAAAAAAGAAAAATATGGCTTGTAGATTTATACAGGCCTTATTAATTGTAAGAATAATTCATTTATCAAATGAATTCCAAACTTTAAACCCAAGGATCAACAATAAAAATAATTCACTTTGGCCTAAGCTACTATGAATTCAAAAAATTATATTTCAAAAACTAATACAGCCCAGTAAATGAAAACCTTTGAAGAAGTTTGAGTAGGAAAAAAATGTTTTTTTCAACATAATTTAGTTTTGTATTTGAATTTTGGAATTTTGAATCCTATTATACTTTATACTTTTATTATGCTTCAAGTTGAAAAACTTGACCATTATAAGTCCGAGTTGTTCCACATTTTTACAAATTTAGGCTTCATTTAATTAAAAATTTATAACTACCGACGGCTTCTATTGCCTCTCAGCCTTTGAAAAATACAATTGGTCAAAATCAAAACTGATTTTTTTCACAAAAACTTTGAAATTAATAAAGTGCGGTAATGATAAACTGGATTTTGGTAATTTTTTTTTTTTTTTTTTTTTTTTTTTTTTTTTTTTTTTTTTTTTTTTTTTTTTTTTTTTTTTTTTTTTTTTTTTTTTTTTTTCGGTAGCAGTAAATTTCGGCTTGGGACGAGTCATTTTGTCGTTGGGTGCCTAGGTCAAAGAAAAAATAACTAAAGAACTAAATATTAATAAAAATGTTCATTACCGTAACGTTTATGTCATTACCGCGCTAATAATTTGGGCGTGAGAATGACATGGGTTTTTTAACTTGATAATGACATTTGTATGCATTTTGTTGTATACAAACCGCTACGAATTAAACAAAAAAAATATTGCTAGTGCCAACTGTTTAGGAACAAATGACAGTCAAAATAAAAATAAAGCCAATGAAATAATTTGAAAAGCAAGAGTGATAATGACGTCGTGGTAATGACAACAATAAAGGTACGTGACTTACTTCTCAGGTTGTATACATGTATGAGGGAACTACCAAACTGACTATCACTCCACCGCTATGGCTGGTCTTCAGCAAAAGGTGTACCACTACATTTTGAAAAAAATTTCCCAACTGTTCCATTACTTAAAGTTGATTTCCATACAAATTTATTACTTGCTTGGTAATGACATCATGATGATGTGACTAAGTTTGTAGCAAAATAAACATACTATTACATACACACTATAAACATACTATATTATTACCAAAAACACAAAAATTAAAACATTTAGGATCTTTAGGTTATCCTTAATGCGAGGAAATAAATTTAAAACTACCATTCGCCATAGTTAACGAAACCATAGTGGCGAATGTTTAGTATAAAACTATGAGTCGGACACTCCGATGTAATGACATTTTCGTTGTTTATAAGCAATTTTCAAATCAAATTACTCGTTTTTATTTCATGTTTAATATTTTATTATGAAAAAATGTTTCACCACTCTAGTATCATTGGGAAAAAATTAAGGTGGGACTTAGTTAATTGATTAATAATCTTGTGGGACTAAAAATTGCCCGTAATCTGAGAATCACCCATATTCCAAACACTGCCAACTCGTTAGGCTATCGAAACCACAGTTAATACTAGTTATACCACATATTTATTTGTTTATTAAACTTTAGTTAATTGGTTGTCGAATGAGGAAAATCCATGTAAAATTTGTAATTGTGTTTTGTTATGTTTTTTTTCTGAATCATTTCAATATTTTTGTGAACCCTTGAAGGGAAAAAATAAATAAAACAATTTTAATATAAAAATCTTTAAAATTTTCGACGATTTTTTTTTTCCAAACCTACTATTAATGAACTAGAATACATTGAAGTAGATGTACAATGTGGAATCAGGTGTAGAACATTCGAAACATCCGAAGAACAACGACCACTTTTTTTTACTATATTTAATTGGTTTTAGAATAAAACAAATAATAATTTAACGTATATGAAATTGGTTTTATACGAAGTAGTTTTCCTATAAACCGCGAATTTTCACATTTTGGATAATAATAAATTAAAAATAAGAATTTTTCTCCTTAGACTGCAGTCTTTTCTTTTCTCAGAACACTGTAGTTTTAGGTGGCAGTATTGTTGAAATTTAGTTTCACCTGTAAAAAACTTCTTTGTATTTATATATTGTTAGTGTAGCAGTAGATGTGTACAAAAATCTAAGTTTTAGGACTTGAAGCGCAACTGAACTCTAATTGGTAGAGTCAAAGTGTCAAATATTTCTTCAACTTTTCTACATATCCCTAAAATATTTGCTGATCGTTTTGTTCAAAAGAAACGCTTTTTATTTTCAAAGCTAGACTAGACTTAATTTTTAAAAAAAATTGAAAACAAAATAAGTTTTGAGGCTTAGATGGGAACTAAGGTATAGGCTTTCAAATCAAGGTACATCCTTAACAACCAAGTTTAGAACAAACTTCATTATAACTTTTTTTTTTTTTAAAACAAGTTGGTTTTCAATAAACCAAACACAATAAACTGTTATTATGGCTAAGGCTTATTTTCATAAATAACAGGCTAAAACATTTCTATGCAAGCATATTAGTCTGTTGGTGTACCTGACGTAGATTTATACTTCCTTCACCTTTTTAAAAATGAATTTATCAGAGAACCTGAATTCATCAAAGTGCCAAAATGAAAAACAAAGAAGTCTGAATAAAAACATAAATAATTATACATATCATTAATAGGTGTAATTAGCGAAGAATTCCAAAGCAATTTGCTAATTAATTTCACTGCTAAAACCACGCGTACTAACACTAATTTGGAGAAATATTTACTGGGTAAAAGGGAAATGCAGGGGGGAGAGAAATCCACTAATAAGGTAGTCATAAGCTCTTCCGAGAAACGTCTTTTACAGCCCTGACAAATGAAACAAGTAATGGCTTATTTGTGCTAAAAACGTAAACAACTTGTGAAGTGACCAGAAGTGATTTACCTTTTAATCATAATAAAGTTCTATATTTATTCTGGGACATTAAGTCCTTAAAGAATAAAAAAATAATGTACAGTCACGGGCCATCAGAGCCTTAAAATTAAATAATATTTTGAAAAAGAACAAAGTAACAGATAATAATAATAAAATGAAAGCAAAAAAAAAAATATTATTAAAAAGTATCATAAGATCTTTTTTTTTTTTTTTTTTTTTTTTCTCTCTCTTTCAGATTTTAATTCACACCTGTTATTAGGGTAACAATCAGTGAATGTGATGTGAAATTGAATACTACAGGCCTTGTATGCGTGTGGGAGACTAGCACTCAATAGTACCTCCTCCTGGCATGAGTTAAAGAGATTTATTTGAGCAAATCTCTCATCCAGCTTCTTTTAAGCCTTCTGAGAGTATTTCCAGGTATGTCAGTCGTGGCCATGTCATTAATGAGTATGTTGTTATGTCCATGAAATCTGTCATGAAATCGTCTATAAAGGTCATGTATATGTTCCTTTACTGTGGGTATTTCTAAATCAGTGTGAAGTGTGTGGTTTGAAACGTACCACGGTGATTTCGTGATTAGTCTGAGTAATTTTGATTGGAATATTTGTATTTTTTTAAGGTGTGTATTTTTTGCAGTCCCGTATATTTGTGTGGCGTATGTCCATATGGGTTTAAGTAAGTAAGTGTATGTATTCAGTCGTTGTCGGAGTTTTAATGTCGACCGTTTATGAAGCATTGGATACAGAAGTTTTCATCTCTTGGTTAGACTGAGACGTTTTTTGTTTTACGTGTGGGCCCCAGGTCATTCTTCTATCAAATGTAAGTCCTAAGTAATGAATTTCGTTTGTTTGTGGTATGGGTTGATGTCGATGAAGACAGGTGGACAAGAGTCTTGTCTGAGTGTAAAGGTTATGTGCTGTGATTTGGTGTAGTTTAGTTTTATTTTCCATTGTTTGAACCAGTCTTGTAGTATTGTTAAGTGGTGTTGAAGAGTTAATGATGCAATTGTGGTGTCTTCATGTCTAGTTAATATTGCTGTGTCATCAGCGTATGTTGCTGTCAATGTTTGAGGGCTAAGTGGCATATCGTGAGTGTAAAGAATATATAACAGTTGAGCTAGTATTTGATAGTATTGACCCCTGTGGTACTCCGGCTTTTACTGGATAAATAGAGGAGATTTCTGAACCTTGTCGGACAAAAAAAAATCTATGAGAGAGAAAAGATTGAAGGATTAGATAATAGGTAAAAGGAAGAAGGTTTTTCAATTTAAAAAGAAGTCCGTCGTGCCAAACTCTGTCAAATGCTTGAGCTACATCTAGAAATGCCCCAGTAGCATATAGTCTTTTCTCGAGTGAGATTGAATATTAAATAAGTGGTATTTGAAGGTGGAAATGATGGTGAGAGGGATGGAGTTCCATAGAGAAGAGGGCCGAATTACGGATGATCCGTCGAAAGCAGGTTAGCAATGAGCAGGAGCATACAAAGTTGATAGATAAATACAGGTTTGGTGGTTAAGAACTCAAGATTTGAGTTGAAGGAGTTCGGAAATGTAAAAAGGAATTTGAGAATGGGTGGTTTGGAAGAGAAAGGATGCTGGAAATTACTGGTGACGATAGGAAAGCATGAGCCACTTCAACTCTGCATAATACTGAGAAACGTGGGCGCTTCTGTGGATCCCGAAAATTGAACAAATGAAGCAGTTGAGTAGTCTTTTGAGTCCAAGTCTCTTGAAACACCCACAAACACAGCATAATAATCTAAGGGGGGGAAGATGGTAGAGGTAACTAGTAACCCGCGGGTTTCGAAAGGAAAGGCTTTAGGGTAGAGATAGTATGGCGGAAAATTTCAGATACATTATTTTTCCAAGGTAGAATTTGATAGTATAACTCCTCAGGAAAAGGGTGGGAATAGGAGGTACGGTTTTCAAAAGGTAACTCGAACATATTACAATCGCTTTGGGTCTTGTCTGCATTTAAATTTAGTTTGCTCATCAATGCCCAGTTAAAGATTCGATCCAGGTCTTCCTGGATCCTTTTAGTGTCTCACAATCAGAGATGGAAAAGGATAACTAGATTTGAAGATTATCGGCGTAAAGATGATACGGCAAATGATGAAGGAAATATATATATGGAGAGAGAGAGAGAGAGAGAGAGAGAGAGAGAGAGAGAGAGAGAGAGAGAGAGAGAGAGAGAGAGAGAGAGAGAGAGAGAGAGAGAGAGAGAGAGAGAGAGAGAGAGATTGAAGGAGAGAAAGATAGATATTCGCCAATGGAATTTCTTTTGATTTCTAAATAAAAAAAGTATGTATGAAGAATAATACAATTTTAAAACTGACTAAATAAAAACAATAACAAAATTTCGTGATAAATAATTTTAATTATAAAATTTTGAGATAATTAGGGACTGATTCTTCGCTACCTAGTTTGTAGAAATACACTGAGAAGACAAAAATAAAATCAGAACACAGCTAATGTTTTATATAACCGGAGAAATATCTTACAGCGCAATGTTTATACACTAAATAGGTGGAGTTAAGGAGGTGCTTTCTAATTCATAGAACAGTTTGAGTGAGACGCCGCCTGCCTATAAATATTACATGTCGTCCCTTAAACTATAACACCTCCTAGTTCACCTTTTTATAAAGCAATGCATTAGCAATGTGTATAACACTAAAGCGAAACCTAATCGCAATCTTTGTAATATTGTAATTGTTGTTGTAACTAATGTAAATACTAAACATAATATTATTAGTGTTTACTTTAAGAAGTCCTGCATGAGTCTTATGAATGAGGGATATGAATAATAAATGTTTTTTTACGATTGTATGATTACAAAATACTATTTTCAACTTAGAAACTATTGTTAACAGCTGAACTCTATAAAGATAAGACATTTTAATCTTGAAACAAAGCCTATTTTCCCAGCAATATATGTTTATTGGTTGTCCATAAAGTCTTGCCTCCAGTTCCAATTATAGTGGAAATTGTACCCATATGTACATATTTCGTTTACAGCTTTATCAAAAAGAATGGCCTAACCCTTAGAGAGAACTGGTTAAATTCCACCCTCCTCCTCAATGACCAGCTCCCCTCCCCACTCCCTTGTAAATAAATATTTATTAGCCCCTAAAAGGAAGTGTTCTATTCTTCGAGTTACTTGTTAGAAGTCTCTCTTTTTTTTTTCCCGCCTCATCAGTTCATTTTCCTTAGTTAGTTGTAAACGAAACAATGTTTTATTCAGCAAAAAACTCGTTTATCGCATATTAGAATTTATAGTGAACGGTGATATTACTGAGATAACACCGTTTCATTCTTTTTAACTTTAACATGATAATCATACAACAGCATCATATTATATATGAATACAGCATATAATAATGAACAGCATTAAACCAACACTCTTCCAAGCTCGATCCACTACCCTCTGGTCAGTGGATCGACTCAATCCGTCTAGAAATTAGACATGCTTCTTCCTTAAACTTATTGAAAACTCTCCTATTGCAATATCTTCTTACATCCCAGTCAAATGTCGCTAATCTGAGTAATAATTAAAAGTCAAGTTAGTCAAACTCAGAAAATCGAATTCCAATAAATTAGTTCAATAACTATATCATTATAGAGGGTGTTTGATATACGATGGCCATCCCCTTTTTTTCCACAGTTTTTGAAATTTTGAAACGAAACTCTCAGGGTCGTAACTGTGTCGAATAAAGTTTCTTTTCAGGTTATAGCCTGCTCTCCAACCTACTCCAGTTCTTCTCCAGTCACCCTAACTCTGGAATTTCTAATGTGATGTATTATTTTCTATGACGGATTTCGATAGAAAATCAAATTTTGAATCGATTTTATAGGGGTAAATTTATTTTTTTATCCGTTTTTTATCCGGGGCACCGTTTAGGGGCAAATTGCGAAAAATTATTTTAAGAAAACAAGCAGTCTAAAACTGGGATTGCAAAAATAAAATAAACTTGATAATGAAGAAAAATATGAAATTAAGGCCTCCCGTAACTGGTACGACGAGCTGCGAAAACAGGTCCACTTGGAAGGTTTCCTCCGAAAGGCTCCAATCGTCGACATGAAACTAATATCATTTATATACTAGCTACGGCGGAAGCGTATCCTCATCGGAGCATTCGAGACATAGCCAGGGAAACCCACTTGAGCATTGGAACGGTATGGGCTATCCTAAAATGACACCATATGAGGCCGTACCGCACTTCACTTCATCAGGCTCTAACTCCCCAAGATGCTGAGACACTGAGGCTAAGGTTCTATCTGTCATTAAGTGGGTATCCCAGGCTATGTCTCGAATATTGAACACCAACACCAATAAATATAAAATTGAAGCATGTAAATATTTTGAATTTAGCTATAAAATAACCTAAAATTAATATACTTAAAAAAATATTCTGAATTTAATGTTGACAAAAGGACTAATTATTATAGTATAACAGGGAAACCTCATTATCTTCTAACGAATAAACAAACAATTTTCTACTATTAGTTATGTAGAATAACAATCAAAAAAGATATTATGTTTAACATTTAATTACGTTTCAAATTTTGTGGCCAATCCTTTACCTCAAAGCATTCTTCTGACTTTATAAAGCAATTGATACTTTATTTTATTAGGTATTTTAAAAATTAAATAAATCTATACGTTGAAGGATTCATGACGAAGAATATGTATAATATGTATATATATATATATATATATATATATATATATATATATATATATATATATATATATTTACTTTCTCGTGTGTAAAAACCCTACAGAAGAGGTGTGTATTTTAAAATTTGTGCATGCACTTAGCAAAAAGCATATTATGCATTACTATGTTCATATAACTTTTCTTTCAATACAATTAAATATGAAAAATATATTAGTTACTTTTCAACAAAAGATATACAAAACAAAGGCTCAAAATATAGGAAAAATTGAAATTAATGAATAAAGTGAAAAATAAAAGAGAATAACTAAGACTAAATGAAACAAATCTCCAATACCAATAAAAAGAAACAAATTTAGTACAGAAGTACATATGTCTATAAATATAACAGTCTACGTTAAAAAAAATCCTAATAAAAATGGACGAAATACGACCGCCATCCCCCAGGGTGGGTACAGGAAGAGACACCTACGGTAGTATCTACTTATCGGATCTCCAAGTAGATACTTTTAAGTGGCGGGGATACCAATGGGTCACCATTTTTGATGTGTTTAGCAAATTGGCCCTAGCTCATCTCGTACAGGCTAAATCGGCGGAGGCGATATTGGGGGCGTTGAGAGCCTGGTTTAGGGCGTACGGGATCCCGGATCGCATCACGTCGGACGGGGGTCTTGAATTTGACAACGCGCGGGTTAGGGCGGAGGCCAAGGAGTTGGATATTGTATGGCACATTAATACCCCAGGGCATTCCAAGGGCAGTGGGGGGATTGAGAGGCTTCATGGGACCCTTAGTGACCACCTGCGAATCTATCAAGTAGAGAAGGGACTAGAACCGGACATCGCGATGGAAAAGGCGGTTGCCGCGTATAACGGTTCCATCCACAGCTCGACGGGATATTCGCCGGTGGAAATTATCTTTGGGCTCCGGGAGCGACGCCGAGACTTCCGCGACACCGTAGTGGGGGAAGAACTGGTAAATTCCATCGCTAACCGTCGGTGGGCATTCGGTAAGTTATGGGGAAAAGCGCGTGAGCGCATAGTCAAGGAGAAGAAGCAACGGATTGAGAGGGAGAACGTGAGAGTACGGGATGTTGCGGGAAAAATCAAAATCGGAATGGTCGTGTATAGAAAAAAAAGAGTACGAACCGAGGGAAAGAGGTTTGTAGGTATGAAGGGCCATTCCGGGTAATTTGTATAAGAGAGCACAATGTGGTGACGTTGGAGAGCGTCAAAGAGCCGCGGAAGCGGAGAAACGTGCATGTGGAGCAATTAAAAATTCCTATTGAGGAACAGGTTATCCCTGATCTGTGAGTGGTCCGTTGCCAGCAACGGAAGAAGAATTTTATTTTTTTTTCTTTGTAATTTTTTTTTGTGTTTTGTCGTTTTGTAGAAAAATGTTTTTTTTGAGATTTGGAGCAAAGTTTGTTTATGTAAAATTAATTTTATTTTATGTATATTGTAGAGGTAATGTGAAATTGTAAATAAGTGAAAAGAGATATATATTATTTTTGTACATAGGAAATTTTAGTTTTATTTGTGTATGTGTGTGAGTACGTTTTATTTTATTTTATTTTTTTTTTTGGATAAGTGGTTAGTTGTAAGTTAGTTTTAAGTATTGTTTTTATGATGTAAATAAAGTTTTACTGTTGTACTATGTCAGGTTAAGGATTATAGAGTAAAGTTTCTTTTGTTGTATTATCAGGTGGACTTTGTATCATAGAGAATTAAGACAGTGTATTTAAAATATGTATAGAATTAGTTGGTAGAAGTATGGACGGGATAGGATTGGGGTGGTTATGTACCGCTACCTGCTTCGGCCTTTGACCATGAGGGGATGAGTCTCTGGACTCCTTAATACCGTATTGGTTATTACCCAATATTAGAGTTTATGAAAGATGGTCATAAACTGGAGGGGGGAAGTCAAGGACCGAAGCAGGCTAGTATTAGCCTTAATCCTATCACTAGTCATAATAAACACTGTACTTGTATAAATAAAGCTGCCTCAGAGCAATAAATCAGTTATATTCTATATATATATATATATATATATATATATATATATTTACTTTCTCGTGTGTAATAAACCCTACAGAAGAGGTGTGTATTTTAAAATTTGTGCATGCACTTAGCAAAAAGCATATTATGCATTACTATGTTCATATAACTTTTCTTTCAATACAATTAAATATGAAAATATATTAGTTACTTTTCAACAAAAGATATACAAAACAAAGGCTCAAAATATAGGAAAAATTGAAATTAATGAATAAAGTGAAAAATAAAAAGAGAATAACTAAGACTAAATGAAACAAATCTCCAATACCAATAAAAAGAAACAAATTTAGTACAGAAGTACATATGTCTATAAATATGACAGTCTACGTTAAAAAAAATCCTAATAAAAATGGGCTTTTCATGAAAATATATTTTGTTGTTTGTTTTTTATTGTGAAAAATGAGATTGGTTATTAAATATTCTATTAAGTTTATGCAGCAGTCAGTGCTGCTGTCATGAAAATAAAAAACTTTTTCATTTTTACCCCTGTCCGTCATTAAGCTCGAATGTGGAAACTTCAGAAATCTCTTTATTAATAACAAACGGAATAATTCATATTCTTACGTGGATTCCTAAAGTTTAATATTATATTAAGTATTCTTAAATTATATCTTTTTATATTATCAAATATTTAAGCTTTCATTAGCTAGCCTTTATGTTTCTCATGCTATTTTTTTTTTTTTTTTTTTTTTTATGATCTATTAAATACTAGAGTTGAACTCTAATTTTAAAGTTCTGCTGTAACTTTTATAAAAAAATAAAAAATGCAGAATTAGTAAATTTTAATCATATTGCAGCTGAAGGGTTTTACTAAACAATTATAAATATTTCCACGGTTAGGTTGTCATTTAAATAACAAATATTTATAATTAAAAAAAGGAGGTCTTGTAATTTTCTAAAATATAATACATCTATTCTCAGTAAAAATCTATTTTCAGTAAAATATTGCCAAATAAATATCTACTGGAATCATATTTCAGGACCAATCATTACCAATGTTTTTTTTTGTTTTTTTATTACAGTTGTACATTTTTGTTAATGAAAGAATAAAAAAAAAAAAAAGTTGTTTGGAGTCCTCCTTTTAAGAGAAAAACAAAATGTCCTTTAAATATTACAAGCCAGGCCAATTTTGACTTATGGATTGTTGGGGCCCTTGAAAGCATGGTTGAATAAATCATAGCCGTCTATGAAAAAAAAAAAGATATATCACGAAATTTTCGTAACCACTCGAGAAGCGATTCTTGAGATGCTAAGGGATTTTTATTTTTACTTTATATACAAGGTGTCCCAGACATAGTGTAAAAAAAAAAATGGGTAATACTGCAAACTAAACGGGGTAGAATGGCGCAAAAACGAGTGTCCTATCTCAATTTTTTGAGGAGATAGAATTTTTAAAAAAAAAGTACGTTTATGTAACATTAGGTAATCGGCAAGAATTTGGTTAACCCCCCCTAAACTCCCTATAAATAAGTTTTTTTTTTTGGGGGGGGGAGGGAGGGCTTGCCACCTTCACAACTCTTTATCCATCATGCATATGGACAAGTGATAAAAAACTAATACATTTATTCAATCTAGTAGGTATGTGGAGCAATCAAGTATTTATTCTCTAGCGTATTTTTCATCAGAAAAACGTCTGTTAGACTCAAAAGGTGAAGTGCAATTGTATCATGAGTTACACCAATAAAAAGCTAACTAAATTTTGCAGTTTTTGAGAAATTTGACGGCTTCTAGGGTTCTCCAGTGAGGAGTGAGGAATTTTCAAAAAATATTAAAAATTTAAGTTTTAATAAATGTTTTGTGTTTTGCGCGTTAAAAGGCCCCTTGAAAGTGAATTTAAATTAACTAGACCTATTTCATCTTTTAGAAAATTTAATGCTGATTAAGAAAATATCATCGTTTTAGTTTCTACGCTAAAACAAAGTAGAGAAAACTGTAATTTTTCAGAAAAAAGTAAGATTTTAAAAACAAAAACGAAAAAAAAAATTCTATCTCCTCAAAAAATTGAGATAGGACACTCGTTTTTGCGCCATTCTACCCCGTTTAGTTTGCAGTATTACCCATTTTTTTTTTTACACTATGTCTGGGACACCTTATATATATATATATATATATATATATATATATATATATATATATATATATTTCTTTTAGCTATTTTTTGAAATTTACAACTTGATACAAAATATTGATAAGGTAATAATGATATCGATACACCAACACGATGTAAATTTATCTGTTTCTAGTGTGGTCTTAGCCTTAAATGATGTATATATTTATGAATATATTTTTTTCCATAGGGATTAGTAAACCATTAGCAATCCATAGGAAGTGTCATTTCAAAGCAATATTTGCCAAAATTATTTGACATTTAACTATCAAATCAGGCATTATTAAAGGTTATTATTCATTAATAATAATATATCTAATAAACATTATTGTTACTGTAGCGCCTATCTTACTTTATGTTACAACTAGCATCTCCTGTCACGGCTTCGCCCGCTCTCATAAGTAAAAAACTTAGATAATTTTTACTAATAATAACAGCTAAGAGGGTTTGAAGAATGCGATTGAGAATTATTTCATCAATGATATTTTGACGCATAGCAGTAATGTTTAACCTGGTTAAATTTGCACTTATTAGGTGTTTGAAGATTACGTAAAATCATAATTGGACATCCATTTTTTTTATTTTAATGTAGGAATTGATAATCCCGAAGGTCAGGGACTATTAGGAAACTCTTGCGGATAATGGATTGAATTATCAGTAATTCCAACGACAGGCCCATGAATTATATTGTAACAAAAACAACAGGAGATTTTAACTCCTTAATAGCGTTTTATTAACAAATAACAATATATTTAATACACACAATATAAAAAAGCATCTGATCGACACTTTTATACGGCATAATATAATTTTATTTATTTCATCCGGTTTGATTTCTAACCATAAAAGTATATGACAGGATGGCAAACCTCGTTTCTACCACTTAACATCGTACAATAAATTTTTTATTATTATCAAACCTTTCTAGAATGATATAAATATTTAGAATTTGGTATAGATGGGATCAATAGTGCCACAAATCGTTCAATTTTTAAACTTCACTGACATCCACATCTTGCTAGACATATATAAATATTTCTCAATGATTCTATTGAATATAAGGTAATTTTATTTGCGATTTCAAGCTCTATACAACACCGTACCTTTGTAACATCTTATGTCGCCACCTTTCGGTCAATTTTCAAACTTAACTGTTATACTCATATTTTCGCTTTTTAAATAAAAAATTTGTAGATCCTATTTTTGCTAAACCTTCCTTAAACAATAAAAAATGAGTAGTTAAATTTTGGTTCAGTAGTTTTCGTGGTTAGTGATCACAAACGAACAACCCGTCCTGTCCTATGCACTCCTTTCATATTTTTTTTATATGATTTTATTTTTCATGTCCGTACTTGAAAGCCGTTTATTAATCCATCAGTTCTACTATATAATGAGATCAAGTTAGGTAAATTTGGATACCTTGGAAAAGTGAAAGTCCAATTTCAACAAACTCACTTAAACCCACACGAATAAATCAACCTAATTAGTGATTTAATGCAGTGGCAAAATATTATCTTAGGTCCTATAATACCGGATTAGTCTTTTATTAAGTAGGCTCCCGTTTAAACAAACTTATGATTAACTAAACTTCCGTACCTTGTTCAAGTTTCTTCGGGCGTAAAAGCGTTTGGGTCTTTGTAGTAGGAGGTTCTTAATTCCTAATGAAAGGCTAATTTTTAGTTGATAAATTTATCAACACCAAAAGACAAGCGCATATCAGAATACCATTTTCAGTACTATTAAACAGAACGACGTGTCTTAAATTATGAAAACTTACACCAAGTACAACAATTTTGGAGTATACGGTAGAACCTCTCTTGATTGGTCCGAATGTGACGAAGGTCTGACCGGATAATTTAAAGTTCCTTCGAATTTTTTTTTTTTAGTAATTAAATTTTTAATTAATCAAATAAAAGACTATTTCATCACAAGAAGCATTATGATTAAACAAGTAAATAAGCTGTTATGATTACATTTATAGCATCAACATGAAACAATTTAACATTACGAATCTCTATGCTTAAGCTTTTTTTACTTAGCCCACGCTTTCTTCATTATCTTCTCAATTTACAGCTATCATTACTGGTGATTCCTATTATTTCCATCAAAAACAAAAGTTCTTATTGTCGCATAATTTTAACAGATTTTACCACGTTCTCAAACTGCTTTGGATTCCAACTAGATAATGACTGCAAATCAAATCATTTGATTTAATTTTTATTCTCTTCATCGTTTTCTATAGCAGTCCAAACATGTCTCCATAGTTTCATAAAGGTATAATGTGAAATTGCTAAAAAAGCGCGTATGTCGCATGTGATGTGCTATGTATGTGTAGAAAATCTTAGAAAATGGTCAAAAAAAAAAAAAAAAAAAAAAAAAAAATTTACCAGGGCATATGAAGGGAGCCAACAAATCATTCTGATGACTACTACTTTTTGCAGTGTTGATATTGAATAAAAACAAGGTGATAAGTTTCCCTAACCTTCCGTCCGCCATCCGACCAGTAAGACAAGGTATAGAGTCGCAGGTCACCGAACCACCGGATGATTCAAGTTATAATCCAACGAAAGTACTTGGTGATGTACAATCAGAGATAGATGAACGTGATGATGAAGATCTCCAATGAATTACAGAAAATTTGGAGCCTAAATTGTTTACTCAGACCGTGCTTAGCGATTTGATTAAAGATCTGAAATTAACAAAAGAAAAATCTGAATTGCTCGAATCAAGACTAAAGGAAAATATCTTGGTGGAAGTTAGGGCTAACTAGCAGCAGGAGAGCAGCGACTTTCCAAGTTTTTCTAAAAAGACAGAAATTTAATATACTTCTGCGCCATCTCAAAAATTAAGAGTGATACAAAGAAAACTAAGGCTAGTTTTGGATCCAGCTCATAAAAATATATAAAGATAAAAAGGTTTCCAAAAAAAAAATATATTAACAAAGGGAGGACACACTCAGTCTCTCACGGATCTTGTTGGCAATTTTTTTGGAGGTTCCTGGTCAAAAAATATTAGACACATATTTTGCCGTTCCGACCAATGGGCCCTAGAAGCCGAGAAAAAAAATAAAATAGCATTAAACTAATTTATTTTTTATCTCGAGTTTAAAAAATGATATCGACATGATTCTTGCACCAAGATTTTCAGTTTTGATTGCGAATTAAAGGAAAAAGACAGTCGCTCCATAGATTTTGGTTTAGGTTAATTAAATTCTAAAAAAATGATTAGTTTTTCAAGCAAACTACCTCTATAGATTTTTTCACACAAAAATTGAGGTCAGATTCTAATTCAGCACCCTCAAAAACATTAAAAAACGGTTATTCAACAAAATCAAAAAATATCATTTTTTTCACCCTCTTCCAGGAAAATGAAATTTTAAAACCGATTATTGGTTACATACCTCTAAATCGTCATTACTTTGTCATGCAATTCACTGGTTGGTATCGCTGGAAAGAGGAGGGTCTCAGCTTTCTTTTGATGTATATAAATGTAAAATTCGATGAACAAAAACCTATTAAAAAAATTGGAAAATCCGAAAAACATTTTGATTTTTAACTTGAGTTTGAAACCAGATAGGATGATGAAACCAAATACATTTCAAGCGTATTACCACCCTATATTTTGTGTAAAAAAATAAAGTTGATACGTAAAACCGTCTAAGCGTAATTCACGTTTTTATCAATTTAAACAAAAGTTGCCTACATTTGGTCAGGCAAACTTTGAAGCTTACAAACTTTTATTTTTCTATTTGGATGAAATTTCGTATTTAAGGGTTCTCTTGAATGCTGAATTCGAATCCGATATCGGTTCTTGTGAAAAAATTATATTGAATATAAGTATATGAAAAATTTTAGCTTTTACACTTGAAAAATTTTAGCTATTACACTGTAAAATGTGATAGAAAATTCTTTTAGCCCTAGAATTCCATCTCAACACCCTCAAAACTCAGGAAACGTATGTATATATATATATAGATATCAATAAAAAAAAAAAAAAAAATATATATATATATATATATATATATATATATATATATATATATATATATTAAACTATGAAATAATTCTTGATTATTAAATATTTTTTAAATATATTTTTTATTTTTGAAGAGAAAAGATTTGACCCCGGTTGGGATTCGAACCCAAGTCTCCACCTCTCTAGCGTGGTGCCTTATCCACTAGGCCACCGAGCTCGTATCCGAACCAGGGAAATTTTCTCTCTTCACTGATCCATACCCCCGGGCACTCGCAATTGCGATGTACAATTCGGGGATGAATGTTCAATATGAACATTACTTTAAACGGATCTATTGACGAGCTGTCATTCAAAAATAAAAAATATTTAATAATCAAGAATTATTTCATAGTTTAAATATATATATATAGATATATATATATATATATATATATATATATATATTTTTTTTTTTTTTTTTTTTATTGATATCTATATATATATATATATATACATACGTTTCCTGAGTTTTGAGGGTGTTGAGATGGAATTCTAGGGCTAAAAGAATTTTCTATCACATTTTACAGTGTAATAGCTAAAATTTTTCAAGTGTAAAAGCTAAAATTTTCATATACTTATATTCCATATAATTTTTTCACAGAACCGATATCGCATTCGAATTCAGCATTCAAGAGAACCCTTAAATACGAAATTTCATCCAAATAGAAAAATAAAGTTTGTAAGCTTCAAAGTTTGCCTGACCAAATTGATTTTTAACTTGAGTTTGAAAACCAGATAGGATGATGAAACCAAATACATTTCAAGCGTATTACCACCCTATATTTTGTGTAAAAAAATAAAGTTGATACGTAAAACCGTCTAAGCGTAATTCACGTTTTTATCAATTTAAACAAAAGTTGCCTACCATTTGGTCAGGCAAATTTTGAAGCTTACAAACTTTTATTTTTCTATTTGGATGAAATTTCGTATTTAAGGGTTCTCTTGAATGCTGAATTCGAATCCGATATCGGTTCTTGTGAAAAAATTATATTGAATATAAGTATATGAAAAATTTTAGCTTTTACACTTGAAAAATTTTAGCTATTACACTGTAAAATGTGATAGAAAATTCTTTTAGCCCTAGAATTCCATCTCAACACCCTCAAAACTCAGGAAACGTATGTATATATATATATATATATATATATATATATATATATATATATATATATATATATATATAGATATCAATAAAAAAAAAAAAAAAAAAAACCTCTCTCGCGTGGTATATATATATATATATATATATATACTATATATATATATATATATATATTATATATATATATTAAACTATGAAATAATTCTTGATTATTAAATATTTTTTAAATATATTTTTTTATTTTTGAAGAGAAAAGATTTGACCCCGGTTGGGATTCGAACCCAAGTCTCCACCTCTCTAGCGTGGTGCCTTATCCACTAGGCCACCGAGCTCGTATCCGAACCAGGGAAATCTTCTCTCTTCACTGATCCATACCCCCGGGCACTCGCAATTGCGATGTACAATTCGGGGATGAATGTTCAATATGAACATTACTTTAAACGGATCTATTGACGAGCTGTCATATATATATTAAACTATGAAATAATTCTTGATTATTAAATATTTTTTAAATATATTTTTTTTATTTTTGAAGAGAAAAGATTTGACCCCGGTTGGGATTCGAACCCAAGTCTCCACCTCTCTAGCGTGGTGCCTTATCCACTAGGCCACCGAGCTCGTATCCGAACCAGGGAAATCTTCTCTCTTAACTGATCCATACCCCCGGGCACTCGCAATTGCTATGTACAATTCGGGGATGAATGTTCAATTTGAACATTACTTTAAACGGATCTATTGACGAGCTGTCATATATATATTAAACTATGAAATAATTCTTGATTAATAAATATTTTTTTAATTTATTTTTTATTTTTGAAGAGAAAAGATTTGACCCCGGTTGGGATTCGAACCCTCTCTAGGGAGGTGGAGACTTGGGTTCGAAAAAAATAAAGTTGATACGTAAAACCGTCTAAGCGTAATTCACGTTTTTATCAATTTAAACAAAAGTTGCCTACCATTTGGTCAGGCAAACTTTGAAGCTTACAAACTTTTATTTTTCTATTTGGATGAAATTTCGTATTTAAGGGTTCTCTTGAATGCTGAATTCGAATCCGATATCGGTTCTTGTGAAAAAATTATATTGAATATAAGTATATGAAAAATTTTAGCTTTTACACTTGAAAAATTTTAGCTTTTACACTATAAAATGTGATAGAAAACTCTTTTAGCCCTAGAATTCCATCTCAACACCCTCAAAACTCAGGAAACGTATGTATATATAGATATCAATAAAAAAAATATATATTTTTTTTATTTTTGAAGAGAAAAGATTTGACCCCGGTTGGGAATCGAACCCAAGTCTCCACCGTGGTGCCTCTAGAGAGGGTTCGAATCCCACCGGGGTCAATATTTTCTCTTCAAAAATAAAAATATATTTAAAAAATATTTAATAATCAAGAATTATTTCATAGTTTTATTTATATATATATGACAGCTCGTCAATAGATCCGTTTAAAGTAATGTTCAAATTGAACATTCATCCCCGAATTGTACATCGCAATTGCGACTGCCCGGGGGTATGGATCAGTAAAGAGAGAAGATTTCCCTGGTTCGGATACAAGCTCGGTTGGCCTAGTGGATAAGGTACCACGCTAGAGAGGTGGAGACTTGGGTTCGAATCCCAACCGGGGTCAAATCTTTTCTCTTCAAAAATAAAAAAATATATTTAAAAAATATTTAATAATCAAGAATTATTTCATAGTTTAATATATATATGACAGCTCGTCAATAGATCCGTTAAGTAATGTTCATATTGAACATTCATCCCCGAATTGTACATCGCAATTGCGAGTGCCCGGGGGTATGGATCAGTGAAGAGAGAAGATTTCCCTGGTTCGGATACGAGCTCGGTGGCCTAGTGGATAAGGCACCACGCTAGAGAGGTGGAGACTTGGGTTCGAATCCCAACCGGGGTCAAATCTTTTCTCTTCAAAAAAAAAAAATATATTTAAAAAATATTTAATAATCAAGAATCATTTCATAGTTTAATATATATATATATATATATATATATATATATATATATATTTATTTTTTTTTTTTTTTTTATTGATATCTATATATATATATATACATACGTTTCCTGAGTTTTGAGGGTGTTGAGATGGAATTCTAGGGCTAAAAGAATTTTCTATCACATTTTACAGTGTAATAGCTAAAATTTTTCAAGTGTAAAAGCTAAAATTTTTCATATACTTATATTCAATATAATTTTTTCACAAGAACCGATATCGGATTCGAATTCAGCATTCAAGAGAACCCTTAAATACGAAATTTCATCCAAATAGAAAAATAAAAGTTTGTAAGCTTCAAAGTTTGCCTGACCAAATGGTAGGCAACTTTTGTTTAAATTGATAAAAACGTGAATTACGCTTAGACGGTTTTACGTATCAACTTTATTTTTTTACACAAAATATAGGGTGGTAATACGCTTGAAATGTATTTGGTTTCATCATCCTATCTGGTTTCAAACTCAAGTTAAAAATCAAAATGTTTTTCGGATTTTCCAATTTTTTTAATAGGTTTTTGTTCATCGAATTTTACATTTATATACATCAAAAGAAAGCTGAGACCCTCCTCTTTCCAGCGATACCAACCAGTGAATTGCATGACAAAGTAATGACGATTTAGAGGTATGTAACCAATAATCGGTTTTAAAATTTCATTTTCCTGGAAGAGGGTGAAAAAAATGATATTTTTTGATTTTGTTGAATAACCGTTTTTTTTAATGTTTTTGAGGGTGCTGAATTAGAATCTGACCTCAATTTTTGTGTGAAAAAATCTATAGAGGTAGTTTGCTTGAAAAACTAATCATTTTTTTAGAATTTAATTAACCTAAACCAAAATCTATGGAGCGACTGTCTTTTTCCTTTTATTCGCAATCAAAACTGAAAATCTTGGTCCAAGAATCATGTCGATATCATTTTTTAAACTCGAGATAAAAAATAAATTAGTTTAATGCTATTTTATTTTTTTTTTTCTCGGCTTCTAGGGCCCATTGGTCGGAACGGCAAAATATGTGTCTAATATTTTTTGACCAGGAACCTCCAAAAAAATTGCCAACAAGATCCGTGAGAGACTGAGTGTGTCCTCCCCTTGTAAGACCAATGTTCAAATTAATTAATCAATATTTTTACAACTAGCCATCTTTTTTAATTCTCTTAGAAATAAAAAAAAAATTGAGAAGCTATTTAGTTAAATGAAGTTCAATGTATTTTCATAAATATCTTTGTTATTTCAAAACTACTAGAAACAGAGATATGAAGAAGATATGAAGGAACTATGTAACATTTTCCTACTAAGGTAAATGCTAACTTCCTTACTAAAAAACTTTAAACACAAATTAATCATAACTATAGTTTGTTACATAACCCCTTCATCCACTAAACCCTTCAATTAAGTCGTATAAAATCCTGCTAGATCTGGTCAAGAAGCTTTATGAAGAAGGAAAATTGTTGTACTTCATTTGGTCGCCAATTCATATTTGAATAAAAGGTAACCGAGGGTCTCAGCGCGCTCGGTACTAAATGTCGTGGGTTCGAATCCCACCTGGGTGGGTTAAAATTTATTTCGTGGTACACCCACGAAATGAATCTTGGCCTTCCCACCATGGTTGGAATATGTTGGTAACCTATTGGATAACCCGTCCTTCCTGCCCTAGTTTGAGTAAATAAGGACGCTAAGCCCAAATAAACAAACAAACAACAAGTTCTATCCCTCGCAGGACGTGGCAAAACCTTTCTAACGGTATCAGAACTTTCACGACCACTTAGAGAGACGATATCCCAATTGTGGCAGACAATGAGAGATCACAGCAAACTGAAGATAATCGAGCACGGCGTAAAACCATGGAGGAGTTCCTGCCGTACTAAGCACAGAGAATAAGTAATCCTTACACGATTAAGAATCGGGCATACAAGAAGTAAACATCATTACCTTAGAACCAGAGAGGCTCTTCCAAAATGTGCAATGTTTGGCAATGGTTTTTCAGTATCTTATGTTTAATGAGTGCCCATACTGCACCAACAAGTTGACCGAATCGGGAATACCTCGAGACATCTCAGGGAAACGATGAAAAAATGATAGCTCTGCTTCACAGAGAAAAATTATATAATTATATATATATATATATATATATATATATATATATATATATATATATATATATATATATATTATATATGGCGCCTTATATATATAAGGCGCCATATGGAAACTCGGGTTATATCAAAAAATAGAATAATATATTTAATAATAAGTAATACAAGTACATATATATATATATATATATATATATATATATATATATTATATAATTATATAATGAACACAAAGTCAAATTGCTAAAAATTTGAAAACACTCAAGCAGTAAACTTTATAATCACTTTTTTTTTTTTAGAATGATTTACATCGTAAATGGCAAAAATTCCTTAAATTTACCTTCGCCTTCGAAAGTTTTGAAGCCTCGTTTGTTAACTATTGTATTGTCTGTGATTGAGAGGACGATAAACCGGAAACTTTTAATGATGTCTTCAGTCTTCTCGGGCAAACGAGAAAATAAGAAGGAAGAACAAATGACACAACCCATTTTACGATTCTAAGTTTTTATCATCTATTATTGCTAATTAGACCAAACCTTAAACATTTCTCAATAGAATACTATTCAATAGAAACACTCGGCCATCGAGCCCCCTATTTTATTTGTAATGTGTGATTTAAATATCAGTGGATTTTGCGCTTATATTTGAATATTTCTTTTTTAACAGATTGTGCTTAGTTTTGAAATTAGACCTCTTGTTACTGTATTTTTTTTTTTTTTTTTTTTTTTTTTTACAAAATATAGTTTATATTCATTCATTAATAGTATTATTTCAAATTACATATTAGAAAAAGTAAACGCTATCACACATTTTGCAAGACAGTGGATTTGATGCCGGTACAACTCCTTAGGCTTTGCCATCTACGCTCATTTGATTTTTATAATGAATAAATACTGACCGGGGTAAAAGCTCAGTAAAACAAAAAATAAAAAAACAGGGTTGTGTAGGTGTTAAAGCTGGCTGGCTAGATGAGCTGATTGGGCAGACAGCCAAGATCCAAGATTAGCCCAATAGCCGGTGGAGATGGTACAAAGCTGAGATTGAAGGGCCATCAGGGCTCAACGTAAAGGGCTTACAACGAACAGAAGGTCATACCTTCCCCTCCAGCCAGTCATAATAACTTCTACCATAATCTTCTCCTTCAAGTCTCTCGATTTATTTAATGGGAAGAGCCTATGGCTTCTTCAAATGGCTTCACTCTCCTTTATCTTACCTGTACTCGCAACCTTGCAGTTCTAGTTATCTAGGTATAAATTATTACTAACATTAATGTTTCAGATTCATAATAACCTTGTGCCTTTGAAGGGAAAAAAGTTTAATTTTCTTGAACTCTTAAAGATATTTACATAACCACGTACAGTATATTTTTTCTTGACTGTTAATATAAGATGCTCATCACAGTTCCTGATGTTTGGTCAATAAAGTAATAGCTGACAAAAGTGTTGTAGAGGATTAAATTTGCTTCAAAAGAGTGTATCTATATTTCAATTTATCTTAAACCTGTCAAAATTTTCACTAATTTTTTATTTTTTTTCTGGTAAAATGTGGAATTTAGCAGTTGTCTTATTTTTCGAAACTGAAAGCCTCCTATAAGTTTATATACGCGTTAAGTAATCTAATCAAACGTATATAATGAACTTTAATGATTTATTCTCACAATGAGAGTCCCAAATCAAAAATGAATTTTCGCACTTATTCGCGAAATTAGGTTTTTTGGTACTCTTTAGGCTATAACTTAATTTTTCATCTTAAAGCTGATTTAATTTACTATTAGATCCTATATATCAAATTTTAATTCAAGTTCTTAAACACCCACACCAGCCCCCTGAACAAGTCGAAATCGTCATATTGTGTCAAAACATAAATATTTAGAGTCCTGGCGTGGGTATTTTTCAGAAATATTTCATAAACATAATATCGGATATAATAGTAAATTTAATCAGCTTTAAGATGAAAATATGTAACTTTGAATAAAATTAATAGTTTCAGAGTTATAGTAATAAAAGGGTCGGAAATACGTGGATTACAACACAGTCTTAGCATGCCAGAATGGGTGTTTTACGAGACATGATCAAAATATTACAATAAGATCTAATATTAAATTTAATTAGCTCCTAGATGGTGAATCAGAATTAGCTTTCTAAAATGAAATTTTAGATGGTGTTAATATTTTCGGAGTTATAGCAAAAAATGTGCCGAAAAACGTGGATTTCAACACAATAGGGCAAAGTTTTCTATATATGGAAAAGTTTTGAAACTGTAAATTCATTCCCTACAGCGAACAAACCAGGTTATAATAAAATTCTACAAATTACACAGGTAATTTAATGAATACGTTAACAACAATATAAATATGTTCAATAAATAACCTAGAAAATTTAACTGTATTTAAAAATTTAGAGGAGTATAAATATACTTACAATTTTACAGATGGATACCTACTGCTGCATAAATCACATATTTTTGTCACATGTGAATAGTATTTTAAGCAAAAATCGTATTTTAAGAAACATTCAATTAAAAGTTTGGATTTTTTCCAAAATCAAGATGATAAAATCTCAGTTTTAAGTCTTTTAGGACTCATGACCATCATGCTTTCGTTTAATTTTTGATGAATTTTACCTATAAGATAGGAATGATTCAGTTTTATGTCATAAAGAAAAATATAAATACCTTTGTTCACTGAACCTCAAGAATCATATAATACATCTAATTTAGCGGTCAAGAAAATATATGCTGACTGGTAGGCTTAAATCATTTTCAGGACATCTCTTATAATATATGAAATATTAATGTTTTCTTTTTACAGTGATTAATTTTGACTATCCCCTTTTGAAATTTAAAAAACTGAATAAAATTTTCTTGTAACTTTTTAAAACCAATAAATATCAATTTTTTTTTAATATTAATTCTTCGTGAATAAACCGCTAAAGTCATAATTACCTAGGATAGATATTTAAAAAATCAATAATAGGATTTTGTAACTTATGTTTTGGCAGCCCCACAGATACATACATGTACACACAATTACATTATTTGTCTTGTTTATTTTATTTTATTTTTTTTTACTTATCTATTATTTTTTTATTTATATTTCGTCATAGATCTTTATTGATTTTAAAAATTTAAAGAGAAATAGTAAATATTTATATATATATATATATATATATATATATATATATATATATATATATTTATATATAATAAGTTAAGGGACTTACATTTCTGATTTTCTTGATGCTCTAAAATAAAATGTGGTATTTATCTACTCCAAAGTCCAAAAAAAGTTAGAGTCGGACGTGAAACAAGTTGAGTGTCCACCTGATATATTGGTTTTTAGAGTGCTCGGTGTGGAAAACAGCCGTAGCCAGTTGTGATTAATCAGTCTTCGGAGGTGTATATCTACATACACTTCAGTTGTTTTTTTTTTGTAATGTATATATGATGCTTTTGATTTGTCCACTTTGGTACTGACATAATTGTATTAAACACGTTAAAGTACTGGCGATTGGTGGCGAACACCAAAGTAAAAAAAATTTGTATTTACTCAAAACCTTGTATTTTGACTTTAGAAAACAAGATAATAAAATGTGTTTCACTTGAAACTCCACAACATCATCAATTAAATACATTATTACCTCTAATGAAAAAAAATCATTCCAGTTATCAATTTGAAAAGAGGCATTCTTTCATTCAACTGACATCTCATTTCTCATCGAGACTAATAGTGACTTTTTGACTCCGTCAAGCACATCTGGGGGAATGAACATGGCAAAGGCCCCAAGTCGGTGTGTCACAGCTTAGCCGAGATGACATATTGAACCGCGACTTAAGACTTACCTTCAACTTTGACAGCTTTATCATTGGTGACGACTGGAGAGATGGATCGGAAGCGAATTTATACAAAGTTTAATATACTTATAAGATGTTTAAAAATATTCTTGAAATAAATGCTATATGATAATCTTAGAACGTTTAAGTGATACACTCCGCTTATGAAGACGGTCCATTAAATATGTAATTATAAACCATTTTGTGAGCAAATAAGGAATTAATAGGGTATTCCGTTATTGGTATTTAGACAATCTATCGTCCAAAACCTAAAATATTTAAAGTACATTTTTGAAATGTAACTGAAACATAAAATTCGGTTGTGTTCATTTAACAATGATAACTGGTTATTTTTTAGATAAATTGACGTTATCAACATAAGATCTTATAGCAAATGGAAGTCCTTCGTTGCTAGATTCTCAGTATAACATCGCCACTGAATGCTCCGTAGCATTTAGCGCTAATGTTTTTTTAACTTTTATTCACATTTAAACATCTGAATCAATGATACTTTCTAAAACTATATTATTTATTAATGATATAATGTATCAATATACCATTTTTATAAAATAAAGATGTATTGAAGTAAAATAAATAAATAAAAGTTGCTAACTAAAGGTAATAGGTTCAATGTGTTTTCCAGGAACAGTGATATATGAAAATCTTTGAATTATGATAAAAATGAAGCTGTTCCCTATCGAATACTAGGAATTGCGGAAATGGCGATTCTATAAACTATAATGAAAAAAAAAAGGTGGGTGTCCCATTAAAGAATAAAACTCCGTTAACGGGAATATATTCCCAGTCGATGAGTTTTTATGGACAAAAGAAAAACAAAGAGATAAAAACCAATGTGTAATGAACCAAAAAGTAGACTTCTCCTGTTAATTTATCTGGAGACACATGAATATGGAAATAAGGGCTTTTGTCTTATTTTAGTAGATGTGTTTCAATTATATTTAAAAATATTACAATTTATATATTTCGTAGTGTAAGCAATTGACGGGTTTGCTGCAAAAGGAAGGTAGCTCCAGGTAGTCCAATTTATTTCTAATGATAAGGAAAAAATCACTGAAGAGCAAGGAAAAATATACAAAATAAAGGAATAATGCAAGGAAATCAAAATGAATAGCCTCTAAATAAACAAGAAATAAAATAAAATGTAATAAATGATGATCTATAATAGGTAGGTAATATTTATCGAAACTAATAAACTAAAATTAGGGAAGAAAAATAATAAATGGATTCTTTATACGATCATAGTCTATACACAATATTTACAAGCACCCCAAGGAAAGCCCTGATCCAAGCCTGTTCCCCAGTTTGGAGGGCAAGATAAAATTGGAGCAAATGAAAAATATTATGATCTCTAAAAAAAAAAAAATATATATATATATATATATATATATATATGTTTTGTTAGGCGATTGAGCTCCAATTGTTAGTTATCATGTGAATTAAAAGATCGGACTACCTCTAATGTTTGTTCGTTGCAAGTTAGCTCAATTTTTAAACTAGTCTTATGTTTTTTTTTTATTTATTTTTTTTTTTTTTTTTTTGAAAAAAAAATAAATAATTGGAGATAACTCCTTTTTGCAGAGAACCCTTCAATTGTATTTTCTGTTTTCATTATTTGGTGAATCAACCACTAAGCTCATTATCACCTAGGAATCGAATAAAAGATATTAACAGTTTTCAATTGTATTTAAGAAAACATATGATAATAATATCTTTAATTAGTAACTGTTTTCTGTTGTGACAGTTTAAAATCACTAGCCATAGTGTAATAAACAAGACCCCTAAATTTATATCGTAATAGGAGCATAATTATAACTCCTTATAATTAGAGGAATATTCGTTACATATACAGGACACGTCTGTGCTACTTATGAACGGAAAGATCGGAACGATGAGTGCTTTGTGCTCACTGAATTAAAGCTGATCAGGTTTTAAACTAAGTCTACTATGATAAACATACAAATCTGCCATTTCCTACAAGTTACTTGATCCTTTCTTCCATGTGTGGAATCTGAGTGAATTCAGTGTCAACGCATTGTTGGATGCTTTATATGTGTACAATTCTCTTGGATCCTTCAATACCTTCTTGACCAGTAAACAGGAAGGCAAAGAAAGTGTAGTATACATTATCCTCGCTCGTATTCCCCGAGGGTGTATTCAAGGCTAAGAGGTTTCTCACCGGCGAAAAAATGATTTTCATATTCCCTTCCTTATCATACTGATCCATTTTATATTCTCTGTTTCATCACTCCCGATTTTTTAATTTTTTTAATTTAATTTTTTTTTTACAATAATTATATATTACTAATTTTAATATTTTTTTGAATTGGCCAACTTATGGTTAGTCCCACTTTCCACAATATTATGTTTGTCGTACTCATTTGGCTATAGCCTTAAAACAATTAGTCCGATCCAAAACTACATTTTTTCATCTTAAAACTAGTTAAATTTACTACTAGACTCCATAAAAGAAGTTTTAATCCAGACTATTAAAATATCCATGCTAGATCGCTAAAAACCGCAAACTGTTGTGAAATCCAAGTTTTATTGATACATTCTGCGCTTTAACTCCACAAATATTTGTCCGTTGCTACAAAACACCCACGCCAGCAGCACACTGAACATGTCATAATTCTCATATTTTGCCATAAACATAGATATTTAGCATTGGACATAAATTAATTCAGACTTAAATTTAAAGTTAGACTAAACTTAGATTTCACAGCAGTCCGGGATTTTAGCGTGCTGGCGTGTGTATTTTATGTAACTTGATAAAAACTGCATTTATAAAGTCTAATATTAAATTTAACCATCTATAAGATGAAAAAATGTAATTTTGGTTCTGAAAATAAATGATCTCATATTTCGTACTTGTATCTTAAATCAATAAAAATACAAACAATTACAGAAAAAAATATATGTATTTCTTCTTGTTTATTGTTATACGTATTTTTATTTATTTATTATTTTTTTTAATGTCCGAATGGCCTTAATCTTTGCAAATCCCAGGTACTCTATCAATTTAAGTTGGCAATTGATCAATGATGTCTGTAAAGGATTAAGACCTGATTGTGGTTGAGGCCGTATATCGAGTGGCTCTTGCTATTTAGCTCGAATTACTGCCATTACCAATGAATAAACTTTGACGAAACCTTGGAAACTGAATGTTTCAGTAAAATCAAAGCCTTCTCAATCGGTCATTCATGCATTTCATTACAGATTCTAGTTTCGTTTCTCAAAATTGCCATTTCACAGATATCTCAATTTTTATATTCCATATGCATTAGCATTTGCATTTTTTGTTCGTTATTATTGTTTACATTGTTTATACTTTTATTTTCTGATTTATCTTTAATTAATATCTTGTATATTTTTGTTTTAATTTGAATTGTACATATTGTATGAATGAATTTCTTTGTCATCCATATTACTCATTGCCATTTAAGAGGCTGCTTGTAATATTTATTCAATAAAAAAAATTTAAAACAACAAAAAAAAAATATATCTAAGATTCTAATCAAATCTGAAGATTTTAAAGAATAATACTTAAGTATATATTGTGCAATTTAGTTTGTAGTGGAGTTATAATTATCGTTTTATACTCCTACTGTTTAACAGTAAACTGGGGCTTTTATTTTAAAGTTTTATGCACATGGTAAGGAAATGATTAAAGAATATAGTGTGATACGTAAATGTGTAAAATACTGCATTTAATTTAAATGCATTTCACAGAAGTCCTATATTTTGTATTTGAAACGTCAATTTTTCAAAAGATCAAATTTGGAATTTAACTATGTTTTTAAGAAACTTGGTCATATCATATACAGAATCAACCAGTAAATTTACATAGGTCCATGACCAATTGGATATTTACTATTTCCGCTTTACCAAGAGAACTATCCATGAATATTAAGAAAAGAAAAAAAACACCTAAATTGTAGATATCCACCCGTATTTTTCTATGTGTTATTGATCGTCAAAAACGTAAACAACTTTAACTTTTCAAAAGTCACTGACATAAAATTTATATATATATATATATTTTAAATCTCTAAAAGATACCATTCAACTTTTTTCAATTAGAGAATATGATGTTCCTTTCTTTATTCATTCTACTCCCTCAGAGAAAAAAAATATTTTCAATTAATTTTTTTGCGGTGCTGAATTGGGTGCTCCAAATAAAATACAAATATTTCTAATACAAATTTTAGTATTCACTTTTTTTTTTTTTTTTTTTTCTTTTTTTTTTTTTTTTTTTTTTTTTTTTTTTTTTTTTTTTTTTTTTTTTTTTTTTTTTCCAGCTTCTTCCTGATGAAGAAATTCGCTCTTCTGTAAACTGTTAAACAAGTCATTTTGCACAATTATAGGTTTATTTTAAATAAATTTTGGTTTCAAGGCAATGTACTATTCCCATCTAATTTTTATACCCTCACAATTATCAAAGATCCGAACTTATATAAAATTATGTCATTGATCTAAGTAAATCGTAATCTGATGGTGCAATATCTGGGCTCTATGCAGGATAAGGAACAATATTTACTCGGTCCGGCTCCAATATTTTTTCCTTGGGTGAACGGGAACGATGTGCAGGAGCATTGTCGTGTTGCAAAATGGTTGATTATTTTTGGCCAAAAAAAAAAATCACATATAAAAAATTTGTAAAACTAATTGTATCGTTTCAGATATTTTTTTTTCAAACCTTTTGGGAAAAAACGGAGCGATAAATAGAAAATTGTCTATTAACCGCTGCCGCGATTTCAACATTGACGTGCCTAGTTTGAAAAAATAAAATACAAACGTAATTATTTGAGAAAAATTCAATGTATTTTATAGTTAACTAAAAATATAAATGCCTCCGGAAATTAAACATTTAAGAGCTCTTATTATTCTTGGTGGGTTGTATTTGTTATACAAGAATTACAATAATATATGAAGTGATGGCTCTATCCGTTGGTTGGCGTCATCTGGATTCTAAATTTGATTAAATACATTTGCAAGGAATTTTAAGTTAATATATATATATTTTTAAATACTAAAAGTAAAGTTAGAATCGGATAAAATATTATCTACTCTGATTTATTTTCAATAATTGGCTTGATCCATTGAAACCAGTACTAAGTTGTCGGGTAATAGTAACCTATTTTGAAGTTTACATTTAAAAGCACGGAACATTTATCCATCTCATCCTCCAGCATAAAGGATTGTAATTCTCCTAGATTGTTCGAAACTAATCGTGTGGAAAGATTCTCCAATGATCTGAATCACTTATCGAGTTTTCTTCAATATATACCCCAAACTAAACTTTTCCAAACTTATATATTTAAAAAAGAATCATAGTCATCTTCAATTTTATGGTGAATGGTTAATTACACTGGTCAACACATTTTTTGTTTCCTTAATTTTTTTTTTGTTATTAGGTATTTAAAAGGCCCTGACTATGAAAAAAATATTGGAAGATAGCTAACAGCTTTATTTTGTGAAATATAAAGTTTTACTCTTTTGATTAAAAAATGTAAGTTAACATTTTTAAATTAACACAAATGACCCAGTTGTTGTCTTGATACATAATTTGTTCCATTACCTTAGAAATATTTGTATGGTATGGTATGGATCCGTACTTGTCACAGTAATGGACCAAACACACTTTAAACTTCTTTTGCTGCTGTAAATATAAAGACGCCAATCCCAAGGCTTGTAGTTTCTTAAACCCATCGTTACAAAAGACTAAATCCTTCTCTTGAGAAAAATACGGCAACAGATTCTTTTCTCGAGTGCGATAAAGTGATGTTGGTTTCGGGAACAAGCAATATTTTTTCCGTTTAAACGAGAAGCTAAAATATCAGAAAATTCTTTCGGTAAGTTCAAATCCCTCACAAAGTCATTTAGTTCTTTCTAATTAAATAGTTGAGGTTCTGAAAGGCTACATTTGTAATCTGAATCAGAGTCATCACTTAATATATTTCACAGAGATTTAGTTCATCAGAGGATTTAGATGTGCTGGGTTGTACCTCTCGTGATTTTATTTGAGGTCATTGAGCAGAAGATAAGTTAGGATATGACCACTTACTTCAATTTCTAGAGTTAATTCTATTTATTTTCACAACGCAGAAGTAACAGTCGTCATGATGGTTTTGAGGTTCTCGCCAAATCATGGCAGTTACAAACTTCACTGCATCTCTTTTCCCAGTAGACCATAACCGTAGACACACACCACATTTTCTGAAAACAATATAAGGAACCCATGGCTTGTCTTGACTGTAAAAATCTATTTTGAAGTATTTATGACATGCAGTTTTTACAAAGTCTGATATAGGTTTTCGATATTTTTCAAATATATATTTGCCACAAATATGGCACACAACACCGTCTGGAAGAACGCGTATCGAAAATAACAACAGAATATATTTTACTGTCCAACAAAAATTGAAAAATAAGCAAAAATACTAAATAAGGTAACTAAGCTATAACTCAAAAACAAAAGCTGTTAAAGAAACATTGTTGTCATATTTACAACATACGTTTCAAATTGAGTTAGAAACAACAAAATTGTCACAGAAAACAAACTATTTTTTTGTATTTGTTGACCAGTTTTCAATAAAGTGTGATTATTGTGTGTGTGTGTGATTAATGGATACTTTTCTTATATATTCAGAATTTAGAATACTCCCATACACCGTAGTATAGGTTTGCCTCTTCATTTTGTCTCATCCGGGCCTCCTTCATTTACCTTCCTTAGGAGTCGTTCTTTGTTCATGTGATTCACATATTTCAACCATCGTTTTTTGAAACCCAAGACCAAATCTGCGTCCTCTGAGTTTTCTGTTTGCCTTTATACTATATCCGTTTTCTACTTTGGTAGGGCCATATATTTTTCTGTTAATTTTAGCCTCCTGTGTACTAAGGTACCTCTCCAGTCCTTCGAGATGGTCCACGCAACAATACACATCATTACTTGTCGAATTGTCTTATATACCCTATACCAAAAGCGTTTGTTGCCATTTTGGATTCTTGCTATTATCTCTTCTTTAATTTAGTTATTTTCTGATAATCGTGCATATTACATTTAAAAATATTGGAGATCAATATAACCTTTTTACATAAATAATGAATTGTCAATAATAAATCAATCCAAATAAAAAAATATTAAAGGATAAACATAAATAATGGAAGTCAACAACCCAAGTTGCCATATTGACAAATGCAATATTTCCTTTAAATCTAAGCACGGCACTTATATTTGAATATATATCCTTTAGCTCTTGGCGTGGATCTTTTAGTACGTAGCCTGGTAACGAGGGTTCCTCAGGACCAAATGGCCTAAATAGCCTTTTTTATAAACTTTTTGCCAAATACCAATTACAATTTATATTTATATTTAATCACAATAAAAATTACCAAATTCTAAAATAAAATTTTATTCGTTTAAAAAAAAATATTTAAAGAATAAAAAGTGGAAATAGGAATTTTTCACAAATTTGGAACATAACATTATTGGTAAATTTATTAAAGAATATGTATATTTTTATTATTTACAATGATATAAAATTTAAAAAATGAATAAATAAATAAATACAAAATTCACTCACTTTTTGCAAATATAGTATGTTGTGAACAACTATTTTGCACACTGGTTTTTTTATCATACAGGCCGCTGCATAAATTATCAGGCTTCTGAGAATAATTTATCTTACCGCTCGGGTCCCTAGTACGTCACCAGTTAAAGTTTAAATATTAGTGACAGAGCTTCCTATTTTAAAAGTTAAAAGTTTTATAAAATAGTTGTTATGTGTCGTATAAATGAAATCCATAAAAGATATGTTAAAAACTTTGAATGGGTTCTTCATTATTTCATACTAGCATTCTCTGTCTGGGCCTCGCCCACTCTCTTAAGTAAAGAATTTAATTAATTTTAACTAATAATTGAAGTTTTATATGTCTATCGATCAAAATCTTGTATTGAAGTGTGCAATTGAGCTATATTTCTTCTATGATATTTTTACACATAGCAGTAATTTTTAACCTCTTTAAAATTGCACTAATTAGAAAATTTAGAAGATTAAGTAAAAGCATGATATCATGAATATCCAATTTTTCAATTTTAATATTTGAGTTGGTAATGCAGATGGACAGGGAATATTAAGAAATTCTTGCGGATAGATTGCATTATTAGTTTTGATAACTAAAGCACTTACACACAATCAGAAAAAGCAAAGGATCGACACTTTGATTTGGTATTAATTTTTATTTGGGAGTAATAACTTTATTGATTTCGTCTGGTTGTATTTTAATTTCTAACCATTAAAGTATATTTTAGTGTAGCAAATCTCGTTTCTGTCGCTCAACATTGTATATTTGAATTGTATTGCTTGGACCTTCCCAGAACTATAAAATTGAGTTAATTACCTAGCTGACTTTCGAATGAAATGGAAAATTGGTGTCCGAGCACTTTGTATTGCTTAAGGGTTCTTGTTTTAGTTAAAACAATAACATTCTATTGCTTCTTCATCTTAAAAATATTTAAATTCCCTCAAAGCAAAAAATTGTAAGGAGCGACCATTGAAGCATGTAATTGTTATTTAAAAAGTAGAAGATAGCTTTGAGATTACAAAATGTTCTATTTCCGTCTATTTAGATACTGGATTCATCAAGGGCTTTCAGCTGGTTTATTTTATATTTTATTTTTCAATTTTAATATAGACCCCTGCATAAATATTTGTTCTAGATGTTTTAGTATAAAACTACTGCAATGCAGTGGCCTTTACACTATATCCTATTAAAAAATTCCAACTCCATTGAAAAATATCATTTCAGTTTTTCACAGTGACTAAAGTCTATTTATGACAAAGCTTTGGGTAAATATGAGCAGCAAATACAAATGCTATATGAACAAGTTTAAGTCATGATAGATATGAACTCATAAAGAATAAAATTGATATATCAGCAAGGAAATCAATACTAGAGCTACAAAGGTTTCTCAAAACTTTACTTTACATAGTGATAAATCTGAGATGATTCCTTAAACACAGAAATTACTGGAAAAAGGTGCCTTTTGGAATAGAAACAAAATCATAATTTTGTCGAAATTTTGCCTGAGGCTGTAAGTTTAAGGTGAGAATATTTATTTAGACAGAAAAATTAAAATAATACTTGCTTAGATCTTTATATACAGGGTGTTCAATATACGATGGTCACCCTTTTTTTTTTTTCCACAGTTTTTGAAATTTTGAAACGAAACTCTCAGGGTCTTATCTGTGTCAAATAAAGTTTCTTTTCAGGCTATAGTCTGCTCTCCAACCTTCTCTGTTTTTTCTCCAGTGACTCTAACTCTGGAATTCTCAATGGGATGTGGTATTTTTTTACGACGGATTTCGATAGAAAATTAAATTTTAATTTGATTTTATACCGCTGAATTTTATACCCGAGGCACCGTTTCGCCGCAAATCGAGAAAAAACCATTTTAAGAAAATAAGCTGTCTAAAACTGGGATTGCAAAAATAAAATAAACTTTGAACATAAATATGAAATTAAGACCTTTCCACGACTGATACGACGAACAGCGGGAACAGGTTGACTTGGAAGGTTTCCCCCGGGAGGCTCGAATCGTCGATAAGCCTTTTTTTTTTTCTTTTTTTTTCCTTTCATAACCCCTGTGAACAGAAAAGAAAAGCAATGTTGGAGCACTTTACATCGTAGATGTAAAGAGAGAAAGATAATTGCCCTTTGCTGTAACTTAGTTACATTTTAGGGCCTTTATGAGTGGTGGGGAACTGGTTGTACAGGGCGCTATGTGTCTGCAAAGGTGTTGGAGCACACCTTTTGTTATATTCCTTTCTCCTGAAAAAATCAAATTAAATTAAAAGTTTCGTATACTAAAATTTTGAAATGAAGACAGTCAGGCTGTCTTTGGCCATCGTACAGGGGGTGGTGCTGGAGTTAAACAATTAAATATACCTCCGCTTTATATATTCCGGGACAGTAGGCAGTTCAAAAATTTCGTGCAGCTCCGGGGGCTTCTTCTTCCGCAGCGTCGTCGTTCTCACAATTCTTCGAAGGATGGTGTCTTGAAATCCCTGAAGACATCGTCGTGTACCCTCGGAGAGATGTGTGAACAGCGGTGCACCGTAGAGGAGTGATGGGCGGAGGATTGATTTATATATGGCTAGTTTTAGCCTGAGAGAGAGTGCTGGGGAGGTGAGTAGATGATGGAGTCTATAGGACTTTTTCCTAACTAGTTTGGTTTTTTGTAAATGTGGGCTGAAAATTTAAGATGGCGGTCCAGCTGAACGCCTAAATAAAGTATTTTGTTGGAGGGAGCTAGTTCCATGCCAGCCACGTGGAGCGCTCTCGGCAGTGTTGTTTTCTTCTTTGATTGGTGCGAGAACACTACGCAGTCCGTTTTGGCGGGATTTACCTTGATGTTAAGCAAGTCCAGCCGTTGAACTACCTCTGCACAAGTTTGTTCGACCTGACGTAGTGCTCTCGTGGCATTGAGACTGCTGCTGTAGATGGCGATGTCATCGGCATAGGCAGCTACAGTAGACTTGATGTAATTTTTGCCGACTATATCGGCAGTGTAGATGGAAAATAATACTGGCGATAGAACTGCTCCCTCTGGAACTCCACAGCTGAGAGGGATAGTGCTAGGAAGCTCCCCACTCAGTGAGTTTTCTGCCACTCAGGAATGAGACTATGAGCTGTTATGGGCAGTCGAGATTCATGAGCTGACGACAAAGAATGCCATGAGACACAGAGTCTAAAGCCTTTGTACAGTATATGGAGATCATAGCCGTAGCCGTATTTCTGTTGAAGTTTCGGTTCACCTCAGTTTGAAGCTTCAGTAGACGATGTTTTGTACTGAGGTGGGCTTGAAAGCCAGCTTGTTCATACGGTATCACTGAGTGTTCTTTGCAAAAATCTCTAGAATAATTTTCTCATACGCCTTTGCGAAATGAGGCAGTAAGCTGATTGGTCTATAGTGCTCAGGTTTCTCGCCGTTGCGACTCGGCTTGAGGAGTGGAAACAAGATGGCACGTTTCCATTGGTCCGGAAAGATTCTTAGTCTCAAGCACGAGTTGTAAAGGTTTGTGAGGTGGGCGATCAGCAGGAGCAGCAGTCAGCAGCGAGCAGTCTTGAAGTGTCTTCTGTACCATTCACATCGCTTCCAGACCATCGGTCCTTTCAGAGTCTAACTTGCACCTTTTAGACTCTAAATTTTTGGTAGTGGCTTGGACCCCCACATACACTCACCCACTTTTCAGCTCCCCCCTACTACGCCAGGAGGATAGAAGAGACCAGGCAGATGATGTCTCTTATGGAAACTGAAACCACCGGAGGGTCTGCGGACCAATCAAGTGCCACCGGCGGGCGTGAGAAGCGCCACCTTGACGAAACTGACGGGAACTTTGTGTTTCCTAATAAAAAACACAAGTTTCGCCCAAGACCCCAACCACAGAGGCCCCCGGTGCAAGTCACCAACCAGTTCACCCCTCTACAGAATCAACAAGCCCAGACTACAGTAAAGCCCCCACCTCCTATTATCATCTCCCTGCCAGTCTCCATAGTACAACTACGGAGACTTTTGGCTTCAGTTGGTGTAACAAACACGTCAGCCAACTCTTCACCGAGGGAAACCAGGCTATACGTGGATACCGAAGAGGACCACGATAAAGCCCTCCGATTACTTCGGACCGATCAAGTGGTCCAATTCCACACCTTCGCCCCCAGGGGCACAAAACGGACAAAAAAATTTGTCCTCTATGGCTTCGATGTCGACCACCCGATGGAGGACATCACGGCAGATTTGAAGCATAAACTCCCCGGCTTCAAAATGGCCAGAAGACTCACAAAAAGGGGCTGAGATTCCGTGTCATATGACACAGAAATTGTTCAGATTATCACTGAGCCCCAAGTGAAGCTGGAAGATATTCAGAAAATTAGAGCCATCGAAGGAGTGAGGTTTAGGGCCGCAGTCTTTGAAGAAGAACCCGCACCCGTAAAATGCCGCCAGTGCCAACAATACGGGCACACTATGAAATACTGCGGCAGAACCAGCGCATGCGCATGGTGCGGAGGGCACCACCTGTTCATCGAATGCCCAAAGCGAACCAATCAGCCCATCTGTGTGAACTGCGGGGAAAATCATCATGCTTCCTCAAAAGAGTGCCCGCTGAGACAGAGCCAGGTAGCCCAGAGGAAGAAAAAGATAAACCAGGAAGCAGCACCGACCCCAGCACCGGCTCCTACAATGAACAACAAAAACTTCCCGGCAGCTCGCCCTACCCGAGCCAACCTCAGTTTCGCCCAGGCCTCCGGAGGTGAAACAGCCAATCAGGAGCCAGCTCAGCCTGCACTACCAGCCCCACCAGCCCAGCAGGAAAGCAGAACCGACGCGCTCCTTCATCGACTCCTCGATGGACTCCATTATGGGAAGACACGACAGCATGATGGAGATGATGTCTACAATGATGAAAGTCATGTCCCGTGTGATCGAGAAACTCGATGACTGAGCGCGTTATCAACTTTAACACCAGAGGCAAGCGCACAACACAGGCTGAACTCGAAGTCCTTTTACTGCAGCATCGACCAGCGGTGGTGGCACTGACAGACATCATGACCCCCTCTACTCACAGGCTCCACTTCAGAGATTACATCTCTAACAGAGAAAATGTACAAGGAACACAGGCAGTCGCCATCCTCGTTAGAAGAGACATACCATCAAGACTCATACCGAACCCCGTGGATTCTTGCGAGGGCTGCCATATCATTACAGTTGACGTGCGACTGAGAAATCGGTACACGTTCAGCTGTGTCTATAAGAGACCTCAGGCCAACAACACGCCTGTTCGCAATCTGCTGCTTCATGCACAGGCCCGCAGCAGGTATGTTGTACTGGGAGATCTCAACGTTCGTCATACGAGCTTGTTATGCTCTAACAACAATCCACTGGGTTCCGTCATCACGAAGATGCGGCTCTCTGTGTTCCACCCAGGCGTACACACATTCAGACACAACTCCAACGCCCACACCTCGACACTGGACTTACTCCTCTCCAGGGACATGCACACTGTCACTGACTGCCGAGTCCTGCCTTTCTGTAACTCCGACCACCGCCTAGTGCTATACACGTTTGAAGGGACCCCGGCCACACCACCGGCCACTAAGTACCTTCTGCACGATGCGGACTGGAAGGGCTACAGAGCCAGGATACAGGAAATACTCCCACCAGTGACACCGTGCCTGACCCCTGGTGAGATAGACACAGCAGTGGAGACCATCACCACCTCCATCCTTGATGCCGCTGACCTCCACATCCCTAAGTTCAGCCCCCGACCCAATAACCAACGAACCCCCCCCACCGCACGTCCTGGCCCTGATCGGACAGAGGAACAATCTCCGGAATATCTTCTGGCGTACTCGGGATTACAGCCTCAAGCCTGCTATCAACGCCATGACCCGGCAAATCGCCAGGCTCATGAGCGATTGGAAGACGGCTTTGTGGCATGACCAACTGCGGCGGACCCATAACGACCACAGGCAGTTCTGGAGATTGGTCTAAACCTTCGTCAACAAAAGGCGTGCGGTTTTCCTCACTGACGGTGACCAGCTTCTAACACCCGCTGAACAGGCTGAACACCTAGCCAGAGAATACTTAGCAAAGGATGCTGAGAGGGCGGCGCATGCGCCGCTGCCACCCCACGGACCACTATCGAGTCCTAACGAGACGCCCATCTTCTCCACTTACAAGGCTCTCGAGTCCGTTCTCCATCGCCTGAAAGGGAAAAAAGCATCCGGACTGGACGGCATCCCGTCAACTATGCTGAAGATGCTTCCTAGGAAGGGCAAAGCCTTCCTACTAAACATTTTCAATTCATGTTTCCGGATTGCTTATTCCCCCACGGCATGGAAGCGGGCTGTAGTGGTCCCTCTCTTAAAACCCAAGAGAAGTGGCAACGTAGCGGAACATTACCGTCCTATCAGCCTCCTCTCTCACATCAGTAAAGTGTTTGAAAGACTGGCTCACTACCATATCCTCGACCACTGTCGCCGTGAAGAAGTTATTCCACCTGAACAGACCGGCTTCCAGCGAGGTGTTGCCTGCGAACACGCAGGTAACGGTGACACTGTACCGCTCGGTGAAGCATGTCCCAGACATCTTCTATGCGATTCATGTCTGGTAACAATGCAGGTCATTTCATTATTTGGATTTCAGGTTCCCTAAGGCACTCAGTGGCGATAAGGGCGAGCATTATCATCCACTAATATGAAGCCATCGCCGTGCCTCCTTGCTGATGGTATCACGATAGGTTGTAACACCTCGTTCTGGTTAATCTACAAGCCTACACCATCGAACAGATGCATAGGAACAAAGCCACCGCGCTCATCTCGCTGGATTGCACACAGGCCTTTGATTGTGTCTCACACCCCCTACTGCTCCGCCGACTGGAAGATTACAGGTTCCCCGCCGCCCTTTGTCGGCTGATCAGAAGCTATCTTAGTGGAAGATCTTTCGTCGTACGAGTCGGCGAGAGTCTGTCTCAACCAGTCCCCACCACCTGCGGTGTACCACAGGGATCGGTACTTGGACCAATCCTGTTCAATATCTTCACGGCCCCAGTGGTTTCCATCAAACACCCCGAGGCGGTAGTTGCTGCATACGCAGACGACGTTGCCGTCTACGCCTCCAGCCTAATCCCTCGCCGAGCGCTCGACATGGCCCAGAGGGCAACCTCCACCATTGTCGAGGCTCTACACACCTGCGGTATCAAGGTTAACCCCAAGAAGACTGACGCTATTGTGATGTCCTTTGCCAAAGGCAAAAAATCCCGCGGATTACCAAAGTACTTCACAGTAGACAATGTTGAGCAACCAATATCCAGCTCCATCTTATATCTTGGGGTCAACATTGACCGACATCTGACCTTCTCCACCCACGTGAAGAGCAGAATCAAACAGGCCAGGGCGAAGACATACCGCCTCTATCATCTCCTGACCTCTCCCCAGCTATCCCTTCGCCTCAAAATCCAAATATATAAGTCCATCATTAGACCCACCCTACTCCATGGAGCTCCCCTGCTGCACCACATGTACAAGAGTACTCTCCAGACATTCCAGAACTCCGTCCTTCGGCGAATCGTCCGTGGTACCAACCTGCAGAGGTCTAGGAACAGTCACATCCTCGAACAACTGAGGATGCCTACCATCCCGATGTTCATCGGCCGCCGACACGTCAAGTTCTTTGACGGGCTGAAACACTGTTCCAACCCTCTCTTCAGGGACGTAGCCCCGCCTCCCAGGCCTGGGAGATGGCAAGGTTTGACCCCCTTAGCGGACGTACTTGCCGAGGGAAGGGGTTCAGGCTTAACTGACTGACCCCTAGTACCACCACCGCCAGCAGAGTGACTCCTCCTCGCTCATCGTAGAAGAAGGAAGACAAACTGTCAACTGAGAAGACTCAGGAGCTGCCGAAAACACTGATCTTCAAATGCCGATAGGCAATATAAGATCCTAAACCCTAAATTACCTCAAAATTTCCTTGTATATATGTTAAAATAAATGGAGGACTAAAAAAAAAAAAAAAAAAAAAAAGAGGTGGGCGATGCCTCTTCAAGGCAGCTGCTAGAGCAGAATGGTCTGTATCCGTCCTGGCCAGGGGCCCGGTTTCCATTGGATCGCCTCAGGATGGCTTTGAGGCGTCTTTGGCTGACGAACATGTAATTGTTGTCCCTGGTTATGACTGGGTACATAGGTGCATCGATAGTGCGGGCTTCGATGTCTTCTCTGTAGTATTCTGCTAGCAGCTGGGCCTGTTCTGAAGGCATCAACAATCTGTCACCATCGTGCAGACGGACACTGGAGCTCTTCTTCGTTGCTGATCTGGTCAACTTCCAGAGTTTCCTGTAATCCCCGTGTATGGCCTGAAGTCGATCGTGGCAGGTCGCCGTCTTCCACTACCGCATGAGGTTCCTTATCTGGGTGGTAATCGAGTTCAGGGCCATAAGCCCGTGATGAAACTATCATTTATGTGCTGGCTACGGTGGAAGCGGATCCCCATCGGAGCATTGGAGACATAGCCAGGGATACCCACTTAATGAAAGAACCTTAGCCTCAGTCACTCAGCATCTTGGGGAGTTAGAGCCTGGTGAAGTGAAATGCGGTACGGCCTCATACGGTGTTGTTTTAGTATAGCCCACTCCGTTCCAATGCTTAAATGGGTATCCCTGGCAATGTCCCGAATGCTCCGATGAGGATCCGCTTCCACCGTAGCCAGTACATAAATGATATTAGTTCCGTCACAGGCTTATATTAGCCTTTCAGAGGAAACCTTCAAAGTTTATTTTATTTTACCAATTCCAGTTTTAGACAGCTTATTTTCTTAAAATGATTTATCGCGATTTGCTGCGAAACGGTGCCTCGGATAGAAAAGGGGGTGGCCATCGAATATTGAACACCCTGTATATATTTCTGGATAAATTTCTTGACTGTTACTATTAAATGTTTAGTAAGGTTCTTAAGGTTTAGTTAATAAATAAAAACAACTATTTTGGCAAAGTTTCGAGACTATATTATTCTCATAATCACGCCAATGTTACTGGTTGATATGTTATTGGTGTCTACTACTAAATATAATCACACTAGCATTGTTATGTATAAGAGTAGATACCAATAGCATATCAACCAGTAACATTGGCATGATTACGAGAATAATTTAGTAGAATAAATGTAGCCAAACTAGTTGTTTTTATTTATTGACTGAACCTCAAGAACCTTACTAAATATATGGTACATATAAGATCTAAGCAATATATAATATGAATATGTATAAATATGAAATTAGGTAGATCAATTATGTGAACTGTGGTTGTTGCTTATTGTGGCTTGTCATTATGTACTCCAACTAAGGCAGAAAGAACGGGTTATCCTACGGGTTACCAACCTATTCCAGCCAGGGTAGGAAGGTCTGCCACCAAAAAAAGTTTTAACCCAACACCCAGGTGGGATTCAAACCCAAAACCTTCAGTACCGAGCGCGCTTAACCCCTCACCCCAATTCACTCGGCCATCGACCCCCAATAAGTGGACTGTTTAGAGAAACAGAAAATAAAAATAAATAAATGTGAATGATAAATTTATGCAGAATAACAATACATTTATTACAAACCAAGTTAAATATAATAGTTAGGAAATAAAATATATATATATATATATACGATATATACGAGTATATATATATATATATATATATATATATATATATATATATATATATATATATATATATATATATATATATATATATTGCAGAAAATTAATCAATATAAAATGTAACTCTTAGAAACTTTCACATAATACGCAGAATACATAATACGCAGATACGCAGAATTTCTTCCATTAATACTACGTAATTATGTTGATCCATTGGAGACAGCAAAAAGTTAAATAAATCACGGTGTGCCGAGAACACTGTTACAAGCAGTCAGGATCGAAAATCAAACCTAATTGAAAGGTTATATGTAGTTACTAAGACCGACTAGAGAAATGTAAACAAACAATTGAATGGATCCGTCGAAAAATGTTCTAAGCGACAAACAAAATTTTGAGTGATCAGTGAAAGAAAATCATAATCTAAAGTCCTTGTTAGTTTTGTAAGTTACATTTTTCTTCACCTTGTAATTTGTTATATTAACTTTTATAATAACATAATGGATTACTTAATCATACTATGACATACTATTTATTATACATTTAAAAACCTTTAAAATCGCCACTTTGGAAATTTTATCGCTCAGAACGTTTTTCGGCGGACCCATTCAATTGTTGACTCGTTAAATTCGGATGCCAAAGTTCATTACTTTCTTCTTTTTTTTTCTCAAACAGCATTTTCACTTCGTATTTCTAGATAATTACAACATTTTCTTATTTCTAAGAATATGGTCCATAATGAATGGGGATTTATGTGCACCCCACTGTGCTTAGTGGTCGGAGATAAAAAAATAAAATTTTTAATTTTTCGTACATGTCGGTGAATTTGGGGCGTTCTAGCCATTGTACGCCGGTTGGCGATTAGAAGTTCCAACGGAAAGGTGTAATGAATTGCTGTTCAAGTCGTCCTCATAGATAGACTGACTGAATGGCCTTTCTTAGTCACTCGTTCATGTACGAGTAGATGCCAAATCCAAGTTCCAAAGAGAACTAAAAGAAGAGGGATAGTTTTCGTGAATTAAAAAAAAAAATATTCAATGATCTAAACAATAATCACTTTCACGTTTCAATGAAAAAATAAAAAATAAACAGCCGGCCAGTTGAGCGTTTCAATAAATTTTATAATCTTGTGGTGTTGTAAAGTATTTGAATAAAGTTCTCACGTATATCCCATGTCTGACTAAATATTTTTCCTGAAATTATAACTTTTAATTTAACATGAGAATAAAGGAAATATATAATATTTTTACGCTCTTTTTGAAAATAATAAATTTATTAATAAACAGTAGATTTAGTAAACAAGTTATTTTTCTATTTTAACAATTTTATCTAGTCTTTTTAACACCATGAAAATATTATTTTATTTTAACATCAATGTTTTACCAAGTTTAATATCTCAACTGTCAGGGTAGTCAACAGAGACTTATATATACTCGAGTTCCTCTGAAGGCGAAGATATAAGCCAAACTGTTATGGCAGCTGGAGCGAAGTGCCCTAATCCAGGCGAAGCGCAGCAAGCTTTTTCGGCTAACGACCTGATTATGTCCCCACACGAATTTTGGTGCTAGCCTTCCTCTCCAACATGGGCCCACATGAAACCTTTATATTATTCTACTTTACGCATTAGTGTTCTGTACCACTTCAAAGCAGATTTGATACAATGTTAAATATGTGGCATTGAGTCAGTAGAATGGTTTAGAAAGCCTAAGCCGTATTGCTATCAAAGCACAATCTTCTATTTATCCTTCATTACATTGTTATGTTTCCATAAATTGGGGTTTATCAAATAATATTACAATACTAGTAATCGTCCCTAGTGACACAAAAGCCCTCTCTATTCATGTCTCATTTCATTTTATTTATCGGATTCTAACCATACTCTCTTGTAAACTAATTCTATCTTAATATTGTGGCAGTTAAATAAATAATAAATATTATTATTATTGATGAACATACTTTATTTAATATTACGATTCTAAAAATAAGAATGGCGTTACAATCTATTATAGGGTCAGCACACAATTCACAATATCTACTTATTACATTCCATGTTACTTATCTTAACCTTCCACCGGCCCCGCCGATTTGAACTACACCCGACTTGTTATTCTTCTCTCTTGCTTCCGGCGAGCTCCTCCGAAAACTGGTTTTCCTATTCCTTGAGATAGTCCTCTATTTGCCGCTATTGATTTTTTACTGTGATAGGAGGGTTGTTTCCAGCATAGAAAACATTTTGTCCTAAGTGTTGCACAAAGTACAACAAGCGACCACTCTTGTTTTGATTTTTTCTTCCCCTTTTCTCGGTAATCATCTATTTAATATATGCATAGTGTAACTAGGATTTTTTTTTTTTTTGCATTTTTACTTTTGTTTATTTTATTTAGCGAGGTATTAATTATTTTGAATTTTTTCAAAATATTCAAATTTCAAGTGTAAGCGTATAAAACTGAAAGTTTTCCTCGAATCTTTCAGGAGTTAGAAGAAGAAGGAAACAACTCACTAACTACAAACATTTAGAAAACAACTCACTAACTACAAACATTTCAATCACATACATTACGACTAAATAATTACACGATATCGATGGTACGTAAGAAAAAGAATACTTCTTACAAACCCAAATATACCCACTGTACTGGACCACATCAAAACAAAATATAGAATATTTCACGACAAACTATGTGATCATCTAAACTTAATCATAAAAAACATGGCTGCAATAAATATTCCTGACAATGCGTACCGAAGGTTAAAAAGGAGCTGGATGAGGGACGTCCTTAAGTAAGAAACAACATAAAATAATGTAATAATTACTCAATAAAGGTTCTATAAAAAAAAAAGTTATCATTGTCATTTTTTTTTTTTTTTTTTTTTTTTTTTTTTTTTATTTGTAAGCAGGGCCATGCCCTATACAAAGAAGTTCGGTCATATATTGTGTACAATGAAATAAGATACAAACATTAATACAACTACAAATATTATGCACATTATCATACTCATCTAATAATAATTTAAATAATATACCAAAGCACTTTGAATAAACTAAGAATTAAATACAACTAATAAAAATTAAATACATATTTTTCTATCTAAATAATAAAAAATACCTAATAAAATAATTAACACTTTTTTTATGTCCTTTATAAACCTTTAAACTTTATCAAAGATCATATTGAACTACTAATTTCAAGTATATATAAATATATGTCATATCTCAGGCAAATAGGTATATACATGATACTGATATTTTACAGTTAAATCTACTATATCTCAGTGAAAAAATTTCTGATTTTCATTATATTTATAATAAAATATGCCAGTTTTTTTGCTTCTATTTCATTTTGTGGATTAAGTATTTGAAAACTGTCATTTGAATCAATGCTAGGGTAATAAGTGTTACGCAGGCCATTATAAATTGGGCAAGTGTAAAGAATATGTCCGAGGTCTTCATTAGTTTTCATATTACAAACCATACAGATTTCTTGAGGATTAATTTGTGTGATTTTATCTGGAGTTGTTATTTTTATTATATGTTTTCCTGTAGTTCTTAACTGTGCAATAATTCTAGTGAAAATAATATTTATTCGTATATTAATGTAAACAGGGATTGAATCGGTTGGATTAATGCTATTGTAGAATGTGCTAAAATTCGACTGCTGGCTAGAGGATAGATCCGAATTAAATAAATAAATTTTGTATTATCATTGTCATTTTCGATGCCACCTAAGTTGAAAAGGTCCGGCTAGAATCCGGGTGATTATAATTTTACTAAAATTCCAAAAGGGACAAGATTCAAATAATGTATTTAACTTACTTATAGCTTGGTTTTTTTTTTTAACTTCTGTCGAATTTATTAAATCCACTTTTGGCAGCCTAGATTAGCTAAATACCCCTATGTGTGGCGTTACCTTAAAGTTAGGATGTGAATATAGTAAAGTAAAATCCTGTTGATCTTAACTTGATAAATCCTTTATAGATTGAGTATCTAATTTTCTGCTAATATTCTAATTTGCAGATCAAATTCTAAATGAGTGGGTATCCTTAACCCTAAATCAATATTCCAAATGATACCGATGTTTCCCATACTAACAATAAGATGTTTCCCACCATTGATGTCAGTATTTAATAAACCAGGTGCACTCTATTTAAGATCCTTATTTAAGCAGTTTTCTCCGATATTTCATCAAATGTTTTCGAACTATCGCTAAAGGCACAATTGGTCCCAAGCTCTCAGCTCGTATTGGTTTCTACAAAAGCAAGAAAACAGAATTTCAAGAACCAATTACAATCTGTGATCTTCATCAGTTTAAAAGCGTTTTGTTAAAGGCAAATGCCGACAAAGTTGTTTGCTTTGAAGTTGTTCTTGTTGTTTAATGAATTCATTGTCTAAACTAAATCTTCTTCTAGCCGGAAAATAAGTCAGCCTATAAAGTGTAAGCATGCTGTTCTGTTTCCATTAAATGTTATCAAACATTTTAGTAGCATTTAACTTCCTTACAATTTGCAACCAACAATATAATCATACACCCTTTAGTATGAGACTGAGCCTATTCTAAGTGAGAAAGTGATCAGTAATAAATGACCAGTAATAATGATCTTAAGGTTGAACCTCTATCGCCACTTCTTCAGAACATCACTCACAACGAGCTTATATTTTTTATATATTTTTTTTTATATATAATTATCCACAAATTTATTTTATATATATAATAAAGTTTTTAAATCAATAGATAACTTTTTTTTTTAAAGTAACTTCGACCATGTTTTTATGTATTAATTTATTTATTGTTTGATTTAATAAAGTGATAGCAATTACTTTTAATTTTGATTTAATTACTTAAATTAATCAATTCGCAAAGGCAGAGTCTCTCATCTGCATATGCTGAATGAAATATTTTTTACAATAATTTGGTATTTTATCTCTTGTTTTTGAAATAATATTTATGAAACTAGAAACAAAACAAGAAGAATAAAGTTATCCTAACAGTTATCGATACCTGGTACGTTTAAGCCGCCGCACTGTGGGGCAAAAAGAAGCAAAACGTGGCAGAAAGTCTTAAAACTAAAATTTTACTTTCAACGTGTTGACTTGACAATCTATTAGTTAAGGCTTTGTAGAACAAAATAATGTAATTCCACAAGCTGATAACGGTCATATATTGTACTGATAATCGGTTAAAGTAAACAAAGTTCAATGGCATAAATATCAATGTCCGCATCAATTTGTTATTAACAGATCGTTATTTTGTTTTTACATACAGTTTTAATACTTGTATAGTTTTATGAAATGGAATCATCATCTTCAGGTATATAATTTTGAAAGATAGTATTATATTTGTCTTAATAATATAATAAAATAAGATTATTGGTTTTAGTTTATCTGTAGCATATATTTTTCTACCATCTTCTAGTACATTATCTAAATAGCATGGTTTCGTTGAAAAAATCTTGCCCCAATCTGCCCCAGCGTCAGAAAAAATATTTCTTCTTTGTTAGTGCATAGACGAAAAAATCATTTTATTGCCTATCCTATACACCTATCCTTCAAGCATCCATTAAAAAAATGGCAAGCCCACAGCAATGAAGACAAACAAGTTGTTAAAGAAACCAAGAGTCGAATCCAAGAACGTTTTAAGAAAAACTGTGGTTTGATTGTCGACATGCCTAAACCTGGCTTTGGAAATAGTAAAGATGGAAATACGGCTAGGTATTTTTTTTTTTTTCATTCTGATATTTCGTCAGAAATTCCGGAGTTGACGCTGAACTAATTAAAAGGCTTGATACAACACTGATAGCAATATCAAGCGGACACGAAATTAATACTAATGCCTATCAAGAGTTTGCTCATGGTAACTAGAGTCTACCCGTCAATTTTGGAGGTGGACTAGGTGGGTGGAGAGGTGGGGCCCGATGACCCTTTTAGTTAGATTTTTCTGGACTTCACTTCCGTAAGGGATGTTCACGATATTTTTTGAAATCCTTGTTACGAGCTTCCTGTGCTTCCTCGTTCTTTAGGCAACATGGCTCAAGATATTACTTCTGTACCATGAATAAGAAACTTGTGGAGGGTCGGTGACATCGGGTGCTATGTGTACTTTTCTACTTAATACTTTGCAGTACCATGAGACTAGAGTCTACCCGTCAATTTTGGAGATGGACTAGGTGGGTGAAGAGGAGGTCATCGGGCTCATTCGGAAGTGCTCGGTGGTCATCGGCTTTGGCATTCTCAATGTTGCCTTTCCTGTGTTTGAAATAGTTGATATTATTTGTGGTTATACTACTAACATGTATCAACAGATGTAAAATAAATCAGGTTGTATTTGACTCTTTTTCTGCAAGAAAAAAAATTTAAAAATTGGAATTTTCCTGAATTTCGTTTTTATAGTAGACTCTATTCTGTAACAAGTATTTCTTTCGGTAAAAAGTAGCCCAAAATTAATTATAATAGATTTATACAATTCCTTAGATATCAATGATTATATTAATATTATTAATGGTACTTTATGCTTTCAAGAAAAAAAAAAAATAAAATTAAAAAAAAAAAAACATGTTAGAAAAAAATACAATTAATTCGTTACTTTTATTTAGTTAGTTTTACGTCCTTTTTTGTCATGAAGACTAATAAGACGGGACCTACTGAATTCGTTATATTAATTGGTTCCATTAACATGTCAATATTTATAAAATGTTGATGTAATACATAGTAATATTAATTATCACCTGTCGATTTAGGAATTCGTTGTGTTATATCAAAACCTGAAACCATTATGTTTCCTTCCGATGATTTACTACGTTATTTACATATGTAACATATATATGTTATTCATTGGTTTATAACAATATTTAAAACAAACATTTACAATCAATAAGGTAAAAATAATAAGTTGATTTAGCAATAATAGAAAAAAAAAATGTGTCATTCCATTTAAAATGATCCAGAGATGATTGCTTGACCATTTTTTAACAATCATGAAACTTCCTAGGCTATTTCTCATATGTCTCAAGACATGAGAACCAATTTTTTTAAAGTTTTAACTCAGTTATTTATGGTAGCCATTTTCGTTTTGCTGTACTCGCCTAATTTGGCAATTATAAGGGTTTACAAGAACATATATAATAATTTTAAAAGTATTTGTCTGAAAGATGAATCAAAAACCACCTTCTATATGGTTTTATGAGAAAAAATAAAGGTTCAGTATTTGATTTACTTATAATTTCGTATTCTATATGAAAATAATAGAAAATATGAAATATTAGTCGTATAACCAGCAGCAATATTAATTGTTTTATGAAAATCCTAAAATTTTTAAGAATTTTTAAAAAATCGGTTGTTTTTTTTTTTTTTAAACCGTAAATTTTGTCTTTAAATAGTTATGATGGGACTAGAGATAAAAATCTGAAACTTACATAAATTGTAGTTGTTATTCAGGCATATGTTTTGTAAATCAGTATAAAAATGAGTATTTTTATATAAAAAAATTTTGCGTATTTCTCTAAGAAAAAAAGTTATAATCCCTGAAAAAAAAAACAACGAAATTCAGTAAAAATCCACTTTTTCAATTTTTGTTCAAGCAGAAAAAGAGTCAAATGCAACCTGATTTGTTTTATATTTGTGTGTAAATAGTATTGTGCATAAATACTGTTTTATTTTTGTGATTAATAGTATAAACACAAATAATATCAACTGTAATGAAAAACCCCTAAATATTTTACGAATTTTCAAAAAATCATAATTCCAGGAGTTTTGTTAACAAAGGAAAGGCAACTACATTAAGAATGCCAAAGCCGATGACCACCGAACACTTCTGAATGAGCCAGGATAAATTCATTATTTTTTTGTTGAGTTCAGACCCAGTTCTAACAAGCAAACGAAAACTACCAAAGAAAAAAAATGAGTCACTACCGAACGAGGCTTAAAAATAGGTCTGGCACAGAAGAAGAAGACAGCGAAGATGATAAGGAAATATTGTAGATAGAAAGTGTGCTACTTATTTTAATGAAAAGTGTGATTTTCGTTTTATTTACTGTTTTCTAAGTTTTTTTCGGCTGAGTGATCTAGGTTTTTTAATGTTTCGATGTATGATATATAGCTTTTGGAACTAATGTTAATGATTATTTAAGATGTAAGAAAGAATATTTTGTTTATGCCAACTATTAGGGCTGCTTGCCCCACTGTGCGCCGTTTGAGTGTTGCAAGGTAACAGGGATGAAGAGAATTATTATTATTTTTTTTGTTTAATGATTTTGTTTGGATTTTACAGAACCTAAAAGTTCTACTCCGTAGATCCAAATAGGTCTCAGTTATGTGTCATAAATTAGTATATTGTTTTCTAAGTTTAGTAGTGATTATTTGTCATGTAAATGAGCCAATATTATAAGGTATTGTTAAAGCTTCGTATGTATTTTCTAAGTTAATATATGGTCTTTGTATAATCCCAGATATTTTAATGTTTTTTGACATTATATTTCATTTAGTAAACCTTCGATATGCCTTTAAGTGGATGAACGTTATGTGGTTTGATTTATTGGGGCTCGACCTCATTTTCAACGTTTGAACAATTTTTCTAAGATTCGTACATAATCTTGAATTGTGAATGCAGAAATCTTTGTCCAAAAACGTGATAGCATTGTCATCGTCAAAAGAATAAATACTTGTAGAAGGAG